>CP049709.1:9133949-9212321 GCA_004148225.2 Heterodera glycines
TCCTCCTCCCTCCCAATCCTCCTCCTCCTCAACAGCCTCCCTCATCTGTCTCACTTTGCCTCTTCCTCTTCCTCCATTCTCATCCTCCTCACGCCTCCCTCATCCTCCTCGTCCCCGTTCCTTCATCCCCCCCTTTTCACTCATCCCTCCTCCTCCATCTCTTCACTCCTCCCTGATGCTCCTCCCTCATCCTTCCGCTAATCCTCCTCTCTCATCCACTTTCACCTCCTCACTCCTCCTTTCTTCTCATCCCTCCTCATTATTCATTCACCCGCTCTCCTTCTTTATGCTTTTCTTTATTAATAAAAATGCATTATTATTAAAGATAAATATGTAAATAAGGGCATTTGTCCTCATAAACAAATGTTTTTTGTTTGTTTTTTTTTTTTAATTTTTTATTAATTCAACAAAAAATATTCTATCTCATCAAATTACCCCCCCCCCCCTTCTCCCCTCCTTTAATCTCATCATTCATTCATTCTTTCTTCCATCGGTTCATGGCCCACACTCTTAAATCAAAAAATCACACCCTTTTTTTTCTTCAAAAATGAGAGAGAAATGAACCAAAAAAGTACCTCATTCAGTATTCCCAGCCGCCTATGGCAGAAAAGTGGCGCCCGCCCCACCCGTCCAGCCATTCAGGCTGAGGCAATGACGGGTGGAGCGGAGAAGGCGGAGGAGAAGCCGGAGAAAGGGGGCGAAGTGGAGAAAGTGACGCGGGCATCGGATAAGGCGGAGAAGGAGGGAAAAGCGGCGAAGGCGGAGAATGAGCGGGAACCGGCGAAGGCGGAGAAGGAGGGGAAAGCGACGAAGGCGGAGAAGGAGGGGGAAGCGGAGAAGGAGGGGAAAGCGACGAAGGCGGAGACGGAGGGGAAAGCGGAGAAGGCGGAGAAGGAGGGGAAAGCGACGAAGGCGGAGAAGGAGGGGAAAGCGGATAAGGCGGAGAAGGAGGGAAAAGCGGCGAAGGCGGAGAAGGAGGGGAAAGCGACGAAGGCGGAGAAGGAGGGAAAAGCGGAGAAGGCGGAGGAGGGGAAAGCGACGCGGGCAGAGGAGAAGGCAGAGAAGGCGGACAGATCCGAGCCGGGGGGAGCGCTTGAAGCGTAGCAGAATATGGTGGTGGCGGGGGAAGTGCGACCAAAAATGGTGGTGGTGGTGGCATATTTCGTGCTGGCGCGAAATAATCTTGTAAATTTGTTTAATAAATTTAAGACCACCCTCCCCAAAAAAAACGCAAAAAAAAAATCATTAATTTACAAAGACCCATTAAACAGTCATTCGAAATTAACCAATTTTTTTGGGAATTATTTTTTTTGTTGGGGCCATTTGGAACCCAGTGTTTAAAAAAATCAGCCTATTATTTCACGTAAATTCAAAGTAATTAATTAGGCTAACGCAAAATGCATCATTAAATTGCCAAAAAAAATATCGTTGCCAAAAAAAACCCCGTAAAAAAAAAAATAGTCAAATATGCATTTAAATATTTGAGATAAATTGTCAGATAAAAAAAAACTCATTACCAAATTGGCACTGCTGAAAATTCCAATTCGGCATCCAATCAAGCGGGTGGGATGACACTGAACCGACGGGCTCCGGGTCCTCCTCATCATCCGAATCGCATCGGCACGGCGGGCGAGCATTCGGTTTGCAGCATACGGCGTAG
This sequence comes from Heterodera glycines, assembly GCA_004148225.2. NCBI lineage: Eukaryota > Metazoa > Nematoda > Chromadorea > Rhabditida > Heteroderidae > Heterodera > Heterodera glycines. The sequence continues at coordinate 9,135,610 of CP049709.1, forward strand.
ACCAGTGCAACGAAAAAAACGAAAAAAATAAGGAAAATAAAAAATGCCGAAAAAAACATTCTAAATTATACATTTTAAAAGGCAAAAAAAAATGCAAAAAAAAAAGTAAGCTTACATTAGGGAAAAATTCGGTGGTTTATAAATAAAAGTATTTTATAAAAAATCAATATAATAAAATCATTTATTTTCTTATTTATTTTTGTGAGAGTTGTTGATCGGTCTATGTCAGTTTGTCCCCCACGGTTCGGCCCCAGTTTTCCACTCTAATAGCTGGCGGAAGCAGAAGTGGGGGGGTTAATGTATGGGATAACCATATCACAGATTTACTGTATCCATTGATCACCCCATGCTCTCTGTCTCTCCACTTTCCATCGCAATTCCACGCCGAATAACACATTGGCCACGACTGCGGTGCCGGCAAATTATAAAATTCCACTTCCGTGCGCGACAGGGCCGCCCAACTGCGCAAGCCCATCGACTTGGACGAGGTGGCCATCGACGCGGCGCCCTTCCAATTGGTCATCGGCACTTCGCTGTACCGAGTTCACACACTTTTCGCGTTGCTCGGCCTCAACCACGGTGAATTTGGCGCATTTTGTTGGCATTTTATACCTGTCTCCCCCCTTCCCCCCTCCCCTCTCTCTCTGTTTTTCATTTCGCCTTTTTGTTCAGCTTATGTCACCAACAGAGGCCGTCTCGTAGGCGTCGTCGCATTGCGCGAGGTACGGAAACCGAAATGTTTGAAACGCATTCACAGTTAATTTGTCTTTTTCTCCAATCAGCTTGTTTTTCCGATCGATTTTTCCGTTCTTAGCCCACTGATCACTTTTTTTACTTTTCTGATCAGTCCTTCGTTGTTAATCCTTCCGTCTTCCCTCTCATTCTCATGATCCTTTCTGATCAAACATTCATTCTTTCATCATCCTCTCTCCCCTCCCTTCATTTTCTCCCCTTCGCTAGCTCCGTGCCGCCCTCGCCCACATTTACACCCGCGGCGCTTTGCCGACCGCCCAGTCGATGTCGCGACTTCGGCTGAACAGCTTAAACTTTGGCCTCTGTTCAACTGATCGAAGCCGCGCGAACAGCGGCGTAGAAGGAAACAGCGACAATCTGAACGGAAGTTCGCTGAGGACAGCCATGTCGCCAACTTCGCTCAGCGGCCCATTGACACAAAGCACGACAGTGAACAGGCGAAGAAACATCGGATGGGTCAGTACATCCAATCCAAGTGATTATTAATTGAGCAGGAGGGAGGGAGAGGACAAATCCCGTCGAGAGTGTCGAGAAAGGACATTCATATTCCAATTGAAAAAGTTTAAAAAATATGTGTCCCAATACTGATTTGGCTTCATTTTGTTGCTTTGTGGGTAAAATTTTACGCTTTTATACCCTAAATTTAGGGTTTTTAGTGAAAATTTTCCATTTTTAGTGATTATTTTTGGGTTTTTAGGACATAAAACCTACCCTTTTTGTCTTTTTTTAGTGAACAAAATTGCATCATTAATCATTATGGTTGGTTTATATAGTATTTCAATATTATTAAGAATTTTTTAAAAGCTAAAATGAATTTTTTTAAAAATGGCAAAAGCAACCCCTACTTTTTAGGCGAAAACTCAAATTAGGATGTAGCCTTAATAATACTACAAATTACCAAGAATATAAAAAAATAATCTTGCAGGAAACCGTCTCGAAAAATAATCCAAAAACCCAATTACGGATCAAAATTACGGAAAAATCCCAAAAATCCGTAAGCCGTAATCCGTCATGACGGGGTCCAAAAAGGCCGTAATTTCCGTAATTACGCCCAGCCCTGTTTAGGACCCTTCAAAATTTAATTTAAATTAATTAAATTCTCGCGCACAAGTCCATCCAATAGGTTTCGGTTGAAGGGATCAAAGATCATCCAATAGGTATGGGGGGGGGTCAAATAAAATTATCGATTAATAAATTTAAAAAAACAAATTAAATTAAAGTCGATTTCATTAGTCAGAGACTCTTCTCTCTCTCTATCTCTTTCTCTCTCTCGCTATCTCTCTCTCATAAAATATTAAAAGTTTCAATGATTTTTAGTAATTTAATTCAACAATAATAAAATTAAAAATGCCAGCAAAATGACCGATCAAATTATCGATCGAAAATCAATCGATAATTTGATTGGGAATATTATCTACTCAAATCTCTCTGTGCTCATTACAAAAAATTGTCAACGTGCAATCCTGTCTCATGGTGAATTCACGAAGAAAAAACAAAATTGCAATCACATCAAGACCATTTTGGAGTTTGTGTCTCATCATCTTCAACAATAAAATGCATTTTTAATGGATTTTTAAAAAAGTAAAGGACACATTAAATCCTTTTTTTTTTGAAGCTCACAACAAAATGAATCCGTTATCTCTCTCTCTCTCTCTCTCAATTTTTCTTTGTTTTTTTGGTAGCAATCTCATCAACGTCATCATCATCATCATCTTTTTCTTTTGGCACATCACTGTCATTTTTTCCAGGGCACTTCTTGAACAAATTGACAATCCAATCAAATCCAGTGTAAGTCTGACTGTTCGCCTATGTTGTGGTTTGTCAAATATGTAATAAATTGCAAAAAAAAAACAACCTTAATGTTGACTTTCGCAATTATCTTCACAGCAATCAAATCGTCCAAATGTTTCGCAAGGCTCTCCGGCTCCTTCTCCTTGGCGAGCAATTCAGCAGCTTTCATTCCCAAAAACTCTTCGGCAACACTCGAAAACATGGTGACACGTTGAGCAATGTCTGCTTGTTCAACATCCTGCAGCAGAAGACGGACAAACACCGTGTGGATGGGGGCAATCGCTTTTTGGCCGCAAGCCTCACACATGTTATCATCGGACAATTTTCGGCGACAAATGAGCCCCTTGGAACGGAATGGGCATGCCTAAAAACAGAAAAATTAATAATTTAATTAATTAATTAATTTGGACTTTGTAAACACGGTACTGCATATTTGTCACTTTTCCCAAAACATAAAAAACGCCGGCCGAATTGAAGTTGACCACATCGCTGATGTTTTTCGGTTCAACGGAATCCAACTCTTCTTGCTGGCGTGTTCCTTGCTCCGGGAGTTGAAAGCGTTTAAGAGAATTCATTGCAGGAAGATCGGAAAAAACGAAGGAGGATGGAATTTTTTAAAAAATGGAACACGAATGATTTTTATTTAAAAAACTGTGGTTAAATAGCAAAAAAAAAATGGAGGCGGAAAAAAGAAACTAAAAAGCCAAAAGGCGGAGTCGTATTCTTAGCAAAGCAAATCATTCAAATTTTTAATGCGAATCAACGAGCGAACAGTTTGACCAATCGATGCTCATCCTCAAGACTGCATGCACCTATTTAAAAAATTAAATATATATTTTTTTTAATTACAAATTAAAATAAAGCGTCAAAAATACTTGCGCAATGGATTAGAGCCCTATTCAGACCAAAATAACGAGTTCGAACAAAATGTCGAAAAGTCGAACATTGTTCGAACTCAACAAAAATGATCAGGAAGACATTTCCAGACAGGGGTTACTCCAAGGGGGTCGAAATGTTGTTATTTTTGCTCCAAAACGACGTTTAGACCCACTTTTGGAGTTCGAACAAATTTCATTTGTTATTTTCGCTCACATAGCACTTGTAAGACCTCAGAAAAGAGTTTAAGGACATGTAAATTGATTGACAGCTCTGGATTGCTGAAAATAACGAGTTCGAACAAAAGGTCGAAAAGTCGAACATTGTTCGAACTCTACAAAAATGATCAGGATTAGGTCTAAAATCTGAATTAAATAAAAATGAATATAAAGTAGCGTAATAAAGTGATTTAATACATTTTACTTAAAGTAATTTTAAAATGCATTTTTTCATTTGAAAATATTCTTTTTCATATTAGAAAATTAATATATAAAAACGAATATAATTAAGGAATTAATATTTATTATAAAATGAGAAGCAAAGGGGAAAATTTTTCACCATTTAGTTAACAATTATCCCATTCCTTTGAACTCACCCTGTGGCCAAGTGGTTAAGCTCCTCGCTTCCACTCTCAACGGTTCGAGTCCACTACCATGTTTTTGATTTTTCACAATTTTTCGGAATTTTCATCATAAAGTCAACAATTATCCCATACCTTTCAACTGCCCCTGTGGCCAAGTGGAAACTGCATGAGATTATATTGAAATCATCACATAATCCATTTTATATTAGTACTCAAGAAAACAGCTATTGCTTGTGTTTAATTATTTAATTATCTGAAACGCACCTTACATAGGTTTATGATAAAATCAAACGAAATTTGCGCTTTTCTTGGTGATAAAATATATTTTATTATATTGACTACATTATATGGGCGGAGTTTAATAAAAAAATAATTATAATTTTGAATTCAAAAGACTTCGAGTGGCAATAATAATCTCGCCTACATTTTGCCAGAAAAATGCTGGAACAATGCTCAAAAATGTAACCCAAAACAACTGTATTACATATAATAATAAAACTTCGTTTTCTTGACGATAATTTCTATTTGGCTCTACCTTTTTGTTTAAATATGTCTATCAAAAATAATTTTATATTTATTTTAGAAACTGCATGAGATTATATTGAAATCATCACATAATCCATTTTATATTAGTACTCAAGAAAACAGCTATTGCTTGTGTTTAATTATTTAATTATCTGAAACGCACCTTACATAGGTTTATGATAAAATCAAACGAAATTTGCGCTTTTCTTGGTGATAAAATATATTTTATTATATTGACTCCATTATATAGGCGGAGTTTAATAAAAAAATAATTATAATTTTGAATTCAAAAGACTTCCAGTGGCAATAATAATCTCGCCTACATTTTGCCAGAAAAATGCTGGAACAATGCTGAAAAATGTAACCCAACACAACTGGATTACATATAATAATAAAACTTCGTTTTCTTTACGATAATTTCTATTTGGCTATACCTTTTTGTTTAAATATGTCTATCAAAAATAATTTTATATTTATTTTAGAAACTGCATGAGATTATATTGAAATCATCACATAATCCATTTTATATTAGTACTCAAGAAAACAGCTATTGCTTGTGTTTAATTATTTAATTATCTGAAACGCACCTTACATAGGTTTATGATAAAATCAAACGAAATTTGCGCTTTTCTTGGTGATAAAATATATTTTATTATATTGACTACATTATATGGGCGGAGTTTAATAAAAAAATAATTATAATTTTGAATTCAAAAGACTTCCAATAATAATCCTCGGTGATCAATATGTCTTCGGAAAAATGCTGGAACAATGCTCAAAAATGTAACATATAATAATAAAACTTCGTTTTCTTGACGATAATTTCTATTTGGCTCTGCCTTTTTGTTTAAATATGTCTATCAAAAATAATTTTATATTTATTTTAGAAACTGCATGAGATTATATTGAAATCATCACATAATCCATTTTATATTAGTACTCAAGAAAACAGCTATTGCTTGTGTTTAATTATTTAATTATCTGAAACGCACCTTACATAGGTTTATGATAAAATCAAACGAAATTTGCGCTTTTCTTGGTGATAAAATATATTTTATTATATTGACTACATTATATGGGCGGAGTTTAATAAAAAAATAATTATAATTTTGAATTCAAAAGACTTCAGTGGCAATAATAATCTCGCCTACATTTTGCCAGAAAAATGCTGGAACAATGCTCAAAAATGTAACCCAAAACAACTGTATTACATATAATAATAAAACTTCGTTTTCTTGACGATAATTTCTATTTGGCTCTGCCTTTTTGTTTAAATATGTCTATCAAAAATAATTTTATATTTATTTTAGAAACTGCATGAGATTATATTGAAATCATCACATAATCCATTTTATATTAGTACTCAAGAAAACAGCTATTGCTTGTGTTTAATTATTTAATTATCTGAAACGCACCTTACATAGGTTTATGATAAAATCAAACGAAATTTGCGCTTTTCTTGGTGATAAAATATATTTTATTATATTGACTCCATTATATAGGCGGAGTTTAATAAAAAAATAATTATAATTTTGAATTCAAAAGACTTCCAGTGGCAATAATAATCTCGCCTACATTTTGCCAGAAAAATGCTGGAACAATGCTCAAAAATGTAACCCAAAACAACTGGATTACATATAATAATAAAACTTCGTTTTCTTGACGATAATTTCTATTTGGCTCTGCCTTTTTGTTTAAATATGTCTATCAAAAATAATTTTATATTTATTTTAGAAACTGCATGAGATTATATTGAAATCATCACATAATCCATTTTATATTAGTACTCAAGAAAACAGCTATTGCTTGTGTTTAATTATTTAATTATCTGAAACGCACCTTACATAGGTTTATGATAAAATCAAACGAAATTTGCGCTTTTCTTGGTGATAAAATATATTTTATTATATTGACTACATTATATGGGCGGAGTTTAATAAAAAAATAATTATAATTTTGAATTCAAAAGACTTCCAGTGGCAATAATAATCTCGCCTACATTTTGCCAGAAAAATGCTGGAACAATGCTCAAAAATGTAACCCAACACAACTGGATTCTTGACGATAATTTCTATTTGGCTCTGCCTTTTTGATTAAATATGTCTATCAAAAATAATTTTATATTTATTTTAGAAACTGCATGAGATTATATTGAAATCATCACATAATCCATTTTATATTAATACTCAAGAAAACAGCTATTGCTTGTGTTTAATAATTTAATTATCTGAAACGCACCTTACATAGGTTTATGATAAAATCAAACGAAATTTGCGCTGTTCTTGGTGATAAAATATATTTTATTATATTGACTCCATTATATAGGCGGAGTTTAATAAAAAAATAATTATAATTTTGAATTCAAAAGACTTCCAGTGGCAATAATAATCTCGCCTACATTTTGCCAGAAAAATGCTGGAACAATGCTCAAAAATGTAACCCAACACAACTGGATTACATATAATAATAAAACTTCGTTTTCTTGACGATAATTTCTATTTGGCTCTACCTTTTTGTTTAAATATGTCTATCAAAAATAATTTTATATTTATTTTAGAAACTGCATGAGATTATATTGAAATCATCACATAATCCATTTTATATTAGTACTCAAGAAAACAGCTATTGCTTGTGTTTAATTATTTAATTATCTGAAACGCACCTTACATAGGTTTATGATAAAATCAAACGAAATTTGCGCTTTTCTTGGTGATAAAATATATTTTATTATATTGACTACATTATATGGGCGGAGTTTAATAAAAAAATAATTATAATTTTGAATTCAAAAGACTTCCAGTGGCAATAATAATCTCGCCTACATTTTGCCAGAAAAATGCTGGAACAATGCTCAAAAATGTAACCCAACACAACTGGATTACATATAATAATAAAACTTCGTTTTCTTTACGATAATTTCTATTTGGCTATACCTTTTTGTTTAAATATGTCTATCAAAAATAATTTTATATTTATTTTAGAAACTGCATGAGATTATATTGAAATCATCACATAATCCATTTTATATTAGTACTCAAGAAAACAGCTATTGCTTGTGTTTAATTATTTAATTATCTGAAACGCACCTTACATAGGTTTATGATAAAATCAAACGAAATTTGCGCTTTTCTTGGTGATAAAATATATTTTATTATATTGACTACATTATATGGGCGGAGTTTAATAAAAAAATAATTATAATTTTGAATTCAAAAGACTTCGAGTGGCAATAATAATCTCGCCTACATTTTGCCAGAAAAATGCTGGAACAATGCTCAAAAATGTAACCCAAAACAACTAACTATTCATATTAATAATACGCATTTTTAAACAATACCCAAAAAACACATTAAATTTTTAAACAAAAAATTTACACTAATAAGGCAAAGAGTTTAAAAAATGCCTAAAATTTTTGCGCACTTAATACGCACATATAAGCACGAAAAAAGCCCTTTCCGCATGGTTTGGGGTCTCTACGATGACTTTTATAATGCCTAACTTTGCCTATTTCGGGGTTTTTGTGCCTAAAGTGCCTATTTTAGGGTTTTTGAAAAAATCCTTAACAAAAATGCAATAAAAACAAAAAATACACCCCTAAGAAATGACCCAAAAAAATTTTCAGAAAATACACCCCTAAGAATTGTAAAATTTTTCAAAAAAATTATCCCTAAATATAATATTTTTTTCTTAATAATTGGTTTAAAAATTTGTTCATATTCGAAAAAAAACTTTAAAACATTTAATAATTTCATTTACAATTGAAATATTTAAAGTTTTAACGTGTTTTGTTACCTAAAAAGCGTTAATAAAAAATTTTGTTTGCCTATTTTTGTGCCTATTTAATGCCTATTTTGCGATTTTTTTCTGCCTTTTTAGGTGCCTATTTCGCGATTTTTTGTGCCTAAAAATCGCATCCCTAGTTATAACCATTTAATAAAAAGGGCATCGATAAATATACAATAAATGATAGAGTGATATGCATTAGCAAATTTATTAATAACATACTCAATTTCAATTAAAATAATGTGGTCTAAAATTCTTAAAAATACAAATTATTTATTATTACTGTTTTAAGAGATTTCCCACATTTAATTCTTTATCTATTGGCTTATCATCAAACCATTAAAGTCTCTTTGCATGAAAAAATTTTCTCAAAAAAAATTAAGATAAATATGAAATTACAATTAATATAAATAAAAATTGATAGAGCGCTAAAAAACTCAAAAATAAAATTAAATTACAATGATTATAAATAAATATTATAATGCAACACAAAAAAATATAAAAATCCCATTCGAATGCACACGAAAAAGGAAAATAAAATTCTTAATTTAAAAAATTATATAAAAATTACTATTGTTAGTATAACAATCGAAAAAGCTGAAACATTTAAATGAGCTATTAATTAAAAAACATAATTATAAAATTAAAAATATAATTATAAAAATTATTATTAATATTGTTAATATTTTGCATTATAATTATTATTTACATTAATATGGCAAACATTTATTTTTTATTTAAAGTATATATTAAATATACGAAGCAATCAATTCACGTATTGTATTAAAAAAACGTAAACGACACAAGAGATAAAAAAGAGCCAAAACCTAAAACCGAAAAAAATTGTTTAAAACATAAATGAAAAAAAAATTACCAATTTTTAAACATATCAAAATATATATTATCAGGAGTTTTATCATAAAAATTTAAGATTTAAACGCTGATATGTATTAAAATAAAAAGTGAAATTTATTTTTAGAGTATTTTATTCGAATTCAAGAGGAATTATTGATATTTATGCAATAAAACTTCGAATTTTTAGCAAAATTATTTTTCATTTAAATCAGAACTTTTTTGAAAAAATCAAAATATTTTTATTTTGTTAAATTTGACCCTCCAATAATGGAGCTTACTATATACATTGAAAGGTGGCGGTGGATCAAGGTTTTCTCGAATGGTTCCGGGTGTCGTGTGATAACTAGAGAGCGCATTTTGAGGCATATGCCTTTCTTCTGTGCAATAGTTCCGATATATTAAGCATAAAAAACGCTGTTTCCGCTTGGTCTGAAGCTTATACTTCGACTTTTATTTTGCCTTTTTTTGCCTTTTTGGCATTTTGCCGTTTTGGTGTCTTTTTGGAGTTTTTTCCGAAAAATTCCATTAAACTTCAATAAAATCGGGAAAAATTCGGTGGTTTATAAATAAAAGTATTTTATAAAAAATCAATATAATAAAATCATTTATTTTCTTATTTATTTTTGTGAGAGTTGTTGATCGGTCTATGTCAGTTTGTCCCCCACGGTTCGGCCCCAGTTTTCCACTATATCTTTCTATAACTTTTTTCTTTGTAATCCAAATCCAACATTGTTGCTATCATTCGAAAGCTTAATCTGTTTATAAGCTTTTTCTAAGCTATTGCTTTGCGATTAGACAATTACCAAAAAAGTTATACATGAAAATTGCGAAGTCAAAATTTTCAAGTTTTTTCTTAATAAAATTTTTTCCAGGCTTGAACTATTCGCTTTTGGTAGGCTAGTAGAGCACGTTAAGGCCGAACTGACGGGTTCCGTTGTTGATACCTTTTTATACACTTCGCCAAAATATATATTTAATTTGTAACAAATTTAAAAATATAAAAAAAAAGAAAAACCATCCAAGAGATGAAGTTCATTAAATACGGCGTTACCTTTACCATAAGCTGCAGCATCTTTTAATACGCGATTAGGTTAATTAAAAGCTAAAATATAATATTAGCAACACAAAATAAATAAGTTAAACAATGAATTTTCTATCTATTCGCAAAAATATCTTGGATTTTTTCAATACAGAAAAACTTTTCAAATTACATTTGAAATATGATATAAAAACATATAATTAAATTTAAAAATATTTAAAAAAGAAATTGTTTATATTAACACTATGAGACAACAACAATATTTAAGTTTGAATTGAGTTCATGAAAACAGACGGCAATCTTCAATTTTATCATATTTACACTAAGCATTATAAAATTACCCAATTCCAATGCGTGTGCAGAGAAGTGTCAATGTTCAAGAGAAATAATTAAAAATCAAAGAAACTTCCAAAATAATTATTAATATTAAAATATATGATAATATAAAATTAAAATGCTTTTTTCCCAAAATTCTTTAAACAGCAAACAGCACAAATTAATCAACAATTAGAAACAAATCATTATTAGACTTTGAAATTCAAGAATATACTTTTAAAATTGAAATAAAATTGGAAATTTTTTAAAATAAATCAAATATTAATGAATAAAATTGAAAATTTATTTAAAAATTCAAATACAAATAACAAAAAAGTGAATAAAAGAATAATTTGATTTAACTCACTAAAAAAGTCCAAAAATATAAATAATGATTACTCTGAATTTTGGCAATGATATGTAAAATATTTTTAATTATTTTATGAGAAAATAATCAAGCTTTAATTTGCCAAAATATCGAGAATATTTTTTAAAATAAAATTTTCATATTTAAACCAGAATTAAATGTTTATTTTTAAATAATCAATAATAACAATAAATAATTTTTAAAATAATTTATAGTAATTTTTTAATCAAAATATATCACCGGCAGCGCCATATATGTATTTACGAATAAACAGATCGTACATTTGAAAATTAAAAATCTAAATTAAATGATAAAGATAAAAAATAAAATAAAATTATAACCTTTTCTCATGAAAATTTTTGTAAATTATATCTTCGAATAAGTTTACACATTCAATAAAACATTAAATGAAATAAAAGAAAATAATAAAATTTATACATTTATCCATTTATTTTATGCCATTTATATTATGGTAATTCATAAAATTATGTTTTGGGTTTTTTCTACTGAAAAAAACATTTTAGTGTAGAAATAAAATATTAAAAACAAAAAGATAACAACACAAATTTTATCTATTTTAGTATAATTATGAAAATTATTAATTTAACAATTTATTATAAATTCAATTATGAAGAACGAAAAATGAAACAAGATAACAAAAATAATAAATTTTTCAATTTTTTTAAAAATTTACTATATAAAATTATTTTTTTAAATTTACAAAAATTATTGTAAAATAATTATAAAATATTAAAAGTTTCAATGATTTTTAGTAATTTAATTCAACAATAATAAAATTAAAAATGCCAGCAGAAATAAGAATCATTAAAAGTGTAAAAATAATGCCAATTTTAAAGGTTTAGTTTTTTAACTATATTATTTAAAAATTTCCATTTTAAACTTTGGGACGTCCTAGTGAAAATCGGCACTTCAGTACCAAAAAATGACGAACAAAATAACAATTAAAAAACTTTAAAAAATAAAAAAAAGATCATACGAATACGGTAAATTTTGCAAAAAATAAAAAAAATAAATCTGCTCCAATGATTTTTATTTAATTTCAATTTAATAAATAATAAATTTTAGTTTTTTTATTGGAAAAATCTTAGTTTATTCTGATCCCAAATAAAATACAAGTTCAGATCAAAACTTTTTTCGTATTAAAAGACATAAAAATATTTCAAAAAATTGAGAATTTTTCTCAGTAAAAATATTCTCTTCTCATTTCTAATATCCTATTTTTTAAACGTTTCCTAACATCTCTGATCCCTGATACATAAACGGACATTACTTATGTAAGATTAAATTATTTTAATTTTGAATTGATTACTTTTGTTTGTTGATTTTAAAAACAGCGCACGCCGAACTGTCGCCGTGCTTTTTCCTAAAATGCAAGAATATAAAGAAATTATTTGAATCATTTATAGTAAAATAGTTTTATAATTTAAATACGAAATGTTGAAATAAATTAAGTTTGCTAAATTTTTAATTTAACAATAAGAAATTGTATAATTTATTTATTTTTTTTTTTTATTAATTGTAAAAAAAGTTTATTTATTGTCTATTATCTCTTTTTGCTCTTTAATCTCACGCCGCCTCTGTCTTGATTTTATTTGTCTTGCTTTTTCGACTTTTTATTAAATAGTACAATTATATGAAATGATTTATGAATACAATACAAATATGCAAAAACTGAAATTTTAATCAATCTTAAATCGATTAAATCGACCTCGAAATTATACGGCAAAAAGAGATTAAAAAGAAAAAAAATGTTATAAAACCATTAATACATAAAAATAAGCATAAAATCAAAAAGATTCCGTAATTCATTTAATTAAAATAAGCTCAAGCAACTAAATGTTTTCCGATTGTTATTTAAACTATTTATTGAAATTATTGCATAAAAATATAAAAGATATTGGACATTATTTGCAAATAATTTCTTTGCTTTATGAATGTTTCACTTTTTAATATTTACTCGAGAAGTTCACCGAAGACATAGTAAAGGAGCTTTATGAATGTTTCACTTTTTAATATTTACTCGAGAAGTTCACCGAAGACATAGTAAAAAAAAGTGAGAAAACGAATTAATAGACAAATAAAAAAAGTCCGAGAAATAAAAGAAATCGGTAGACAAAATTTTGTAGAATGAAACTTATTCACCAATAAGAAAAATTAAAATAAATCTTTATTTTCACAAAATTAATTAATATTTATTTTTTTTTAAATATTTTTCCAAAACAAGAATTTTATTTCTGTATAATTAATATTTCTTCTAAATATAATTTAAATATAAATTAATTTTACTTTTCTTCGTTATTTTGTTACCTTTTTAAATTTTTTATTATTTTTTGTTGCGAGTAGTAAAAACTTTTGGTAGATTTTTAGATTTTTTATTGTTTTTTAAGAATAAACTTTGTCATTTTTGTTGTGTCGTGCGCTTGGCAGAACAAAATAGTAAAGAACAAAATATTTATTCAAGGTAAAATAGGGGAATGAAGTGATGGAGTCTGAGGAGTAATATTTGTCTCACAACAAATTTTTTTGTTGGATTTTGATTGCTTTTGCTAAAAGTGATTTTTGATATACTTAGCATTAAGTTAAAAAATAATTTTTGGTATCAGAAGAAAGAGCACCCTTCAATCTATAAAATTCCTATTTTTGTTTATTTTTATCTCACAATTTTCCGTGTCAAAAGGCTCATGGTAAATATGGCTACCATGGGTAGGATGGTGGTAGGATTTCTAACCACCAACTCCCGTCAAATGACCACGAACTACGTTCTTATTGACCGCGTAAAAAAGAGGGTCATGGTCATCAGGGATGGAAGAAATTTCGTTTCGTTTTCGTTTCGTCCTACATTTTCGGCACTTTTTGAGTTTCGTTTTCGTGTTTCGTTTTCGTCTACCAAAGTTTTTTCGTTTCGTGTTTCGTTTTCGTGTCGAATGCCCTTTTTCGTTTCGTTTTCGTATACGAAAATTTTTTTTTGTGATTTTCGCACATCCCTGATGGTCATGGTTAAATAACCACCAACTTCGTGGTCATTTGACCATTACCACCTTCTTATTGACCGGGCCAATGAATGAAAGGACAGAGTCAAATGGGTGATGTGGGCTGAGTCTAAAGAGTGAAGAAAGTCCACTCCTTAAATGCATGAAATGGGCGATACAGTATGGTGAATAAATGAGCATTATTTTGGCGTAAATTTGAATGTATGATAATTCACTACTAGGGCTTCGATTTTTAGGTGCTAAAAACTGCCAAAATAAGTAGGTTTTAGGTTCTAAAAAACCCCCAAAATAGGTGCTAAAAATGGGAAAATAGGTGCCAAAAAGTTCCGAATTTAGGGGTGTAAAATCGAAAATTTTCATCAAAAAGCAAAAATATTTTGCCAAGTCATTAAGGATATACATAATTTTCAAAATCAAAAATTATCGTCAAGAAAATAAAATAAATAAATTTTGGAGATAAATTTTTGAGAAATTTTTCATTTCTTAGGGGCGCATTTTTGAAAATTTTCTGGTCGATTCTTAGGGATGTATTTTTTGAAAAAATTTTTGGGTCGGTTCTTAGGGGTGTATTTTTCTTTTTTATTGCATTTTTGTTAACAAATTTTGGGCAAAACGCCAAAATAGGTGAAAATAAGTTTTTTTAAATTTTTTTAGGTTTTTTAGGTGCTAAAAATAAAAACCTAGAAAATAGGTGCTAATAACTCGAAAAGTAGCTTAACAACAGCCCAAAAAAACATGTTTTTCGTGCGTTTCAGGCCACGGGGAGCTCAGGAAAAAAATATGTAAAAACCTAAAAATCGAAGCCCTATTCACTACACAACACCTCCCCCCTTAAGTTGAAATGTTTGAGTTTTGTACATTTCATTCTACAAAATTTTGTCTACCGATTTCTTTTATTTCTCGGACTTTTTTTATTTGTCTATTAATTCGTTTTCTCACTTTCCTTTACTAAGTCCTCGGTGATCAATATGTCTTCGGCACAATTTAACGAATATAACAATTTTAAAGGAATTTAACGAAGCTTGAAAGTCCACAATACAGAAGAAATTCAATTCGTCATGGTAAAAATGAATAATTAATATTAAAGACAAATTCCATACAAGTAATTTCAAAATTTATAAGAAAAGTGAGGACTGAGATAAATTTATGAACAGCAAATGTTTTATCATAATAAAAATAAAATATATTTTTTTAAATACAAATCATTAATATGGAATTTTTGTGCGTATTCAAATTATAAAGTATTAGTGAATGTAAAAAATAAAGCATTGAAGTAAAAGAGTATAAAGGTGCAATAAAACGGTGTAAACAATTATTTGAAGCAATTATTTCTTTAAATTGTTTAGATTAAACAAATAAAAAATAAATTTAAAAGATTTTGAAATTGTGCCAAACAATTATAAAAATATAATCATAATTCAACATCTTAAAAAAAACAGTAATTATAATAAATAAATAATGAAAAAAAGTACGAATAATTTTTATTAAAAATGAAAAAATCTTATTTAAATTCTATCATTTGGATTTTGATGGAAAAAGTAGAAATTGAGCCTAAATAGAAAAAAAATAATTATCTATTTTTAAGTTCATAAAACCTTTAAAATAGCACGGGAATTAGGCAAAACCGGACCAGAAAAGCCGGGACCAACTGGAATTTGCAAACAATTATATTTTATTATTCTTCAAGTGAATATAATAAAATAAAATTTTCTTTTGTTTTTTTAACCTCAAAATACCTTATCGAGTTAATGAGTGCATTTTTTAATGAATTAATAAAATCACTAATATTAAAAAATATATATATATATATTAAAATCATAAATCTTACTTATAAAGATACAAATAAATATTTAAGAAATTTAATTATAAATTATTAAAAGTAATGAACAATATTTAAAGTTTTGATTACATTTTATTTTAAATTCATATTACATGATGCATAAGTTTTTTCTAATATTTTTAAATCATTAAATCATTAGTTTTTTGTTAATACAAAATATCGGTTATTATGTAGTGGTTTTTGCATTTTATAAATTATTCTAATAAAATTTTAAATATTCGTTAAACAATTTTAAATAAGAAAATATTCAATTAATGAAAATTAGTTCAAATGTCGAAAAAATTAAAAATATATAATTATTTTATTAGAGAATATGTTTTATCAATAAGTATGCCATTTTTACTGTTGATTGATTAAAAATAAAATGACAAAAAATAAAGTACAAAAAACTAAAAAATAATGACGAATGCACAATGATAAATAATTTGTTCCTGACCATATATAATATTTATATGCATACACATTCACTATAATTAATTTAAATCAAAAACAAAATACTGACTCATAAAAATAATAATAATTTATTTAAATTAAATTAGTTCATTAATAAAAATAATAATTGTTTAAAAATTTTAATTAATAATCGTAAAAAACTTACGAAAACTGCCAATGAAATCATAGTAAAAATTTAAAAACATATAATTTTCACATGAAAATCAAATAAATGTATTTACCTTTCCCCTTTTTGCCGTGAGATTAAAAAGCAAAAAGAGATAATTAATGCTAAATAAACTAATTTTACAATTAATTAAATAAAAGAAATAATTAAATAAATAAATATTAAATTGATCATATTTATAAATAATCATTAAAGCAAAGCATGAATGAATTTTTTCTATATTTTGATCTAATTAAAACTATTAAAAACTCAAAAAAAAATTAAAATAATTGCTATAAAGTAAAAAAAAATGATTTAATAAAATAAAATAGAGATACTTGAAGAGAATAAATTTTTCAGAAAAATTTTAAATTTTTGTAACTTATTTTTTGAAAAAAAATCTGATCGGAATTATATTTTTTATAAATTTATTATTCAATTATGGATTAAAAAAGCAATTAAATAGTTAACTTTTTGAAAAATTTTCCAATTATTATGGATTTTTGAAATAAATCTTTTTTAATAGGCGAAAATTTTTTTTTATGTACAAGAGATTGTTTATAAGAAAAAATTAACAATATAAATCTGCGCATTTATCGACGAAACAAGTTGCAAGAATAATTTTAAAAATATATAAATCTTATAACTATACTTAATTTTTTATGTAATAAAAATAATTCTTTAAGCAGAACTATTATTCAGTCTAAATAAATAAAATTTAATTCGTTAAATTACCTAAAAAAATCCCACGTAATTGGTACTTGCATCTAAATATGTAATCACATTTATTAATCAATTAACAAAGATTTCTGAATTTTATTAAAAATCAAAGATTTAACAAAAATTTACAATGCTAAACAAAATCAAATTTTCTGTAAAATGAATAAAATGCTTGCCTGGTACAAAGACAAGGAAAATTTTAAAAATTTTGAAAACATTTACATTCAGTCTATTAAATAAACGAAAATAAATATTAAATAAAAGAAAATAAATTTATATTTAAAAAATAATTTACTTTTCTTAAATAAAAAAGAGCTAAAAGTTTAAATAAAGGAAAGACAAAATGAGAATAGACGAATTTAATATTGAGAATAGAACTAACTATTCATATTAATAATACGCATTTTTAAACAATACCCAAAAAACACATTAAATTTTTAAACAAAAAATTTACACTAATAAGGCAAAGAGTTTAAACTTAAGCTGTAAAAATGCAGAAAAATAAAGTTCAATTTGTATTTATTTATCAATATTTGTTCAAACGGAATATATTAAATAAATGAAGATAAACGAACATGCTCAGAACGGCAAATAAAACAGAGATCATCAGACGAGAAAAAAATAAATAGATGAAAATAAAAACAAATTTTTTAATAGAGAAATCACAGATAAACATTAATAAACAAATGATAAAAAAAGAAAATAAAAATATTAATTGTTTCTCATTAAGACTTATTTCTATATTTAATTTAAATACTATTTTAATTAATTTTCTAAAAAAAAAATTATAAATATAATTTCAATAATTAGGTTTCTTCAACTTTTTAAAAATTCAAATCAACAAAGATAAATTATTCCATAGTATTTAAATTAAAAAATACATTTTTAAAAGATCAATTCACAAAAATAGCTGGAAATTTTTAAAAAAAGTATAGAAAAAATCTTTAATGAGGGTACTTACTTATATTTAACAAATTTAAGAAAATTAAATATTGAATGTTCGTTTAAATATTATGAAAAAATTGATATTCAAAAAAAATGTATTTAACAATAAGAAAAATTAAAAAATGGATTAACTTGGTTAATGATATTTAATTTTTTCAGATTTAAAAAGATAATCAAAATTAAATTAAAAGTTAATTATCAGTTAAATAATAATTATTGTGTAAAAATGAAAAAAAAGCCAAGCTTACGAGTGTTTAGATTAGTTTACAAATTGGCTAAACATTCTTACCAGTACAAAGTTTTATCAGTTAGTACAGTACTGGAGAAACCTGAATCGGTAATTCTTTTTGAAAAACCGGTACCGGTACTGGTAAGGTGCTAAAAATAAGAAAAATAACCATTAAGAATTCTTTTATCAATCTCAATCATTTAATATTTTAACTTAATATATAATTCGAAATTAAAATAAATTATTTAAAAAATAATCAATTAAATTGACAAAAGTATTTAGACTAATTAAACGTAATTATTTAGAAAAAAAACCATTACTAACTAATCACTAGGGCTTCCTTTTTTAACAAATGCTTACGCACTTAACACGCAAAGATAAGCACGAACCAAACATTTTCCGCCGCTTGGTTTGGGGTCTCTACGATGACTTTTATAATGCCTATTTTTACCTATTTCGGGGTTTTTGTGCAACGCCAAAATTTAGGATTTTCGAAAAATTCCTAAATAAAAATGCAATAAAAAGAAAACCACCCAAAAGAAATAACCAAAAAAAATTTCAGAACATACACTCCTAAAAAAAATTGATCCACAAAATTTAATATTTTTTTCTTAATAAAAATTTTTGGTTTCAAATTTTGTTCTTTTCGAAAAAAATTTTAATTAATAATTTAATAAATTGATAAATTTATAATTAAATTCAATTCAATTAAATAAAGCGTGTCAGAATGAGTAAAAAGACATTAAAAAGAAAATGATAGCACCAAAAAAAGGATAAAAAAATGAATTTTATATAAAATCAAAAATATAACAATAGAAAAAAAATTTAATTAACAAACTGAAGAGAATATAATCAAGAAAAAAGTAAAATTTAGAGTTGGAAAAGAAACAAAGTAAATTAAGTGTTCATTATATTTAATCATATTTATAAAAATGCAAAATTAAAGAAAAGCATATGCATTCCTTGGATTTTAAGAAACTCGTCAATATCTTTTGAATGATACCAAATTTGTCCGAATTCGATCATTAAAACGTTAGAATGCCTAAGGACTTCAATTTTTGAGTTTCGAACCGGTTTAAAGAAACCCATTTCCGCAACTGGAGATTTATTTTCCATACTTAGCTCCTTTTTCCTTTTATATTTTTTTAAATTATATTTTAATTTTTGTCATTTTTATTCTTGTTCGTGTCGTTTGGAATAGCCATTGGATAGAGAACAATATTTTTTTTATTCAGAATGCACTTATAAAATTATAAAAAAATAATAAAATAAAATTTATTTTTTGAATATAAATTATTTAAATTTTTAACTCGCCCAAAATAAATCAGATTATAGGAAAAGAAAAGAGAAAAAGAATTTTTGAATTTAAGCCTAGAGAGAGAAAGAAGAATTTTAACAAAAATTTATGATAACCAAAGATGAAAATTAACAATTCTGTCAGCGACACCGACATTTATTAAAAATATTTTATATTTATGGTGATATTAAATTTTTCGCATTAAATCTTTGAAATATTTTAAATCATTCATAAATTATTTATGAAAAATATTATTTAAAAGAAAATTTTATATAATACTTTCAAATAAGAATATGTAAATAGCACAATCATTAAACATGAAATTTTAAAGCAAAATAATAATTTAGAATTTATAAAATTTTAAAATAAAATTATATAAATTTAAGGCGGTACGACAATTGCGGACGACAATTGCGGACGACAATTGCGGACCGTACTTTTGCGGACGACAATTGCGGACGACAATTGCGGACCGTACTTTTGCGGACCATACTTTTGCCAAAAAATTAACTGGAAGGGTGGGCCTCGTCAGTACGATCCCTTCCGTATTACAAATTTGAAATCCTAAGTGTGTTTCGGCCCTTCCGTAGACACACCAAATAAGAAAGCTCACAGCAATAAATTAATAAATAACAAATAGAAAGCACAATTAAGGAGAAAAAAGCAAAGCATAGGATGATAAAGCTATAATATGTTTATTTTATTGGCTTGCTGAAGGCCCAACAACAGCTTCTACAAATACAACTTATGAACATAAAAATAACTCAAGACCTTTTGAGAGCAAGAATGAACCTGTTACAATTCCAAAACAACGCGGATTCAATCTTTGACTATTTTGGCAGGTCCACTGATATTAGGAAATTAAATAAAATCTAGGTTAGGTTGAAAAAATGAATGAGTCCTATTTAAGAACTTATGTCATTCGGCCAAATGGGGCTGATCCATTGTTTGTGCCAACTTCATGGAACCATCACGATTCAATCATTGGAAATCTAGCACGTACGAACAACGCACAAGAAGCCTTTCATTTGGCACTGAGAAGACAATTTGCCAAAGAACATCCCCCTCTATCACGGTAAAAATGTGTCAAGATTTTAATATAAAAATTTCTTAAAGGCTCATTAATGTCTTAAAAAGCGAAGAAAGAATTGCAACAGATAGATTAAGAGAATATGAAGTTGACAACACACGGGGGATAAATCTTCGACCAAGAGCAAAAAAGTATAGAGAAAATGATGCAGCAATTAAACGAATGGTAATGGTATTCGATGAGATTGAAGAACCGACCGATCAACAGTATTTAGACCATCTTAGAGCTTTACAATATAGACTAGCGGGAAACCACATCGATAATTGGGGCCAATAATTTTGGTGATATCGTAGAAGCTGTTGTTGGGCCTTCAGCAAGCCAATAAAATAAACATATTATAGCTTTATCATCCTATGCTTTGCTTTTTTCTCCTTAATTGTGCTTTCTATTTGTTATTTATTAATTTATTGCTGTGAGCTTTCTTATTTGGTGTGTCTACGGAAGGGCCGAAACACACTTAGGATTTCAAATTTGTAATACGGAAGGGATCGTACTGACGAGGCCCACTTCCAGGATTTGGGTCATTTGCCACCTGGGCGGGACCAACAAATCCTAAACTTTCTTCGAAGACATATCGACGGCGCATACGGTCCGCAATTGTCGTCCGCAATTGTCGTCCGCAAAAGTACGGTCCGCAATTGTCGTCCGCAATTGTCGTCCGCAATTGTCCGGTCCGCAATTGTCCGGTCCGCAATTGTCGTCCGCAATTGCCGGTCCGCAATTGTCGTAGCGCCAAATTTAATACTATATCACTGGGAAATTTCCATTTTAAACTTTGGGACGTCCTAGTGAAAATCGGCACTTCAGTACCAAAAAAATGACGAACAAAATAACAATTAAAAACTTTAAAAAATAAAAAAAAAGATCATACGAATACGGTAAATTTTGCAAAAAATAAAAAAAATAAATCTGCTCCAATGATTTTTATTTAATTTCAATTTAATAAATAATAAATTTTAGTTTTTTTATTGGAAAAATCTTAGTTTATTCTGATCCCAAATAAAATACAAGTTCAGATCAAAACTTTTTTCGTATTAAAAGACATAAAAATATTTCAAAAAATTGAGAATTTTTCTCAGTAAAAATATTCTCTTCTCATTTCTAATATCCTATTTTTTAAACGTTTCCTAACATCTCTGATCCCTGATACATAAACGGACATTACTTATGTAAGATTAAATTATTTTAATTTTGAATTGATTACTTTTGTTTGTTGATTTTTCATTTTTATGTGATTTTTTGATTTATTATGAATTGCATTGTTATTTTTACATTTTAGAAATTATTTGAATCATTTATAGTAAAATAGTTTTATAATTTAAATACGAAATGTTGAAATAAATTAAGTTTGCTAAATTTTTAATTTAACAATAAGAAATTGTATAATTTATTTATTTTCTTTTCTTTTATTAATTGTAAAAAAAGTTTATTTATTGTCTATTATCTCTTTTTGCTCTTTAATCTCACGCCGCCTCTGTCTTGATTTTATTTGTCTTGCTTTTTCGACTTTTTATTAAATAGTACAATTATATGAAATGATTTATGAATGTAAATTTATTTCATTTATTCTCTTGTTTAAAATATGCATATAAAAGTTTTTTCAATGCATTAAAAATAATTAATTGCAAATATATTTTGACTTGATAATTTTATTTCTAACTAAAAATATTTATTATAATATAATATTTTTTATATCATTAAGCCATGCTAGATTTATTTAATAATATCTTATTATTTAATATTTTTAAAAAACATTCATTTATAATTTTTGTAAAGCATCACTATTTTTATTTTTAATAAAATTTAAATTTTTTTAAATTTTCAAATTTTTAAAGTCTTTTATAATTATTAAAACATTATTAAGTTTCAAATTTTCAAATTTTTTAAAAATATTTAATTATTTATATATATTAGAATTTTGTTAGATTCTAAAGATATATTTATATTTTGTCTTGAAATGATATTAAAAATTTTATAATTTCATATTTATCACCTATTTTTGTCTTAATTAATTATTATTTGTAATTTATATTGCGGTTTAATTAAGGCCCTAATATTTTTTATTCGAGAGATATTTATGGTATACAATTAAATGTTTTTTCTAATGCTAAATTTAAATGATATTATTTTTTAAACAAATATTATTATGAACAGCAAACAGTTCATTCATATTTTCGAAATTTATTAAAATTATTCTTTATTTAAATAAAAATGTTATATATAATTTGGAAAATTTAAAAAATTAATTATTTATAAATTCAATATTTATCACATAATTTTTTTATAATTTATTTTTACTGTTGCTTTCTGTGCTGCCTGAGAGCTCTTCAATTTTGATTTTTCTATTTTTACTTATATTTATAATTTTTTAGTTTTTAGCTAAATTTTGTGGTTATTAATTAAAATTTTTTATGTTTTCTTTACATATCATTAGATTAACAAACTCATAATCAGGGCGCCAAAAATCGGAGTAGGACAAAACGTCGTCGAACGAATTTTTCGACCATAACTTTTTTCTTTCTCAACCAAATTAAACATTCTTGGTATTATTCGAAAGCATTCGAAAAATGCTATTAGCCTGCAAATTTTCAAAAATTTTTATTTATGCACAAAAAAATCAGAGCAAAACAGTTCGAATTACTGGGTTTTTGAGTTCCTTCTGGCCATAACTTTTTTGAAACTTAACCAAAATTTTTGAGATTTTGCAAATTAATAATAAACACATAGAGCTATCGAACAACACCAACAATTCTTAATTTGATTGACAGTGAACAAAGTTATGGTTCAAAAAGTCTTCCGACGACGTTTTGGGGTGCACCGGCCAAAAATATGCACGAAAAGTGGCCAAAATATGCGCATAAATATGCAAATAAAGTCGTGAAATATGCATCAAATATGCACAAAAATCGTAAAATATGAACCAAATATGCACAAAAAAAAACTTGAAAATTAGGGGTGTAAATTAATTTAAAAAATTTTATTCCTCATAATTTTACCGGTTGTTTTTGCAATTTCAAATCAAAAATTGCTCAAGGTATTCGGCAGTGAAACTCACAGCTGACCCACCCGCGCACCCATTCAGATTTGGATTTAATTTTAGGCAATCAAATTTTTTTCCGAAGGGATATTCCAAATCGGAAAATATTTGACGAAAAATGGCAAAATATGCATAAAAACCCAAAATATGCAAATAAAGTCCCGACTTTTATATGTAAACACAAAAAAGAAAGTGTTTTTTGTTCTATTTAGTGCATGGAGAAGCCCGGAAAAAAAATGCATTTGCATATTTTTGGCAGCCCTGCTCATAATATATTTGCGGGGAAAAATTAATGACAAGATTTAAAATAAAATTCATAAAAGGCGTAAAAACATTAAACATTTATTGTAAATAATTTTTTAATCATGCCAAAGACAAAAATTATTATAAATGTCAATGGTCTTATTATAAAAAGTCATATTTCAAAAATATTAATAATTGTTTGCATAGTAAATTATATTCTTATGGAATAAAAAAATAATTTCGAAAGAACACACGACAATATTCTGTATTAATTGATTTTCGTTTTTATATCATTAAAGTCATGTTGTCTTCTTATGTACTAATTTGAAATTCATGGTCATATTTCTTGGGTAAGTATGGGGCGTTTACGAGTTTCGCTCTGAGTTAAAAAAAGACAAAATAATTATCATTATATGATTTGGGCAAATAATTCCTAATTCAAAAAATGTAAGCAAATAAATAAAAGCAAAAAACAAATCTTTTTATATTTCGTGTAATAACTTTATAGTTTTTCGAATAGCCTGAAAATTTCAAAATTTCATCAAGTTTCAACAAATTATGGCCAAAAGTACTCAAAAAATTAAACTTGTGAAAATAAAAACATACAAATCCGTTCCGTTCTGATAATTAAGATTATAAATTTTGTTAGCGAATTTAAAAGTAAAAAAAATCTCGGAGGAATTTTGTCCAAAAATTGGATTTGTAGCGAAAACAGTGCGAAATCCTCTAATAAATGTTTTGGAAAAATATTCCGGTAACAAATAAATTCATTTAACACATTTTTATGTGTGCTTTTTGTTGCTTATTGGGAATTGCTTCATATTTTTTCTTTTAGATATTTTTTAATCCTTTGTTGTAATTAATAGTTTTAATAGAAAAATATTGATCACAAATTCAAAAATACACTTTTTGATAAATTATTATACATATAAAAAAATCAAAAATTTCGTTAGACCAGAATTTTATTTTATTTTATATAAGAATAATAAACAACAATAAAAATTTCTAAAAAATTAAATATAATAATATTTTAATCAAAATGAATAATAATTGCACTAAATCACCATTTTGTTTATAAAGTGTATCATGACGAATCAGTGCAATTTAAAGAATTTCAAAAGATAGATTATGAAGTTATATGATAAAACATAAACAATTAATCATTAATGCTATTATTAAAGTGCAATTGTATTAAAACATCGTTAATTAATGTAAAATGCGCGAGTTCAATTAATATTGTCCAAAACATTCATAAAAAATGAAGAATCGAAGAACTAAAGTTATTTATTTTTAATAATAAAAGATAAAAAATTGGAATTTCAAAGTAATTTTATTCGAGAAAATTTCAAAAAAATATAGATGAATAAGCAGGAAATTTAAACAAAAAATAGAAAACTATTATAAAAACATTTACAATTATTTAAAATATTTTAAAAACAAAAAAAAACATTTAAATTCTCATTAAATTTACAAAGATATTAACTAAATTTCAATAAATAATCGATATTTATACAAAACGACATTTAGAGCCCGACTTTTGGGGATTTTAATAAAAACATTAAAAAAATACTATAGACAATTATTAAAAAAACAAATTAATGAAAATACATTAGTATGGATTAAAAACAATTTTTTAATCCTTTTTAATTAAAAGCATGATGGCACACCTTAAATAGATTAGTGACCAGTCGCGAAAACAACTCAACTACAACGCTTAAACAAGAGTAAAACAAATTAATAATATTGTAAATAAAACAACTAATTTACAAAGAACAAAAATAATTAATATAAGAGAAATAATACAAAAAGCACATAAAAATGAAACAAAAAGTAATCAAATTAAATTAAAAAATCATCCTAAAATAATGTCCGTGTTTATAGCAGAGATCAGAGGATGCTAGAAAAAGTCAAACAAAATATGAGATATGAGAATAGAAAATTTCTTACTGGAAATTTTTCGATTATTTGGAAATATTTTTACAAAAAAAAATGTTTTAATTATTTTATAACTAAATAACAATTCAATAAAAAGATTAGAACTTATTTTTGGCGCGGCTTTAATTTTTGCAAAATTTTACATTCTTCCAAATTCAAAATATTTTTTTTCTTTTAGTCCTCCAACCCACCCCATTCTTAACAGTTAACAAAAATGGTGAACGAAACACGAGACGAAAGAGCAACTTTCCTGCATTTTTAGGCTATCCGCCATTTAGGTTTTTACAAACCCAAGAAAAAAAACATATAAAAGGGAAACAAAGAATAAATTAAGAAAATATTTCAACCTTTTTGAAAAAATATTATATAAAAAATATAAAAAAATTTAGCAATAATAAAAACAATATCAAATAGGTAGACAATTAATTATATAAATATAAATGCAAAAAATAATATATGAGATTAAAGAGCAAAGAGAGTTAAAATATAATACATAATAAACTTTCGTAAATTAAATAATTACATTTATAAAGCTCATTATTCACATACTATTTGAAAACAAATTTTTAGAAAGAATAGTATTTATGCGACAAATTAAACATTTTCATAAATTAATATTTTATTTTCAACCGATAAAAAATCAAATATCAAAACAACGTACAAGAGATTGTTTATAAGAAAAAATTAACAATATAAATCTATTGATAAAGTGAATATAAAAAGGTATAAAATTTAAAATGACTTGAATACATATATATCAAAGGATTATACAAAAGCTGTCATTTAATCCTTTGAAGAAATTTGTTAATTAAATTGTAATAAATATTTTAATTTGTAATAAAAACGAGCAAAACATTATATACAATTAATTAATTAACAGATAAGTCAAAATAAGGTAAAACTAGATAGCTATTTTCCACAAAAAACTTTATTATTCAAATTAATTTAAAAACAACTAAAACATATTATATATTAAAATATAAAATAAATTAAATTATGCAGCATTGAATACTGCTTTTAATAGTCAAATATAATAATATCATCATTATGTGGCTAAATCACTTTCATACATTGATAAAATTTGCTTAAAAAGAGTACCATTTAATCTCTTTAAACATAAATTAAAATAATGACAGAAAGAATTATATATTTAAATAAATAATATAATTTAAATATTTAAAATAAAACTATCGTAAATGTATTGCTTTCTCGAAATAATACTTACAAGATTTTAAATATTAATTCATTTTTCATAGTTCATTCTGTGCATTAAATGTAATTAATTTGCTCAAGAATGTCAAAAAAGAACATAAAAGATAACAAAATAAAATGTTTATATATATATATTTACCAAACTTATTAATTAACAATTTAATTATAAATTTCTTAAATGAAAAATTTTTTTATAAAATCGTAAAACAATTTAAAAATGGCAGCGCAAACAAGCCCCAACATGAAAATTGACTTGATTAAGCAAATTTTTTAATAGAGAAATCACAGATAAACATTAATAAACAAATGATAAAAAAAGAAAATAAAAATATTAATTGTTTCTCATTAAGACTTATTTCTATATTTAATTTAAATACTATTTTAATTAATTTTCTAAAAAAAAATTATAAATATAATTTCAATAATTAGGTTTCTTCAACTTTTTAAAAATTCAAATCAACAAAGATAAATTATTCCATAGTATTTAAATTAAAAAATACATTTTTAAAAGATCAATTCACAAAAATAGCTGGAAATTTTTAAAAAAAGTATAGAAAAAATCTTTAATGAGGGTACTTACTTATATTTAACAAATTTAAGAAAATTAAATATTGAATGTTCGTTTAAATATTATGAAAAAATTGATATTCAAAAAAAATGTATTTAACAATAAGAAAAATTAAAAAATGGATTAACTTGGTTAATGATATTTAATTTTTTCAGATTTAAAAAGATAATCAAAATTAAATTAAAAGTTAATTATCAGTTAAATAATAATTATTGTGTAAAAATGAAAACAATTTTTCAGGTTAAAAGTTATATTTAAAATTATAAAGGTAAAGTGCCAGAGGATGCCAAATGGCCTCAGAAAACTATTATGGTTTTAAAATAGTTATATAAAAAATGACTAGGAAATAATTAATAACATTATATTGCAATTTTAATTTTAAATTATTGGCAAAAAGACCACCAAAATCAATTGACCCGAACATGGTGACATGAAATTATACTTTATAATTAACAAAAAAATTTTGAAATTCTATATTTGTTCCACATTTACACAACATTTATCTTTTTTCATAATTTTTTAATCATCCTAAAGACTAAAATCATTTTAAAACAATTGTCACCTTGTTGCAACGAATCCGTAAAACATTTCAAATAAATACAAAAAATAAAATGAATCCCCAGAATTATTTTAAAAATTTACCATAATAATTTCGTTATTAAAAAACTGGCAATATATAAAGAACACATAA
Organism: Heterodera glycines; assembly: GCA_004148225.2. NCBI lineage: Eukaryota > Metazoa > Nematoda > Chromadorea > Rhabditida > Heteroderidae > Heterodera > Heterodera glycines. The sequence continues at coordinate 9,163,913 of CP049709.1, forward strand.
AAATAGTAAAACGCCAAAATACACAACGAGGTGGTAAAAATTACAAACATCTGTAAGTTCTCTTGAGTAAATTAAATGAAGAAAAGTTGTAATTTTAAATTATTTAAAAAATTAAAAATTAAGAAAACATAAAAAGAAAGAAAATTGATTACAATTATCAAAAAAAAATAAAATATTATTATAGAAATCATCCACAAAATTGTAAAAACAATTTTAAATTAAATAAATAAATGTTATTAAAAGGACTGGACTTAATTGATGGGTATTTTACGAGTGGATTGCATGATGTTAATACGTAAAGATACTATATTTGAGAATATACATTTTTTCAACAATTAATCTTATCATATAAAATAAAATTTAATTTCTTATATTTTTAAAAATTCATTTTACAATCGTTTAATTATTTATAAAAATTAGTCCATAAAAAGTGGATGTGATAGAATTACCACATAACATAAACATCAGTAATAATATTAAAAATTAACTATTTTTTCTACTAAAATACAAATAGAATAGAAAAATAACTAAAAACAAATTTAATAAAGAATAACAAATTACTACTTATTTAGCAGTCCGTTTTTCGGTGCCGAATGTTAAAGTTAATACCGGCACCGTTGGAACTAAAGAAATCGTTATCGATAATTCTCATTAATATTGATAAATTTTATTCCATTTTTTAGAAAATTTAAAAAAAAACTCATTTAAATTTTGTTTTGTATATGAATATTTTAATTTTTTTAAAACTTCGATAGCAGAAATTTTTTAAATCATTAATTGGATAAAATAAAAATTAAAAAATATCAAATATATTTTATTTAATATTTTAGTAAGCATATATTAATTTTGGAAAAAATTGATAAAAATTCAGTGAAAAACAAATTAATAATTTATAAAAAAATATATTACACAATTTATTATTCCAATAGAAATTAAGGAATTAATTATAAAAAGAATAAAAATTTATTTTAATCAAAACCTTATTTTAAATGATAAATTTGTAAATAAAGTAATTCAAATAATTAATAATTATAATTTAGTATTTTTTGTCCTCCAATGTCAAGATACAAAAAAGTAAGAATATTAATTTAAACTCTAAAATAAAAAATTAATATTAAAAGATGAGAAGAACAAAAGAAATTCCATGCCGATTTCGAAAAGTTAATTCATTCACTAATTAATATTCATATTGTAACATTTCTTATGCATTTTCAAGGATTAATGGTAAAATCTAACTAATAAATAGATTATAAGAATAAATAATTGAAATAAGATAGAATGTTAAACAATCTTAAAAAATGAACTGAATAAGTTAACTTTTATACTAAAAATAGCAAAACCTTACAAAAATAAGACAAATATTACACTAAAGCCATGAAAAAAAGTAATCCAAGTTCAAACAAATTTAAAATAACTTTAAAATATTTGGTTTTTAAATATGTAATAAATAGGGCTGCTAATTTAGGTAAATACCTAAAATTTTTGTGCAATTAATACGCAAAGATAAGCACGAAAAAGCATTTTCCACTTGGTTTCGGGTGTCTACGATGACTTTTATAATACCTATTCTTACCTATTTGGGGGTTTTTCTACCTATTACCTAGGTACCTATCAATATTTTCTAAGAAAATATTGATATATTTAAATTTTCGTTTACAAAGAGATATGCAGAACCAAAATTTTCTCTCTTTGTTTGCTTTTTTCCACTAAAAAATCGTTAATAAAAATTTTTATTTACCTATTTTGGAATTTTTATACCTATTTGATATATTTTTTAACCTTTTAAAGTACCTATTCTAAGATTTTTCTTACCTAAAATTAGCAGCCTAGTAATAAAAATTACAAAAATAAAAGAAAGGTAAAAATTTATTTTCTTTCGACATTTCATACTAAATTAAAAACTATTAATACTATAAAGAATTTAAAAAGTATTTGCTATAAAGTCAAAATCAATGGTGCAATTCCATTACTGAGACAAAGAAAAAATATAAAATAAGTGTATTGTTGTGTTCTTCCACTTAGAACACACAAAGAAAAAGAAATAAATAAATAATTTTATTGATTCGGTCGGAGGGCAAATTGGAAATATAAATAAATGAATGATGAAAGGGAAGAACAAAAAGTGGGAGGAGGTGTCCACTTTTATGGACGAGGGAGGGGGCGGATGGACATAGAAATAACAAATAAAGTCAATAAGTCAGATCGCCATAAATTCAAATTCACTATCCAACATCTCCCTCCTCAATTCTTGAACGGCGTCAGCCTGGCGAGAAGCGGATCGGCGGTTTGGTGTTGCGACTAGAGCGTCTCAATGCCATGGGTGGTGAATTGGCAGTAGTTGGGTGGATTTTGTCGGGCTGCTTCCGCTTTTGGCATTTCGGTGTCGTGTTTTGGCGTGCCGGTGTTGGATGGTTTTGATGTGCCGGTGAATGATGATTTGGGTCATTTGCCACCTGGGCGGGACCAACAAATCCTAAACTTTCTTCGAAGACATATCGACGGCGCATTTGGTTGGCATGTCGATGAATGTTTCGTCCGAGTCTTGGCACATTTACCCGATAAGTTGGCGAATTGTTGAGTCGTTCGATGACTGTACCTTGGAGCCAGTGTGTCTTACCATGCTGGTAATTCAAAACAAGCACTGGATCAGTCGGTAAAAATTCATTTGACTTGACTCCATGCTTTTCATTAAAATTTTGTGCCATTTTCGTACGGTATCTTTCCTGTTTCTGATGAAAAATGGTCTTGTCAATTGTCTCATTGACTTTTCCTGTCGGATGTGTAAGAGACAATTGAGTGCGGAGTTTTCTACCAAAGAATAATTGGTCCGGTGAATGTCCATTAATTGCAGAATTCGGTGTTGTTCTATAGGACAGGAGCATTTTCTCAGCCCAATTTTTGTCCTTTTTCGAACACTTCTGCATTGTCCTTTTAAAAGTGTCGACAAAGCGTTCGACTTGGCCATTTGACTGTGGATGAAATGGCGGCGTGAACATATGTCGAATCCCAAATTCTTTACAAAATTCGGAAAATTCTGACGATCGAAATTGTCGTCCGTTGTCCGAGACAATTTCTTCTGGGATTCCAAGCCGATTGATGATTAATCTGAGAACACTGATCGTTGCTTTCGCTGTCATGGTGTTCATCTGATAAACTTCGGGCCATTTTGAAAAAGAATCCACTAAAAGTAGATAAACATGACCGTCTTGGCATGGGCCGGCAAAATCAATATGCACACGTTCGAATGGCCGTTTGGTGGCATTCCAAGGAGAAAGTGGTGCTTTTGGAGCAGCTTTTTGGGCGATTTGGCATTCTTCGCAGCTTTTTACCAATTTCTCAATGGCTGAGTCCATTCCGGGCCAGTAAACGTGTTGGCGAGCGAGAGCCTTCATGCGCACAATTCCTGGGTGTGCCATGTGAAGTGCTTTCAACGTTCTATCTCGCAAAATTGTTGGAAACAAATTTTCTAATTACATCAACTTTAGTAAATGTTGAAGCTACTATTTAATTAATAATTTTAGCTTTATTATAAATATTTTATTTACACTTTTGTGACCATCCTTCCTTGGAGAATTTGGCCACTTTTTGGAGAATTTCATCTTTTTCCGTCATTTCTGCTATTTCGGTGGCAGTGACGGGAAGATGATTAATTCGTGCCTGCAAAATTGTGCCGATGAAACATTCAGTTTCGGTGCAAATTTTTGCAATCAAAATATCTTCTTCGGGTCGCGGATAATTCGCGATAAGCCGTGAAAGCATGTCGACTTGACCAAACGCAGTGGTATTGATGTAGCGAATGTCAAATTCGTAATTTGACAAAATAAGTGCCCATCTTTGGAGTCGACTGGCGGCATAAATCGGGATTCCTTTCTTGGACCCAAATATGGAAATCAGCGGTTTATGGTCGGTCAGAAGTGTGAATTTTCTTCCAAAAATCATTCTGTGAAATTTTTGGACGGCGAAAATAAGAGCCAAAGCTTCTTTTTCGACTTGGCTGTAGTTCCGCTGTGCTTCTGAAAGAACACTTGACGCGTGCTCAATGACCTTCTCCGTTTTGTCTGGGAAAATGTGACTTATGGTCGCTCCAATTCCATCTTTTGAAGCATCAGCTGCGACGATTATTGGAAGCGAGGGGTCGAAGTGGGTTAAAAGCAGATCAGACAACATGATCTCTTTTGCTTTTTCAAAAGCTTTCTGCTGGTCTTCACCCCAATTCCAAAGTTCGTCTTTCCGAAGAAGTTGGTCCAATGGCGCCCTGAGTTCGCGCATCTTTTTGATGAACCGACTGTAGTAAGTAAGGGCTCCGAGAAATGAGCGAAGAGTCGATTTGTCATGTGGCACTGGCAATTTTCGGATTGCATCTGAGCGGCCTGGATCAGGTCTAATTCCATTAGCCGACACAATGTGCCCAAGAAAAAGCAATTCTTTCTGCAAGAATTTGCATTTTTCAAGTTGAATGCACAATCCGTATGCTTTGAATCGTGTGAACAATTGATGGATGGCTGAAAGGTGCTCTTCGAGGGTTTTGGACGCGATTAGTCCATCATCCAAATAAGCAAATGCTCCGGGGATTCCAGCACATATTTGATCCATCAAATGTTGAAAAATTGCCGGTGCTGATTTGACGCCAAATGGAAGACGTTGGCACTGAAAAAGGCCACGATGCGTGTTCAAAACGCAGAGCTGTTTGGATTCGTCATCCAATTCCATTTGTAGGTATGCGTCTTTTAAGTCCAAATTTGTGAAAAATGCAGCGCCGCTTATGGCTGCATAAATGTCATCAGGCCGAGGGAGTGGGTGGCGGTTGAGTTCAAGTGCATTGTTTAAGCCAGTTGAGAAATCAATGCACACTCTGATTTTGCCATTTTTCTTTTTGACGGCCAAAATGGGTGCTGCCCAATGGCTAAATTCTATCGGATTAATGGCACCGATCTGTAAGAGGCGGTCCAGCTCCGTGTTGACTGCTTCCAGTGAGCCATGAGGAACGGGTCGGGCTTTACAGAAAACCGGTCGAGCGTCGGATTTAAGAATCAAGTGTGCCTTAATCTTGGTGCACTGTCCTAGCTCTTTACCAAAAACATCCGGAAAATTTTCTTTAAGAGCCGTCGTGAGTGACTTAACATCGGCGATTTCTTGGAAAGGTGCGGCAGATGATGCGCGGATTCCAACCGATGTGTGCGTCTCCGGAAACATGATTTCTTTGGGAATCAGTTCCGTTGCCTCAATCCATGGCAAACCAAACAAATCGTAATTGAGCTCTTCAGTCACATAAGCTGTTAGCTTTTTGGCTGGTTGTCCCTTAATGCTGACAAGACATATAAATTTGCCAATTGTGTTAAATGTGACGTCGTTGCAGTTACGAGTCTCAATGTCGGTTGGCAACAATTTAGGTTGTCCTAATTTGGTCCATGTTTCAATGGTAAGGACTGTCGCCTGAGCTCCTGTGTCGACATTCATTTCGATTTTTGTGCCGTTAATTTCGACCAAAATTTTCCACCACCGTCCTTGAGTCGTGCCAATTTGTAGGCATGTTGCTTTGACTTGGACCGTGTGAAATGAACGGCGTTGGTTCTTTGTCGTGAATGCTCCCTTTCGGCAAACATTAGCAATGTGGCCTTGTTTTTGGCACTTGTGGCATGTCGCTTCTCGGAAGCGACAATCTGATCTCCAGTGATCAGTACCACCACATGAGCCGCACGGCTGGGTCGGTTGTCCACGAATTGCTTTTCCTCCTGTGGCCGGTTTTTGCTGTGCCGGGTGGTTTTGTTGCACGGCATTTGCTGATTTGGCCTTGGGTTTTGATTCTCTCCACTGTTGAGGGCGAGTTCGGATGGCATTTGTCGAAGCTGGCGTGGAAAGGAGTGACAAAGCGCTATCTTTAACAATTTGGATTGCTTTTAACTCCTCTTCCAACTTTTTGAGTGTGACTGTGGTGCCACTTTTCTCGGCTTCTTCCATCATTTTAAGACATTTCTGCCTCAAATCGTGATGTTCATCCCTCAGTGAAATCACCAAAATCATGCATTTGAGCTGTTCCTTGGTAAGGCTCAAATTGGCATGCTCACACGCTGCGTTGATTTGAGCAACCAAAGAACTGATGTCTTGGTTTGGATGCTGTCTGATTCGAAAGCATTCATATCGGCGGACGAAAAGAGAGCGCGTTTCAGCGAACAACTCCTTTAATCTGTTGATTGATTCAGCCCACGAAGGTTTGTCGGGCAACTCCGGGCTGATTGTGTCCCTGTACTTCGTGTACTCTTCGTCTCCGAGCTTTCCCAACAATAGTCGGACTTTGGCTTGCTCGGTTAAATCTTTGCCATCCTCTTCAATCAATATGCCGAAGCGTTTGTGCCACTGTTCAAATGTTTGACCATTCTCGGGGTCATAAACAAACTTTGAAATTCTACTGTCGATTGAGCTGGCCAAATTCGCTTGGCTTATGCTTGAAGCGGCATTTCCTTGGAGCAAAGCGGTCAAAAGTTGCTGAATTTGTTCGGCGTTCATTGTCCGTCAATTGAAATTGTTGAAAAATTCCACAAAATCCACACCTGGTGGATGCTTACACCGTCTTGGTGCTAAGCTGACGAATTTTGTTGAAAAACCGCTTCTTGCGGAACCTCACCCTTCTTAGGTCTATTGGTTTTTTTTTTGTTGAGTTAAACTGCTTCTTAGCAGACCTCACACCACCTGGGTGCTATTGGTTTTTGTTGAATTTGCAGCTGTCCTTGTCCTCAGTGATGAAGAATGGCTGCTGACTGCGCCAATTTGTTGTGTTCTTCCACTTAGAACACACAAAGAAAAAGAAAAAAAATATTTATAGTTTTTTTCGCAGTTTTTTTCTCAGCTAAAATTTAATATGATTGGTTTTGTTTTTGTTTTTTTTATAAAATTTAGGGTGTCCACTTTTATGGACGAGGGAGGGGGCGGATGGACATAGAAATAACAAATAAAGTCAATAAGTCAGATCGCCATAAATTCAAATTCACTATCCTCATTGTATAAACTAGACATGAAAATGGAAGGTACCAGAAATTGAATAGAGCCGTTATTTAGTCATTGTTAGACAATTATATTTCAACAAATTTATGACTAATTCCCAGATTTATTGGAATTATTGGTTATTAAATTTAAAAAATCCATTAAAAAAGAAAAAATTATTTTATATTATAATTTTTTCGTTGCAATAAAGAATGGTAAATATTAAATATACTTTTAACAATGATTTTTTAAAATTTATTTGTTTTTAAATTATCGGCACCGCCGACCCCCCAAAAAGCTATCTTTTCTTAAAAAATTAGCCAAAAATCTCAAAATTTGGTATTTTTAGACAAAATCTGCTAACAAATAGCATTAAAATTACAAAAAAATTTCCCGGCGGCTCTTATCAGCACCGCCGGCCCTAAAGTTATGGCTTGAGCTCGCAATTAAGGCACCAAAAAAGCGCAAAATGGCACTGAAAAAAGGCACAAAAATCCCGAAAAAGGCATGAAAAAAGGCATTTATTATTTTTTATTAATGATTTTTAGGGAGCAAAACACGTAAAAACTAACCAAAAAACTAAATTTTGCTGATTTATTGATAATTCAATATTTTATAATGTTTTTCAATAAGGAAATTTTTAAACCTAAAATTTTTCAATTCATAAAGGTATATTCTCTGAATTTTTTTAGATCATTTCTTAGGCGTGTATTTTTCAGATTTTTTTGAATTTTTAATGGAATTTTTCGGGAAAAACGCCAAAAAGGCACCAAATCGCTAAAACTAATCTTTGTGGTTTTTTTAGAATCAAGGAGCAAACATATGTTTTTTGGCTGCATTTTCTATTATTTTCCAAACCTTTAGTACACCATTCAATAGAGTTTCAATAGCTCTACAATTTTACTCAGAGGTGATCTTTCGCTTTTTCTATTGATAAAAATGGTTTATTGTTTTTTTTGGGAAAAGATAAAAAAATTCAAAAAAACCGAAACCAAAACGGTATACCGAAAATTTTTCTTCGGTTTTTTCGATTTCGGTTTTTTTCGGTTTTTTAACCGAAACCGTTCAACCGAGAATTTTTTGAGTTTTTCGGGTTTTTTCGGTTTCGGTTTTTTTCCGTTCGAACGACCCTCTTGTCCGGTCTCTAGTAAAAAGTGAAATTTAGAAAATAAATTTTACAAATGAGCTTTTACATTTTATATAAAGTTTTTTTTTATCTAAAACGAAATAAAATTGTAAAATATATTTTTAATGAGAATAATAAAAATTGTTTAAATATAAAAACGCTAAAATAACTCATATTTTCTGAATATAATTATACAAAACAAAAAAAAACATTTATAAAAACATAAAATATATAATTGTAGTAGTGACAACGACTGAATACGCAGAGATGAATAAGCCAAGAAAAATTAAAAGTATAATTTTCTTAAAAACTGATTTATGAATAAAATGCTAAAATTTAGAAAATAAATGATTTGCTTTCTAAGTATTTATAATAAATTGCAGAATTTAATTACTCAAAAGAATTGAATTTAAAAATAGGCAGGTAATTTTGAATTTATTTTTTTCTGATAGGATTTTTAACAAAAACACCAAATCACCACCAATTTGTTAAAGATTTTCACCAAAAATGCCCATTTTTCGACTTTGAGCCAATTTTTTAACAAAAATAAGTATTGGGAGCCCGGCGCCGGAGAAAAAAATTTGATCATTTTAAGATTTCACTGAAAATCGGCCATTTTTAAAAAATGCTTGCAAGGTTAACCTGTTTAAAAAACTAAGTAACAAAGCAATAATAATGAAGAAAAAAAAGCTAATATATATTTAAAAAACTAAATCAGCAATAAATATTTAAATGTCAGACAAGAACAAGAAGCCGATTAAGAGCATTTGGAAACATGAGAAAAACAATTAGTAAAAGTTTAAATTTTTTAAATAGTAAAAATTAATCAAGATGATCGAAAATCTTAATTTAAATTATAAAAACAATAAAAAAATACAAATACAAATAACAATAAATAATATTGAATAAATTAATAAAAACAATTAAGATAAAAAAATGAAATTAATGATTTATTTAGAATTTAAATTAAATAAACAAAGTCAATTGCAATTGACAAAGAAGCACTAAAGCAAAGAAACAAATGATAAATAATTGAAAATATTATTTATTTTTCATTATAAGACCATTAATTTGTAAAATTTCAAGAATCCATGCATATGAAAATTCGACAAAAATAGTTTTTGAAAAAACTATAAATATATTGAGCACCATTTCATATACATTTTGTTGGAAAATTATTTATCGGGAGTTGTGTTTTTCACAATGAGAAAATGATTAAACAATAAAAAATATCTAAAAATAAATTCAATTATTTAAGAAAGAAAATTAACTGTAACACACATTTTTAGTTACCTCGAAACTGATCATGAGATTAAATTACCAAAAGAGATAAAAAAAAATCATTAAAGGTTTATTTTAAAATTAAAATAAATCAAATAAGCAAAAAATCATTTATATTACAAATAACACTTCTTTCATATGAAACTTTATCTGAATATTTCGTAAAATAAAAAGACATGAATTTACAAAGAATAAAAGTAATTGATATAAGACAAAATTAATGCAGCAATTCCAATTTAAAAGATTGAAAGAATATTAACAATTTTTCTACGATTTATACCGGGAGCCATGGTAAAAGGTAAATAATTCACAATCAGTAATGTCCGTCTTTATAGCAGAGATCAGAGGATGCTAGGAAAAGTCAAACAAAATATGAGACTATGAGACACGAGAATAAAGTAATTTTTACTGAAAAAATCTTCAATTTTGTTGTGACTGGGATGTAGTCCACTCGGCCAAGTGGACTACATCCCAGTCACAACAAAAAGGACCTCCTGGCGTAGCGGATTTTGATAAAGCACTCCCCGCCACGGCATTTTTGAGATGGATTTGGTGAAAATTTTGCGGTTTTCGCGCAACGCCCTTAATGGTGATATTTAATTTGTTTATTTTATTAAATATTAGGGTTAGAGAATTACAGTACATACCATCCACATACCAAAATCTATGTGGATGGTAACCATCCATCCACTAAGGGGATAACCTTGAATTTACGCGAAAAAAGACCTAATGAAATATGGGCAAACAATTAATGATGACTAAACTTTTTTAAATATTTTTTAATGCTTTACATTCTTTTTTAATTTATTTACAGATTTCAAATACTAACAACTTTTTGTTTTTTTTATCATGGTCTACATTTTTCCTGATTGTTGGGGCTGCGGAGGGAAAGGGCACCTGAAGGCACAGTGCCCGGATGCGGTTTGCGTTAGCTGCAAAAAGGTTTAAGACAGTTAAATTTTTATTTGGTCATTTTTTGACAAATTCTGTTAACAAATCTCGCTCAAAATTTCAAAATTTTTCCGGCGGCGCTTATCGGCACCGCCGGACCCCGCCCCCTTTAAAAGCAAAAAATTTAAAAGATTGCAAATTTATTTTTAAAAAATACAGAATTTTGGGACTCAGAAAATTCCAAGAACCCCCCTGAAAACAAAATTTTTAAAAATTTTCCTCGAACTCGTCCCCCAAAACGTAAATACAAAATTTTATTGGTACATTTTTGAATATTGGCATTTTTCGTAACAAAGTGCACTTAAATTTTCAATTTTTTCAAAAAAAATTTTCACTTGGGAAAAGTCCCGGTTGGTCCCGGTCCCGAAAATTGGGTTAAAAAGTTTTAAATCTTGAGCGATATTCACGCAAAATGCCGTAGAGTTCTGGCCTCGCCGGACCGTAGGATAAATAGTGATTTATACTTTTTTATTTATTGTGACGATTGTTTTTCGCATTAATTTCCCATTTAAATATTTATTTGTTGTCACTTTTATTTTTATGTTCATTCATTCAGATTGGATACAATGTAAGGTTTAATGTTTTCTTTTTATGTTGAATTATTATTTATTTGTCTTTTAATTTTAGTTTAAAAGTAAGTATTATATATTTATTGTGGTCACTCCCTCCTCTTTTGGATCTCTCTCCTCCTCTCTTTCTTTCTCTCTCTCCTCTTTTCTATCTCTCTCCTCTTGTCTCTCCTTTTTCTTTCTCTCTCTCTCCTCTTTTCTCTCCCTTCTCTCCTCTCTTTCTTTCTCTCCCTCCTCTTTTCTATCTCCCTCCTCTTCTCTCCCTATAATTCAATTATAATTTATCTTGTTTTTATCGCATCTTTATTATGAAAATATTCGATTCTTAATTTTACATGTTTAAATTGCGTAATAATATTATATTTTAGTTTTTGTTTCCAATAAGAAAATATTACGAATTGAAAGATTAATAAACGCAAACAAATTATATGTTCATAAAGAAAAAGGTAAAAAACTTAATTTGATATTTAGAACAAAATAACTATAATATAAAATAAATAAAATCTACTCAAATAAATTAAAAGACGTATAATGCAAGAGGAAATTGAAATGAAAAAATAAATTGATTATTATAATTCCTACATATATTATAAAATTAAAAAGTTAAATTAAATTATTTTCATTCGATTTCAGAAATAATTTAAAAAGTCATTTATTAAAAATATCCATTTGATTTTTGTTTATTCTTGACAGGAGATGATTATCTAGATTAATTAATTAGTTTCTATTTCAGTATGTTTCAAAAAAGTTATAAATAAATGAACAAGTAAGCATTGATCACAACGATTTGTTCAACCACGGCATCATTTGGATGCTCATTTTAAGAAAGTCTGCACGAATTTGAATAATGGAATTAAGTTGGATACCACCTCAATTAGGGTTTATATTTAAGCACTAAAAATTGCCAAAATAGAAAGGATTTAGGCTCTAAAAATCCATAAAATAGGCACTTAAAAAAACTAAAAATTTAAGGGTGTAAATGACAAAATTTTATTCAAAAATCAACAAAATTATTAAAAAATTGAGCAAAAAAATACTTAAATCGGTAAAAATCAACTTCCTACTGATGCTTAATTTTCATATACTTTTTTCATTCATTTATCAATTTATTATGTTCTAATTGTTGTTTATTGAGATTGCATCATTAATTATGACATTATAACAATTATTTTGATTCTTTTGTTGATTAAATATATTTTTTTAATTACATATGAAATTCGCAAGAATTATGATATGTTTTCTTCCTCTCTCTCCTCTTTTCTATCTCTCTCTCTCTCTCCTCTTTTCTATCTCTCTCTCTCTCTCCTCTTTTCTATCTCTCTCTCTCCCTTCTCTCCTCTCTTTCTTTCTCCCTCTTCTCTTTTTCTCTCTTCCTTTCTCTCCTTTTTTTCTCTCTCTCTCTCCTCTTCTCTCCCTCCTCTTTTCTCTCTCTCTCTCTCCTTTTTTCTTTCTCTCTCTCTCTCCTCTTTTCTATCTCTCTCTCTCTCTCCTCTTTTCTATCTCTCTCCTCTTCTCTCCCTTCTCTTTTCTCTCTCTCTTCTCTCCCTCCTCTTCTCTCTCTCTCTCTCTCCGCTTTAACCCAAAATTATTATTATTATTATTCCTTAAAATTTTCTTTCCTTATCTCCGGGCTCTCTTTATTGTTTTCAAAATTATTTATTATAGTTGCTAAATAATTTTATATGTTTAGATAATTAAATTTAGCTATTTATTGTGTATGCTTCTTCTGGGGATTAATATTATAAATAATAATTTTGAATTTTGAATTAACTTTTTGGAAATTGATTAATATTTTTTTCTCTCCGGAAAATTAAATAAGGCCATATTTCATATTAAAATTAATTTATTAAAAAAAAATTCTGAGTAACAATTAATTTTTTTTATTTCTCTAAAATTTCCAATCCTTTTCATATATTTTTTTAATGAAATTTATTATTTTTGCTATCTTATTAATTTTATTTATTTTTGCCAGTAATATATTTTTTGATTCTTCGTCATTTAAAACAACCAATCAAAATATGTTTTCTTGTCCAAAATAAAAATATATAATTAAACCATATTTTTCAGAATTTCAATAATAAATAAGATTTAAAGCAAACATTAGAAATAATACCAATATTTAAAAAATCAAATTAATCAAAATTTGAAATTAAAATTTTTTATTCTTCTAATGTTCACGACAAATTTTCTAATTACATCAACTTTAGTAAATGTTAAAGCTACTATTTAATTAATAATTTTAGCTTTATTATAAATATTTTATACGTTTTTTTATCTTTCCTTCGTTATAATTCTTACAATCCAAAATTTTTTATAATTTATTAATGATTTATTCTAATGTGCTTGTTAAATTTTAGTTTAGAAATTTATTTTTTACGTATTTTTTGAGTAAATGATATTATTATTGATTTTCTTGAAGACCAATCAAGAGCCAAAGCGCATAACGTAAATTGTTTTTTATATTCACTATACATTAGGATTTCAATATTCACAAAAATTTGCTGATTAGTAAACGATTATATTGATCGTATTCAAATTATAAAAATAATTAAAGTTTGCTAATCTTTGCACTTTTTATCATAATTTTTATTTGTCAGTTCATATTCTAATTTTTGTCATTACAAAATTAATAAAATAAGAGTTTTATTGCAAATTTTTCATCATTATTTTTTGTTTATAGCAATTTTTTTAATCCATTGTAGTAATTAATAATTTTTAAAAAATTTCATGCGAAATACGATAAGATTATAATTTATTTTAAACTTTTGTTTTTATAAAAATGTACCTTTGTAATTATTTTTTCTTTTCTTTTATAATTGTAAAATTAGTTTATTTTAATATTTTTTGTTTCTTTTTGCTCGTTAATCTCACGACCCGTCTATCCATCGAAGGACAGTACTGAAGATAATTGATTTACTTTTAAATCTGATTACATTAGTATCTTTCATTTATCATTTATCAATTTATTATAAACTTTTTGTAATTTATTGTATATTTACTTTATCATTGTTGTTTTTTGGTTTATAGCAATTATTTCAAATTTTATATAATTAATAGTTAAAAATAATTAATTACTTGCGAAATTCGATAGAATTATGATTTGTTTTAAAATATTATTTTTATAAAAATGTGCCTTTGTAATTATTATTTCTTTTATTTAATTAATTGTAAAATAAAAAAAGAGTTTATTTTAGTATATTTATCTCTTTTTAGAATAAAAAAAAGTTATAATTATTTAAGGAAAATTTATATAATTTTAACTTATTTTTGATTTGATTAACATATACCATTTATTTTTTAAATAACTGTTTAATTGTTGGCTTTTTCCTGTAATTATTGAAGAAATTTATGCAATTAATTAACAAGATGAATTAAAATTGTTTTTTTTGTTGAGAATGCCCTAATAACATAAAGAAAAGCATGAACATTTGGTAAAAGTTGTTTTAATTATTCATAAAAATTTAATTTAATTATATTATTTTTTGATTGTATTGACCTTTCAATTTTTACGTTATTTTTTTCATGATTTGTTACCATTCCACTGTAAGATGACCTGAGTTTAAGTAAGCGATGTTGATTTACGAGACTCGCTCTAATTACCTTTCATTTGTGTCTTCGATTTTTTATTTTATAAAGTTATATATTTCTTTACTTCATTACATTAATTTTGAATTAGTGCAAAATATTTATATATTATTTTTTAAATATTTTACTCCTTTAATCTCATGTAATGTCCCGTATCCATTTGTTCAAACTTCATTTATTCCAGCTTTATATGTGCTATTTATTAATATGTTTAGGTTTATTATATTTATATTTTAATTATATTCTACGTAAATATTTATTTGATTTTTTTTTAATTGTCAACCTTTTCAAATTTTTATAATTAATTTAAGAAACATCATTTTTACTGAGCATTCTTAAATAAATTGTTAATTGTTAGTGTTATTTTTTATTAGATAAAATTTGAATTGCATTTTTGTTTCAGATTTGTTTGTTTTAAATTAAAAGTAAAATTTTTATTTGGTTTTTCACGAAGAAATAAATAAATTTTATTTTTTTTAACTTTGCTTAAGTATATATTTTGCGAAATATTTTTGCCAGTTGCAATACATTTTGAATCCTTTTGGGCTTAAGAAACAGAAAATTTTTTTTTAAATAATTTGCTTCCACTGACATCATTTGTTTCACCATTTCACTGATTACTTATTCAAATTAATTCTTTTGTTCATAAAATTAATTTTTCAGATAATATTCCAACGAAAAATCCAAATTTAATTTTTCACAATTTTTAATTTAAATTATTTAACTTTATTACTTGGATTACCAATTTATTTTTTCAAATTATTTATTGTTTTCTTTCAATGATTATAATATTTTCTTTTTTTATTTTCCTGTAGTCTTAATAATTTTCCTTTAAAACTAATTAATTGGAGAATTAGTCTATTTAATAAGCTCGAACGCGAGTAATTCTGTGCCTTGTACTAATGTCGGCAAAAATTTTTATTATAAAAATGCTTTCTATATGATGTATTTTTTCTTCTTGCATTTTTAAAAAATTTGCTCAAAAATAAAATGTATTTATTTGTTTAGATTTTGTTTATTTTCCATTTATTTATATTTTATTATACACAAATTTAAATATTAAAATAATTTTATAGCCTATTTTCAAAAAAGTTATGTCCAGATTCTCAAATAACCAAGTTTTTTTTTACATTTTGGTTATAAATTTCTTGAAACATAACTAAATTTTTGAATTTTTCAGGCTATAGAAAACGCTTATGGCTACCGAATGAAATATACATTAAAAATTTGGTCGGATTAGAACAAAGTTATATCAAAATTTTTTTTGATCGTTTTTGACTACGTCATAACTTGGACTCCAATTTATAGTTGCTAAAAACTTTTTTTTTCATTTTGAAAAATTGTTATCCAAAAAGCAACAATTTATTACACTTTTATTTGTTTTATTATCAATAGTAAATGATAATCGTTGATATTCTAATTTATTAATGCATAAATTTTAACAATGTAATAATATTTTTCTATTTAAAGCTCTTTTGAAGGAGTCAGTTTTTTCCATTTGCTGATTGATTATAATATATATTTTTAGAAAAAATTGGTTTTTTTTTGGTTTTCGTTTGAATACAATTATTTTTTTCTGTTTTGGTTTTGCTTCATTTTTTATCTCATGTCTTATAGACTTTTGTTTTCACACAGATTGATTCGTATATTTAATAGGTTTGTATTTAATAAATATTTAAAAAAATAAAATAAACTAACCCTTATTTAATTTATAATTATTGTTATGGTTTAAAATGTTTGCCATTTTATTGTAGATAATAAGTTTACAATGCATAAATTTTAATATTAATAATTCTTTATATAATTTTTTAAATTAATAATTTTATTTTTCGTTTTCTTTTTAAAACAATTAATTTTTAGTTCTTTTTTTCTCATGTCTCGTCCTAACGGCGTTCTGTCGTAACTGTTGGTTGCTTCGTACATTCAATATATTTTTTATTAAAAAAATATTTATAGTTTTTTTCGCAGTTTTTTTCTCAGCTAAAATTTAATATGATTGGTTTTGTTTTTGTTTTTCGGACAATTAGTTCTTATTTTGATTATAATTTAACCGCAACGGTATTAAATTTGCTATTTTAATAATTAAAAAGATTAAATATTCATATTATATATTTTTTAGACTTTTTTCATTAAAAATATATCTCATGAAAATGGAATTTACCAGAAATTGTATAGAGCCGTTATTTAGTCATTGTTAGACAATTATATTTCAACAAATTTATGACTAATTCCCAGATTTATTGGAATTATTGGTTATTAAATTTAAAAAATCCATTAAAAAAGAAAAAAATATTTTATATTATAATTTTTTCGTTGCAATAAAGAATGGTAAATATTAAATATACTTTTAACAATGATTTTTTAAAATTTATTTGTTTTTAAATTGATCCTTAATATTTTTTTATAATTTATTTCCTTGATGAAGTTTTCGATTTTCGATTTTTGTGGTCGCAAAAATATATATTTTTTTAATTTATACATTCTTATGATTTGTTTTTTTTAATAGTTGCGCAATTTTAAAATCATTTTAGATTGAAATTATAATTTGTATGAATTAATATTTTCATCACGCAAAAGATTTTTATTTTTATTTATTTTGTATAATATTTTTTCTCTTTAAACTCAACACAGATTCAAATTAAATTTGATCGACTAAAAAGAATTTCTTTAAAAAATTTAATCATTGGGCCTTGAATAAAATAATAATATTTTATTTTATTACTATTAGTCAATTAATTGTCGTAAAAAGATTTTTAAATTTAATCCTTTGGATAATTAAAATAGAATAAGATTTATTATCTAAATAAATTAGTTTAGTGATATTTTATTTTAAAAGAATTAAAAAAGTTTATCATTTTGAAAGTTTTTGCAGTGTATAAATTTTATTCTATTTATTAATTAATATCTTTTTAGCTATTCTTGTTCTATTTGTTATTTTACTTTTTTATTTCTTTATTTTTATTTTTTGTTGTTTATCTTATCACTCATGTAAATGACCTTTTCAGCCTATTAAAATTTGTAAGATTAAATTAATGTTAATTTCAACAACCATTTTTTTAATATTTTGAGTTCTTTTCCAATAATAATTTTATTTTCATTAGCTTTTAGTTTTATCTTCAACAAATGTTCTCTTAAATTTATTTATTTACTTTTATTTGCATTGGGAGAGATGGGAAGGGGCGGTCCCTCGGTCCCTCCCTCTGATTGGCTGAGCCAATGATGCCTTACAGTACTATAAGGACTAATTATTTGTCTCCAATTCCCGGTTTTTTTCATTTGATGCAAAAATTTTTGCTATTATTTTTTATTAATTTTACAAAAATATTTGTAAATTAAAAAAATTAATAAACATTTGTTATTATATTGTTAAATTTATTTTAAAAAATTGAAAAATTGGAACTCCCCCATTTGCGCCTCCACATTTGCGCTTCCAACATTTGCGCCCCCCACATTTGCGCCTCCATTTTTGCGCCCCCCACATTAGCGCCTCCACTTTTGCGCCTCCCACATTTGCGCCCCTGGTATTTACACGTTAATTTTTCGCACACTTTTTTTTCAACAGCATAGCTAATTTACATAATAATAATTTAATTATGTTTAATCTTTTCATGTATTCTCTGTAATTGAGCCAAGAGATTTATGCTACTTAATAGGCAGGTAATTTTGAATTTATTTTTTTCTGATAGGATTTTTAACAAAAACACCAAATCACCACCAATTTGTTAAAGATTTTCACCAAAAATGCCCATTTTTCGACTTTGAGCCAATTTTTTAACAAAAATAAGTATTGGGAGCCCGGCGCCGGAGAAAAAAATTTGATCATTTTTAACAGATTTCACTGAAAATCGGCCATTTTTAAAAATGCTTTATGAGTTTTTAATTAATTCAATACAAAAATAATTATGAAATAAAAAAGCACATAAAATTATTGATGAATAAAAATATTTTTAAGCAAAAATTATATAAAATTTTTGACTATATGTCATAAGGCAAAAATTGAAAAACTCTGACCCCGACCCCGAACGACTTGTCAACCCCGACCCCGACGCTTCCAACCCTGACAACCCCGAATTTTCCAACCCCGACGTCGGGGTCGCAACCCTATTTATACTTATGGAAAAATAACAAGAAAAAAGAATATTTTAATAACTCAAAAAAAGATTTCAGAATCGAATAATTTTCGTGATATGGCATTATAATATGCTCGAAACATAATTTTTCAGAACATATTAGCAAAATTGAACGAAACGCATATATTCGAATTTTTCAGATTTTAAGAGTGTTAAAAGGCAGGGAAATAAAGACTCTAACAGCAGCCTATAAAACTTTTGTACGACCTCAATTAGAATATGCTACTGAAGTTTGGAACCCTAACTTAAAAAAAGATATAGATAAAATTGACGAGTACATTTAGAAAATGTGGTTTTGTGTACAAATAAAGTAATTATTTGTAAAATTAGATTTTTTATTGAAATTAAAAACAGTTCTTAAAAGATTCAGACTTTGAACATTACTTTTAGATTTTCTCAAATTTTTTATATATTTCAGAAAATTACTTTTTATTCATAATTAGGTATTATTAATTATGTAAATCTTTTTTTACTGTTTATCTATTTAGTTTTTACTCATGGAATTGGAACTAAATTTGGTGTTCCTTTTATAATTTTTTGCTCTTCAGTATCAGCAAATATTTGACGAGTCGAACTTTATAAATGCAAAATATTTGAAGTAAAAAACAGTTATTGTAATTAAAAGATTGAAAGAATATTAACAATTTTTCTACGATTTATACCGGGAGCCATGGTAGATTATGCAAGAATTGCCTTTTTGGTATTTTAGTACCAGGAGGTATGATATACCAATATAAATTATTAAGATTCATATAATCAATTTTTTATAATTAAATACGCTATTTTTAATCAATGTTTTGAAATTTCTAAGTTATTCCTCTCATTATTTACGAAATTAATTTTTTTGTTTGTTTTTTACTTTGTTTTTTGTTTTTAGGTATATTCTTTCTATTTATTCACATGATCGATTGTTTGTATTTTTGAGATGGATTTGGTGAAAATTTTGCGGTTTTCGCGCAACGCCCTTAATGGTGATATTTAATTTGTTTATTTTATTAAATATTAGGGTTAGAGCTTGTGATCTGGTAACATTTATTAATATTATTACTAGCGCAGGCGCGCTCGCTTCGCTCGCGCACCTCGCGCTAGCCGAGCTTTGAAAAAATTTATTATCTTCTCTCTCTCTCTCACCTCTCTTTCTTTCTCCCTCTCCTCTTTTTCTCTCTCTCTCTCTCCCTCCTCTTTTCTATCCCTTCTCTCCTCTCTTTCTTTCTCTCCCTCCTCTTTTCTATCTCTCTCCTCTTCTCTCCCTCCTCTTTTCTTTCTCTCTCTCTCTCACCTCTTTTTCTTTCTCCCTCTCCTCTTTTTCTCTCTCTCTCTCTCTTCCTCCTCTTTTCTATCTCTCTCCTCTTCCCCTCTCTCCTCTTTTCTCTCTATTTCTCTCCTCTTTTCTCTCCATTAAATAAACTTATTTTACAATTAACTAAATAAAAAGTTATAAAGTAAATAAAATTATAACAATTAATCTTATTTATAAATAAAAATTTAAAGCTAATAATAATTTTTCGCCATTTCGAATCTAAATTAAAATATATAAATAGATTTCTTCATTATTTTCTAATACTTTTGCTTATTATATATTTATCTTGAACAGTTGCGATAGATAAGGCAAAAAATGCATATTAAAATTAATTTATGTTTAAAAAATTTGTGGTTTTAATAATTTATATTCTTGACCGACTATTTTAATTATGCAAATATCAATTATATTTAATGAATGCTTTTTCTGTTCACTTAATGGTTTTATTAATGGGTTTATTTTTAATAATTGTAAAATAATTTATTAATTTTATGTTTTCGCTTTCTTTATATTTAAATCTCATGCTGTGTTCCATGATTACGTTAAAAAATTAGCGATTGTCCTCTTTAATCATTTAAAAATTTTGATAAAAATTGGCCTTTTCCCGTTTGAACAAAGATTAAATTAAATAATTTGTATTAATTTGTAAAATGATTTCAATGCTTTTAATTTGTCCGATAATTTGGTATTCTGTCAACAAAAATCAGTATGAAGCTTTTTCTTTTAATTATATCTGATCATATAAAATTAAAAATTGGAAAAATGATTAAATATCATAATAGATAATTATTTTTTCAAAAATTTTGTTTGATTATAATTAAAATTCATTCTTTTCAGAAATTAGAGCGTAATCTCTGTAAATAAATTATCTTCAATAGCGGGACATTAATATTCTCTTTTTCTTTCTCCCTCTCCTCTTTTTCTCTCTCTCTCTCTCTTCCTCCTCTTTTCTATCTCTCTCCTCTTCCTCTCTCTCCTCTTTTCTCTCTCTCTCTCTCTCCTCTTTCTATCTCTCTCCTCTTCACTCCCTCCTCTTTTCTCTCCCTTCTCTCCTCTCTTTCTTTCTCTCCCTCCTCTTTTCTTTCTCTCTCCTTTATTCCTTTTTCAATTACAAATTTCTCTCTCCTCTTTTCTCTCTCTCTCCTCCTCTCTTTCTTTCTCACTCTCCTCTTTCTATCTCTCTCTCTTCCTCTCTCTCCTCTTTTCTATCTCTCTTTGATTTTATCAATCTCTCTCCTCTAATGTCTTTTTTACTCATTCTCCTTTTTCTTTATTGTGTAACTTAATTTTGAGGTCGTTTTTAATCGATTTATTTATTATATTTTAAATTTTTGCTATCTCTCCTTTTTTCTTTCTCTCTCTCTCTCATGAACCTGATGTTATTCATTTATTTAGTCATAATCTTTCAATTTCGAACATTTTTATGTCTAATTGAATTTACATTTAAGGTGAAATCATTTTTTCATATTATCATCTGAGATTATATACTAGGGTTGCTTTATTTTCCTATTTTATTATCTTATCAATTAATAAACATTCTTTTGTTTTAGTTAAAATTTATTTCTTTTTATTATTTTTTATATTTTTTAATATTTACATTACATTTAAGAAATCTTTTTATTTGTTAAAGTGATGAACCTTTTAAAATGTGTTAATTTACTAATTTTAAATAAATTATTTTTATCATTAGATTAAACTAAACAACAAAACTAATGTTTTCATTTTTTTTATAAATTATATGATTTTTCTGTTTGTTTAATTAATAGAAATTTAATTTTTCATTTAACAAATAAAATTTAATGCTTATAAACTGAAAATATTAACATTATTACAACGATATTTCATTTTATTCTATTTTAGTTTTATATAAAGGTCAAATAATCTCTTGTCCAGTTGTTTTTTAATTGATATAAATAATAAAAAATTAAGAAAAAATATTTTACTATACTAATTAATTTTCGATTTTATTCTAATAAAAAATTATAATTATTCTTAAATTATTTTTATTATTTAATTTAACAAAGTATATAATTATTTTATTATTTTAGAATTTTAAAATTATATTTTACATTTATATTATGATATAATAAAAATTTTAAATCTGAATTATTTTATTTTATTACTTGGATTATCTTTGTAATAATGTAAAGCAATAAGGAAAAATTTATAAAATTTTTTTATCGGAATGGCAAGTTGTCCTAAAAATTTGCAACACATTAAATTATTAATTCTTTACTTTTACCTTTTTTCATTAATTATTTAAATTTATATTTAATTAATATTTTGTTCTAAGCTTATAAAAATTTTCAAAATTAGTCATTATAAATTATAACTTTCCTAGGTCTAAGTAATTTAAACTTTCTATCTCTCTCCTTTTTTCTCTCTCTCTCTCTCTCCTCTTCTCTCCCTCCTCTTTTCTCTCTCTCCTTTTTTCTTTCTCTCTCTCTCTCCTCTGTTCTATCTCTCTCTCTCTCTCTCTCCTCTTTTCTATCTCTCTCCCCCCTCTCTCGCTTCTCTTATTTTTATCTCTCTCTCTCTTATTTGTCTCTGTCTCATTCACTCCCATACTTTCTCTCTCTTTTTTCCTGTTTCTCTAATCATTTCTCTCCTTTACTCTCCGCTCTTTGTTCCTAACTGTCTTCATCTCTCTCTCTTCTTCACTCTTTCTTACAATACAACTATCTCTATTATCTCTGTTTTTTCACTTCATTTCTTCCATCCAAATAAAAACAATCGCGTCAAAACTTTATTTAAATTTTTTGTTTACTTTGTGACACACACGGCAAAATTAATATATAGATTATTATTTTATTTATTTAAAATATAATTCGATTTTAATAAGAAGGCTTTCGTTGATTTATTTAGCTTTCCTTTTTTATAATTCTTACAATCCAAAATTTTTTATAATTTATTAATGATTTATTCTAATGTGCTTGTTAAATTTTAGTTTAGAAATTTATTTTTTACGTATTTTTTGAGTAAATGATATTATTATTGATAATATGAAAATGTTTTTATGGTTATTTATTAACTATTTTTTGAATTTGTCATTGAATTGTTTGCATTTTTATTACATATTATTAATATTTTTTTATTAAATTCTCATGTCACTTTGAAGAAGTTCCGATCATTCACTGAAGGCAAACAATCGCTTTCATTTTAATTAATTTTACATCATTTTACTAAGACTGATTATGATTTGCATATAAATTGGGTCGGTTATTATGACTTTCTATTATTTTTTCTTAAGTTTGTTTTTTATATTTTTATTCAAATTTTTTACCAATAAATTTATATTTTGTGTAAAAATTTCGCTTTAAATATTGTTAATATTACTTTTTGTTAATTTTGCAATCATGTAGTCACTTAATTCTCATTCATTTAAAATTATAAGCAATGTTTTTTAAGATTAAATTTTACTTTTTATTTGATTATTCAATTTTTGAAGAATTAATATATTAGAAATATTTAATGAAAAGTATGTATTTTATCTCTTTTTTTCCTTGGGTTGAACATTAGCTACTCTGAAATATGCTTCTTTGCGTTAAAAATTTATGCTTTTAATAATTTATATTAATTGTATGACTATTTAAATTTTTAAATTTTTATTCATTCGAAATATAGGTCATTTTAATTATGAATATTTGTTATTTCAATGAACTAATTAATTATTGTAATCTTCTTTATTTATCCCCTTTTAATTTACGATATTTCTTTACCATTATAATAAATTGTTTTCTATTTTTTATTTTATAAAATCATATAAATTAATTAACTTCGTATAATAACAAAAAGTCTTTATGCATGTCATTGACAAAACCGGGGTATCTTTCTTTGATTTTTAACAGTTTTCGTGAGTTTGATTTACGCTTATTTGATTGAATTTTTAAACAAATTATTCTTTTATACATTAGTCAGTATTTGTCTTTATTTATATTAATTAATAATTAGATTGAATTTAATGTTTATTTAAGTATATTTTTGTTCGAAATTAAACGACATGATATCAGTGGGTTGAAAAGCTTCTTGGAACAAAAAGCAAATTACAAACTTTAAAAATTTAAATTACAAAATCGACTAATCATTTTTCATTGGATCTACGTTATTTTTTTCATGATTTGTTACCATTCCACTGTAAGATGACCTGAGTTTAAGTAAGCGATGTTGATTTACGAGACTCGCTCTAATTACCTTTCATTTGTGTCTTCGATTTTTTATTTTATAAAGTTATATTTTATTATCAATTGTTGAATTCTTCAGTAACTGTTGTTTTTTGCTAATAATTTCATTTTTTTTTCTTTTTGATCGGGAAGAACCAAATTTATTATTTATCGAGTCTGTTTTAATTAATATTTTGCACCAAGTTAATATGTGAAATTGTTTTTTTCTTCTTTTAAATTCCTTTCAGCATTTTGATCAATCATTCTTTATTCATGAGTCAGTATTCCTTTTTATTTATATTAATATATTGAATTTAATATGCATATAAGTATGATTTTGATCATAAAGAATTTTTTTTACTAATTTTATAAATTAATTTTATTTAGCTAGTTCATTTATTTTTTGCTTAATCTCTTTTTGGTTTTTAAATTGATATTAGAAGATTTACTGAATTTTCTTTTTTGTTTACGATTTTTAATTATTTTAAATTTAAGTATGTGTTTAAGGTTTTTTTTTCTTTTGAATTTGTTAAATATTTATGTCGTTTTTAAAACATTTAATTATTTAATTATCAACCAGTTTATCATTTATAATATTATTTTTTGTATAATATTTTATTATTTTTCTTTTTTTAAAATACAATTTTCCATGTGTTTTAATTCTTTTATTTTATCTAATTTCATGTCACCTGTCCAAATTTCTTGAGGAATACGACCACAATTATCTTCTTGTTGCCACGGCTTATTTATTTATTTCTTTTTTGTTTTTGTAAAATGAAAAAGTTTTAATTTTGTTTTGCTTAATTACTTCCCTATAATAATAAAAGAATTAGAGTGTATTTTCCCCAAAATTTGAGTAATTAACACAAAGCTCGAAGCCCGAAACACTTATATATTTTACCTTAATATATTTTTTTATTATATAGCATAATTGTTAAAAAATTACTATTGTTTTTAATGTAAATTTTTTTATATATAAAATAAAAATATTTCACATAATATTTACTGCTTAAAAACACAATTAGTCTCTGTTCTTTTTTTAATCATTAATTTTGTAAATTTATAGATAATTTATTTTTCCAATTTTGATTTTGATTTATTTTATATTTTTTCAACATTATGATTTTTTATTATTTTCTTTAAGATAAATAAAATTCAAATTTTTAAATAATTACT
This sequence comes from Heterodera glycines, assembly GCA_004148225.2. Classification (NCBI taxonomy): domain Eukaryota; kingdom Metazoa; phylum Nematoda; class Chromadorea; order Rhabditida; family Heteroderidae; genus Heterodera; species Heterodera glycines. The sequence goes on from CP049709.1 coordinate 9,189,169, forward strand.
ATAATATTCAAAGAAATGAACTTAAAGAAAAAAGTATTAATAACAAAAAAATATTTTGAATTTATTTAATTAAAGTTTTTCTCATTTTTAATTTGGTCATTTATTATTTATTATTAACAATAATTAATAAAGTTCAAAATTGTTTTTTTTATGGTGATCATTTTTTCATTTTGAAACCTTTTATTTATAATTTTATTAATTTTTTATTATTTCTTTTTAGATCCTTAATTAGAAATCATTTCTTTAATTATCGTTGCAATAAGGTGACAATTTTTATAATGATTTTAGTCTTTAGCATAATTTTTTTAAAAATTTATAAAGATAAATGTTGTAGAGATGTATAAACAAAAATATAATTTCAAAACTATTTGGTAATTACTATATATTCAAAGAAGTGAAATAAAAATTAATATAATTTTTCCAAGTGAAAAAATTATAGTAAAATAAAACAATTTTTCTGTAATTTTAGAAAACAAAAAAAAAACTAAAATAAAATCCACTTTTATTTTATCAAAAATGAGAAATAGATTTATTTAAATTTTATTTTAAAATTACTTACTTATGATCAGAACTATTTTTGGCACATCATTTTTTACTACAATTGTTGAGTTAAGGGGTCTGGCGGTGCCGATAGGCGCTGAGGGGAAAAATTTGAAAATTAGAGAGTAATTTGTTAAAAAAAATGCAATAAAAACAAAAAATATACACCTTAGAAAAAAAGAAGAAGAATTTTTTCTTTATTTTTGGAGTTTTTTAGGCCTAAGACGTGCTTATTTTGACAGTTTTTAAAACTTAAAAATTTCATCCTTACTAATAATTATTCTATTTTTTTATCCCGCGATATAGTTTTTCGGACAATTAGTTCTTTTTATTAAAAGATAATTTTTAATATTCTTTTTGGTTTTTTAAATAAACATTAAAAATCATTTTTGTTTAAAAAATAAATAAATTTTGTGAATTTTTTTAATCAAATTTTTTAAAATCATTTATTTAAAATCTCTGCGATAAATAATTTTTTTATCATCGATTTTACATTTTTCTTGCGACGAAGTTTCAAATTTATCGTTATATTTTAAGGTAGGGATTTTGGTTGAAATTTGGAATTGTTTCGAACAAATTTAAAAAGTCTAGGTGTGGAAGACACTATTCCTCGTATTAAGTTCATGGAATTTTCTGATTAAAAATTTTGCCTTCTTACAAAGAAAACAATAATCTTTTTTAAGTGCTTATAAGTTTTAATTTGATGGAAAAGGATGACCTTTAGTTTAGAAATCTTTTTAATATAGTTTTGGTATTTCATTTTGCGAAATTTTTTTCGAATTTGTGGAGTGGGTAAGTAAATTTCACATAAATGCAGAAGGTAATCAGTAAAAGTTTGAAATTTGTCATTTAATTTATTCACTTTTTATTATTCCTTTAAATATTATTTATTTTGTATAATATTTTTTCTCTTTAAACTCAACACAGATTCAAATTAAATTTGATCGACTAAAAATATTTTGTGTATTTTCTTATCTCAGGCGCACAACCAATTCATATTTTTTAATTTTAAATCAAATCGAAACATATATTTAATGACTTCATGATTGGAATCTATGAACCAAATCATATAATCAGTGGCTTATTTTAGTTTGATAATAAATTTATTTTTTAGTGATTTCTCTTATTATTAAAAAAATATTATATATAAAATGATGTTAGATTTTGAAATATTTTTAAAAGTTTAAAAATCATTTAGTATTTTCAGGCAATAAAAATTCATATTAAATTGATATCTCAGGAGAAACAATTTTATTTTCTATTAAAATATTATGCACATTTTAATTTTGCTAATTTAAAAGAATTTTTTTTTCTTTCTTCTAATATTCTGTCAGTTCTTGTGTTTGTGATTGATTGGTCATTTTCCGGAAGCCGATCGCACCACTTTCGGGGCACAAAAAGTGCCTGATGCGGAATCCGAACCGGCCCGGTTAAGAACAATTTTTTTTCAGTTTTTCAAGGGCTATCTCCCAGGCCGGGTCCGGTTTTTGATCAATTCACTTGTAACCCGTCATGGGTCGGGCACATCTGCCGGAGGACACTCAGCCTCGCCCCCGACCCGGTCGATGGCCAACCCAAGCTGAGCGTGCCGGTATCAGCGGCTTATTTGTACAGCTCGATGAGCTCTACAAAACGATATCAATGGCGTCCGGCAGTGTCTACTACATATGGAGAAAATTGGCGAGAAGTGATGCAAAAAATTGAAAATGACTTGCGTCCCGACGTACATTAGAGTTAACTGGACGGCATCGTTATTTTGTGAATTGAATTATTTAATTTATCAGTCACCGAGTTTTTTTTTGGATCGCCCACCAGGGCTGGGACGCGACCGCGATCCGCGATTCGCGGCGTTTTTTTTTGCGCGATCCGCGATCCGCGACCGCGGCAATTTGAATCCGCGATGCGCGATCCGCGACCGCGGGATTTTTCTGTGCGCGGCGCGCCGCGCATTTTTTAGGGCAAAATTTTTATAAAGAAAATTTATTGAAGCGATTTTCTTTTTTGAATATTTAGATTTGAAGGTATAAAATTTTGAAAACGACCAAAATTCCAATTTTCTCGCGCATTTAAATGGAATATGCAATCAGAAAATATTTATACATTCATCGTTCATTTTATAGACAATTTTCCTCTTTGTAATTTAGACCAAATAACCAACGAAAAAGACTCTATTTGGTTTTATTTTGACAAAATTCACAATTCTTCTTATGCCAAATGTAAGACATGCAACTATAAAGTTGACACAGGGCCGAAAAAACGAACATCGGATTTGGAACGTCATTTAAAATTGAAACACCCTGAACACTACAAGCAAAAGGACGAAGCTTTACGTAAAAAGAAGGAAAAAATTGAGAAACACAACAATTCTCAACCGAAATTGGTCTTTTTGAACGAAAGGGAGACAAATGAATCTGAAAACGATGGTTGGGACGGCTTATGAGAAAGTATCATAGTGCGCCGCCGGGAAGTGTTGAGTCGGAACGCCTGTTCAGCTGCGCAGGATTTATTTTGAATGACCTCCGAAAAAGTCTCTCGCATGAAAATCTCGAACGGCTTATTTTTCTTCATCATAATATTATCCTTTACAATTTTGATTATTGATAATATGGGAATTTTCTAATTATGCTTTTACAAATGTGCGATCCGCGGCATTTTTTGCACGATCCGCGGCGTTTTTTGCGCGATCCGCGACCGCGGCAAATTGAATCCGCGATGCGCGATCCGCGACCGCGGGATTTTTTTTGCGCGATCCGCGACCGCGGCAAATTGAATCCGCGATGCGCGATCCGCGACCGCGGGATTTTTTTTGCGCGATCCGCGACCGCGGCAAATTGAATCCGCGATGCGCGATCCGCGACCGCGGGATTTTTCTGTGCGCGCCCCACCCCTGTCGCCCACACTAAGTTTTTTTTTTGATCGACTCTAATTATATTTAATGAATGATTTTCTTATTCATTTATTGGTGGTGTTTATTCATGGATTTATTTTTAATAATTGTAAAATAATTTATTAATTTTATGTTTTCGCTTTCTTTATATTTAAATCTCATGCTGTGTTCCATGATTACGTTCATTCGCGTGCTGTTATTGTTAAAAAAAAAATTCTTTTTCAAGTTTTTGGTTTATTATTTGTATTTAAGTTAAATGAAGATTTTAAAAAATTAGCGATTGTCCTCTTTAATCACTTAAAAATTTGCCATTAAAAATTTTGTTTGATTATAATTAAAATGCATTCTTTGTCAGAAATTTGAGTGTAATCTCTGTAAATAAATTATCTTCGAAAGGGAACATTTCATCATATTTAATTTTTAATTATATTATTTTGATATTTTTTCAATATATTTTTTTATTATAAGTATTTAAAATGATTTAATATTTTACTTACCGTTAAAGTTTTTCTTTTTAATCATAACCTTTGATTGCTTATTTTTGATTATTTTCTGGCAAGCACATATCCTAATGGCCCTCTTGTATCTATTCCAGCAGTGTGGTTGTTTAATTAAAAATTATTCGAAATCTTATTTAATGTTTTTTATTCAATAATCTAAATATTCAAATTTCAATGTCTTTCAATAGTGAAACTAGAGAATATCAACCGTAAATTATTTGTTTATGCTCAAATTTTTAAATTTTGAATTTTTAAATTATTTTTGCTTTGTTCCAATATTCCGTCAATTCTTGTGTTTGCCTTGCCTTAAAACGCATTAATTAACTGAATGAAAATTTGGGTTTTAAAGCGATTCAGATAATCTCAAAAAGCACATCCTCGAAAGCAATTTGGAGGGTCGAATTACTGTGAGATTAATGATCAAAAAAGTTAAAAGCATTAAATAAACTTATTTTACAATTAACTAAATAAAAAGTTATAAAGTAAATAAAATTATAACAATTACTCTTATTTATAAATAAAAATTTAAAGCTAATAATAATTTTTCGCCATTTCGAATCTAAATTAAAATATATAAATAGATTTCTTCATTATTTTCTAATATTTTTGCTTATTATATATTTATCTTGAACAGTTGCGATAGATAAGGCAAAAAATGCATATTAAAATTAATTTATGTTTAAAAAATTTGTGGTTTTAATAATTTATATTCTTGACCGACTATTTTAATTATGCAAATATCAATTATATTTAATGAATGCTTTTTCTGTTCACTTAATGGTTTTATTAATGGGTTTATTTTTAATAATTGTAAAATAATTTATTAATTTATGTTTTCGCTTTCTTTATATTTAAATCTCATGCTGTGTTCCATGATTACGTTAAAAAATTAGCGATTGTCCTCTTTAATCATTTAAAAATTTTGATAAAAATTGGCCTTTTCCCGTTTGAACAAAGATTAAATTAAATAATTTGTATTAATTTGTAAAATGATTTCAATGCTTTTAATTTGTCCGATAATTTGGTATTCTGTCAACAAAAATCAGTATGAAGCTTTTTCTTTTAATTATATCTGATCATATAAAATTAAAAATTGGAAAAATGATTAAATATCATAATAGATAATTATTTTTTCAAAAATTTTGTTTGATTATAATTAAAATTCATTCTTTTCAGAAATTAGAGCGTAATCTCTGTAAATAAATTATCTTCAATAGCGGGACATTAATATTTAATTATTTTATATTAAATATTCTCATTATTAATAATTTTTTTAATATATATTTTTTTATTCTAATGTAAGTATTTAAAAGATTTAATATTTTACTTACCGTTAAAATTTTTGTTTTTATATAAATGAAATAAATTTTATTTATTATATAAATGCTAATCTATTATTTTTGAAATTATTTTTTGTGCATTAAAAGTTTATTTATTCCTTTTTCAATTACAAAATTTCGAAAAACTTTGAAGAAATTGTTCTATTATTCTTGTAGAATTTTTCCAAGTTTCCGAATATTTTTTAATTTTTATACCTAATTTATTTATTTTTATTTGATTTTATCATTTCATTTTACATAATGTCTTTTTTACTCATTCTCCTTTTTCTTTATTGTGTAACTTAATTTTGAGGTCGTTTTTAATCGATTTATTTATTATATTTTAAATTTTTGCTATTCAAAGGTTTATATGACAATCAAAACCGAATGAACCTGATGTTATTCATTTATTTAGTCATAATCTTTCAATTTCGAACATTTTTATGTCTAATTGAATTAACATTTAAGGTGAAATCATTTTTTCATATTATCATCTGAGATTATATACTAGGGTTGCTTTATTTTCCTATTTTATTATCTTATCAATTAATAAACATTCTTTTGTTTTAGTTAAAATTTATTTCTTTTTATTATTTTTTATATTTTTTAATATTTACATTACATTTAAGAAATCTTTTTATTTGTTAAAGTGATGAACCTTTTAAAATGTGTTAATTTACTAATTTTAAATAAATTATTTTTATCATTAGATTAAACTAAACAACAAAACTAATGTTTTCATTTTTTTTATAAATTATATGATTTTTCTGTTTGTTTAATTAATAGAAATTTAATTTTTCATTTAACAAATAAAATTTAATGCTTATAAACTGAAAATATTAACATTATTACAACGATATTTCATTTTATTCTATTTAGAAAGAGAGAGAAAGGAAGAAATGGGAAAGGGATTAGTGAGAAAGAGAGACAGAGAGACGTAGAGAGAGAGAGAGATACGTAGAGTGAGGAGAGAACGGGGGAAATTGTAAAATGAGAGAGAAAGATATAGAAAACATAAGAGGAGAGAATAAGAAGACAGAGAGGGATATAATTATTTTATTATTTTAGAATTTTAAAATTATATTTTACATTTATATTATGATATAATAAAATTTTTAAATCTGAATTATTTTATTTTATTACTTGGATTATCTTTGTAATAATGTAAAGCAATAAGGAAAAATTTATAAAATTTTTTTATCGGAATGGCAAGTTGTCCTAAAAATTTGCAACACATTAAATTATTAATTCTTTACTTTTACCTTTTTTCATTAATTATTTAAATTTATATTTAATTAATATTTTGTTCTAAGCTTATAAAAATTTTCAAAATTAGTCATTATAAATTATAACTTTCCTAGGTCTAAGTAATTTAAATATTTAAAATTTATAATCGTTTATAAAAATTCTATTTTTTGTTTTTACTTCCTCTCATCCCTCCCAATTTCTTTAAAATTTTCTGGAACAAAATTACTATTAAATTCAAATATTTATACCTTTTATTATTAGAAAAAAATAACATTAGTTACTTTTAGCACATAAAAAACATACCGTAAATCCGCTATTTGAATGCCCGGGCATTGTATTGTTCAACCCCTCCCAAAAGGGGCATTTAATTGGAGGGGGCATTCTACCATAGAGGGGCATTCAAATAGCGGATTTACGGTATGTTCTATAAGTGCGAAAAATTATTTTTGGTGCTTTTGCTTTTATTTTCTTTCGCCAAAATAAATTAAAAACAAACTTTTAAGGGCGCCAAAAATTTGTCTAACAAAGGAACATATCGAAATGTAAGTATGAAAATGCATATCAACTAAATGGCAATGATGTGATAACTAGGGCTGGGATTTTTAGTGGCAAAAAACCCCAAAATAATTAACTAAATAATGTCAAAAAAATGGCAAAATAGTGGCAAAAATAGTGGCGAAAAAGTTCTAAATTTAGGGGTGTAATTTTTTAAATAAGTTTTAATTTTGATTTGCATTGTGCTAGCGAAATGAATAAAATGAGCATTTTTTGAATTTTTCAGCACATTTAAATCCGAGCCCTGCTAATAATGATGGAAGAAAATTAATTAATAATTAACAAATTTAAATTTGAAAAAATATACTTTAAGTTTTATTGCAATAGTTATTTCATTTCGGTACGAGAATATTTAATATAAAATGAAAAATAAATAAAAAACTTTTGTGTTTTTATTTATTTTTCATTTTATATTTCAATATTGTAATAATTTTACTATTTTATTTTTTTTCAGTTTTAATAATCTTTTATTATTTATAAGATTATTTTATTCAATTTTGATTTTTATTATTCATCATCTCTAATATTGGCGAGTTACATTACACAAGCTTAATTTTAATTTTTATTCACACTTCGCAAAGTTTAGAATTAACTTCATTTTTTATTTTATACTTTTTAGAATGCTTTTTTTGCTTTTCAGTTTTTCATACATTTATTATAAAAAATATAAAATTTCATTATTTATTTATATACTTTAGCGTGTTATACTAAAAAAATGTTATTTTCGCGATTGCTTTAAATATATTATTAATTTATCAAAATGAACATAGCGCTAATGCCAATGCCAATGATTTTGCTATATTTTTATAACATTAAATTTTTCTAATTTGCTTGTTTCAAAATTTGTGAATTTTGGCAATTTATTTAAAAATAATTATTTTGTATAATTAAAGTTGAAAAAATGAATCTTTTAATTTAATGCAAAAACCAAAAGAATTAATTGAAAGCCAACAACAAAAAATATCAAAAATTTTTTGTGCTTAATTAGCCAAATGTTTTTTATCACTTTTCTCAGTATATTTTTAAATAATTTTTTTGCGAGTAATGTCATTATTTTATTAAATATAGAAATTGCTTATTTATCTGATTTTTATTATATTTTCTCTGAATAATTTAAAAAATTGCAGAAATTAATAAAATGCTTATTTTGCCAAATAATTAATTAGTGCTTTATTTTCATTTCTTGTCAGTTGAACGAATTGCTTAATCATTATAAAATGTTTTGTTTTATATTTATTTAACCCCCAATGTTTTATTCATAATTAATCAACATTTTGCATTTTGATGGAATTTTGATATGCTTTAATTATACATAATAATCGTTCACTTTTTTTCTTGCAAATTAATTTATAAAGGTGATATAAATTTCGTTAAGATCATTATTTAAGTCTCGTTTATTGCGCTTTATGTTTATAAATTTAATAATTTATTTTTTATTAATCGGTGTTATTTCACAGATTTTAGTTTTAAAATTGTAAAACATTTTTATTATTTTATCTTTTCAGTATTTCTTCTTTTATTTTCATTATGTTTTCGCTTTTACTTATGTAAATTCTCTGGTATTTCTTTATTTTTTAAATAAAATCAAGGAAATATTATTTATTATAATATATAAGCATCGAATTCAATAAATATTTAAATATATAAATTTCATACTTAGAAGCAATTAAATAAATTTTTGCAAAAATTCTTGTTCATGCCTGTTTTTTGTGTTTTCTGTGGCCCATGGCACTCAATTGAATATCATATTTTGTTCTTATTTTTTCTATTCTTAATTTTAGAAATATACATTATATTGAATCAATGAGAAATTGTTTTTGTTATTTTTATTATAATAAAAAGATTTCAAATTTTTATTGGCTCATTTTATTGGGTTATAAAATTTCTAAATGTTTTTTAATAACTTTTGTTAATAAAGAAAAATTTATTTTTAATAAAGATAAATTTGTAATTTTTTTTATTCATTTTAAATAAAAAACTTTACATTTTCTTTCACATTTCGTGTTAACTTTATAATTCTGTTCCTCAAAAGATAAAGCAGTGATATGTGCATCATATTGTGTTTCATATTTTTGCATGAAATATGAATTTTTTATTTATGGTAAGAATGGGAGTGAAGTCTGAGAAAAAATTATTTGGAAACTGTGAGAAAGTAAAAATTTTATTGAAAAAAATTAATCTATCCCTTTTAAGTTTTGTTAATTTTTATGCAAAACAAATTAATTTCGCTGATGATCAATTTTAATGTGTTTTCTTAAAGTTTCTGTTAAGACAATAATTTAATGCTTGTTTGTTATGCTTTACAATTTAATATTTAAATATTTTAGAAATTATTTCAATTTCATTTTTTTCATTATTTATTATTTGTTATTTTATTCTAATTTATTAAGTATTTTACTCATGTTGATACAGCTGCATTTTTTATTCAGAGCTTGCCAATAGTTAGGTTTGATAAAAATTAATTAATTAATTTTCATAGTAATTTATATAAATTTTATTTTTCTTGAATTATGCAAATATTTTATTTTTATAATTAAATAGTGCCAATTTATATACAATTAATGAAATATTATAATATAACTAAATTTTTATGAGGGTTTTATTGTTACTTTATTTGCAATTTGAATGATTTCTAGATAAAGATACCCATTCTTGGGCTTTTAATTAATTTTTAAGTGAATTTTTGTTTTTTTATTTAAATAAAAGTGAGTTTACTTTACTGAAGTATTATTTATTAATCATACTTTTAGTGGTAAATATAAATAAATCTGTTAATTAGAGAATTTAATTAAAAGCATAAAGACAGTCAGAGGCAGGGGAAATGGCACATAATTAGAAAAGAAAAATAATATAGAGAGCCAAATTATCCCCCATTTAACACACTTATTTATTAGACATTTTTTATAGAATTATTCAAAAATTTAAAAAATGAGTTGTTAATAATAGAGAGTGAAATATTTTCTTATTTTTGGTTTGGAATTTGTGTAAAATTTTATAAATTAATTCAACCTTATATTAATATTATTATTTTAGGATGGTTAAATGTGTCGACATTTTTAAAGATAAATTTATTATACACTTTCGTAATTCTTGATCCGAAGTGATATATTTTGTATTTTCATTGAATTTCAAAACAAAATTTTTAAGCAGATTAAAAAAAAAAGTTGTTTGAATTATTAATGCTATAATTCCAATTTATATGAAATATTATTTATATTTACTCAGATGCAATAATTACTTAATAAAAATTTTATACATTGAATAATTTCAATATATTTCGAGAAAATTTTTGTTTTAGTCCAGTTGCATATGTTGAGTTTTGTACTGTCCACGTTGTATTATTTCGTCAATACTTTTTATTTTGTATAATATTTTATCTTTAATCCAAAACATTTAGTTAATGACTTCAAATTTGAATTTATGAAACCCATCATGAGATCAGCGGCTTATTTTAAGTTTGATAATATTTTTTTTATTTTTAGATTGTCAAACAAGTTCATTAGCCTTTTCTAAAATATAGGAAAAATAATTTAAAAAAATAAATTTACAAAATAAACATGCGATTATTTGAAAAGCAACATAAAATAATCGACTTTCCATAAAAATAAATTAATTTGTTTCCGGTCTCAAATGAAATACAAATTCCGTCAGATTTTTTTTCGTAAAAGTAATTTACAAAAATTGAAAATTTTCTGCAAAATTTATTCTCTTTAAGTGTCTCTATTTTATTTTATTAAATCTTTTTTTTTACTTTATAGCAATTATTTTAATATTTTTTTAGTAATAATAGTTTTAATTTAAATACAAAATATCAAAAGAATTAATGGTTTGCTTTAATGATTATTAATAAATATGATTAATTGAAAATTATTTATTTCATTATTTTCTTTTATTTAATTAATAGTCAAATTAGTTTATTGAATATTAATTATCTCTTTTTGCTCTTTAATCTCACGGCTAAATGGGGAAGTCAAAATTTGATGAAGAGAAAAATATTTTATTTCAGTTTAGATTGAATGAATATTATTTTATAGGCTAATATATCTAAATTTATTTAAATTTCTAGGTAATTTTTCATGTGTGTAAAGTTGTCTATTTTTAACAACTTTATTTAGAATTTTATTAATCAGGTAAAAATTATAGGTTTTTAAATTTTTACTTTGATTTCATTGAAGTTTTCGTAATTTTTTACTATAATTAATTAAAATTTTTAAACAATTGTTCTTTTATTAATGAACAAATTTAATTTAAATAAATTATTATTATTTTTATGAGTCAGTATTTTGTTTTTCATTTAAATTAATTATATTGAATGTAAATGCATTTAAATATCATAAGTGTCAAAATTTAAAAAATATGGTATTATTTGACTGAATAAAAACTTGATTAAGCATTAAATTTCAAACAAAAAAACTAAATTAAAAAGCGACAAATTATTTATCATTGTGCATTCGTCATTTTTTAAAAATTTTTTGTAGTTTTTTTTGTCATTTTATTTTTAATCAATCAACAGAAAAAATGGTATATTATTGATAAAACATATTCTCTAAAAATGCCAAAATATGTGTTTTTATGTTTTTATAATTCGCTCTAAATCGAAAATTGTTCGGAGAAAATGTTATTGTTGGGCTTCTCTCGTCATAACTAAGCCGCAGAAAAAATATGTAAAAACATAAAAATCCCATCCCTAATTATGAGTAAATAAGAAAATTATATTTTACAAAAAATGAGTTTAATTTTTCAGAAAATATAATTAAATTATCTCACTTTCAATAGCATGAGAAAATAAATAAAAACAATAACTTTCCTAAAATTTATTATTCAAAAATGTAATGAAAAACAATTAAATTTATATTTAAAAAGCATAAATTTCTGTTGTGCATTATTTATTACTGTTTGGGTTATATTTAAACAAAAAATAGAAGATAAAATTATTTTTAAAATAAAAAATTCATTCAAACGCTCATTAAAAAATCTACTAAGACTCTAGCTAAATTTTCAATATGCTTTTTTTATTTGCTATATTAAAATTTAAATTTTGTTCAAAAAAAAATTCAGTTGATAATTTTTTGAAAATTTTCACATTATTTTGAACAGATCTGCTGCAGAAGAATAAAAACTCAGCTCCCTATATAAAAATAAAACTATTTAATAAAAGCAGTGAAATTATTATTTAAAATCTCTCAGAAATAAAAAGTAGAAATGATTAATATATTTTGTACCAAAAATAATAAATTATTTATAATAAATATATTTAAAGGCGACATCAACATCAAAAAGTGAGGAATTTTCTGTATGGATCAGAATAAAAATCATGCATCTTTTAAAAAAACAAATAATATGAATATAAATTTTTTGCTATAAGCCCGAAATTCAGTCCAGGCTGAAATAAAGAAAATTGAAAGCTTACAGAACCAAAAAAATTCCACAGGCATTTATTTAAAAACATCTTATATTAACAGTATACAGACATTCCAATGAATATACAAAATATAAATTTAATATGTTTTATGAATTGATACATATCTAATTATTAATGGATTGACTCCAAAAGGTCCTGCCTGGTCTAGTCACAGCAAATTTCAAGATTAATTATTTTAAAAATAAATAAAAAATTTAAAAAGTAAAAATTTACCAATTAATGTAAAACAATATTTATATTTATAAAAAAATATTAATTAGAAAGAAATCTGCATATTAAATGCTACAGGAAGGGCCAGGTATGAGGCAGCAGGGTGCAATTGCAACATAAATAATGGAAAGAAATTAATATTTTTAAAATAAACAAAATAAAAAAGTAAATTTTAACAGCATCTATATCAACCTTTTTAAAAATCAAAAAAGCAAAAAATAAGTTTAAGATTCATATAATCGACATAGAAACTAACCAAATTTTTTCGGATTAAATCAGCTTTGACCCCAAGAAATCAACAAATTAATTAACTATACTAATTTGATGTGTGACTATGTATGTCACACTTTGAATGGATTATTTTTCGAAGCGAAAGCATTTGCAAAAAAAAAAGAGAGAATGAAAGAGGGAAAAGAGGATTATTATTGTAACAACAAAAGTCAATAACATTTACGAAATCAACACCCGTAAATTCGATTTCTCTTTTCTTATTATTGAATTATTATTCCAATATTCCGAATGTTAAAAATAAAGAAGTCAAATCAAACGTTTCATTCCGTTCCTTGAACAAAAAATCAACTTTTACATGACCAATCATAATTTTCGTGATCAATCAAAGGCTTTTGTCGATTTAGTATCATTTTAACAAAAAATCAGACTTAAATGTTAAAATCTCTGAAGTCATTCATTTATTGATTAGTTCGTTGGGTTTGCTGCCGATTTTTTTATTATCGGTTTGTTTTTTCAATTATTGTAATGATTTCCAATTGATCGAAAATATTATAAAAGTAATTTTAATGATTTTTTTAATAGTTTTAATTTTTTTTAAAATTTTTACTCCCATTTTAAAAAACTTTTTCATTTGTTAGGATTTATTTGCAGTTCTGCTACAATTTTAGTCTCCAATCAATTTTATGACACCCAACCACAATTTGCGCGATTAATTAAAAACGTTTACCGTATTATCTCTAATTATCAAGAGAGAGAGAGAAAAAAGTGAGAAAGAAGAAAGCAGTGAGAGAGAAGTAAGAAAGGAGAGAGGGAGAGAGAGAGAGAGAGAAATTAAAAGATGAGGGAAAATGAACGATAGAGAGCGTGATAAAAAGAAGGGGAGGAAAGAGAGAGAGAGAGAAAGGAAAAGAGAGAGAGAAGAGATGAGAAAGAACAAGAGAGTGAAAGAAAAATAGAGAGAGAGAAGACAGAAAATTTGAGAGAAAAAGAAAGAGATAGAGAGAGAGAGAGATAAAGAGAGGGATAGGAGTGAAAGTAGTTAGAGAGTGTGAAAAGAGAGAGATTAAGAGAAGAAGAGGGAGAGAAAGTAAATGAGAGAGCGAGACTGAAAGAGAGAAAGAGAGAAGAGATTGAGAGAGCAAAGGAGAGTGAAAGAAAAATAGAGGGAGAGAGACAGAGAAATTTGAGCGAGAAATAAAGAGAGAGAGAGATAGAGAGAAAGAGAAAGTGATTGAGGAGGTTAAAAGAGAGAGATAAGAGATTACGAAAAAGGGAGAAAGGATGTGAGAGAGGGAAGAGTGAGAGAGAAAGACAGAGAGAGAAGGAAAAAGGGAGAGAAGAGAGAGAGAGGGGAGAGAGAGAAAGATAGTAAGTGAGAGAGAAAGAAAGATAGAGGGAGGGAGAGAGAGAGGGAGAGAGAGAGAGAGAAAATGAGAGAAAGTGAGTGAGAGGGAAAGAAAGAAAAAGAGGGTGAGGAAACATAGAAAGAAAAATAGAGGGAGAGAGAAAGAAAGAAAGAGAGAGTAAGAGAAAGAAAATAGAGAGAGAGAGAGTGAAGAAGAGAGAGAAAAAGCGATGAAAGAAAAAGAGAAGGAGAGAAAGACAAAGAAAGAGAGAGGGAGGGAGAGAAAGAATGAAAAAGAGAGATAGAGAGAAAAAAAGAGAGGGAGAGAGTGAAACAAAGGAAGAGGGAGGGAGAAGAGAGAGAGAGAGAGAAAGAGAGAGAGAGTTAATTTATAAAGAGAAAATGAGTTAGAAAGAGAGAGACTGAATGAGAATAGGAGAGAAGAAAATGGAAGGCGTGATGGAAAAAAGTTATTTTTAGACAATTTTAATATCATTTAAAAAAATTAAACAGAGCGGTTGGCGCCGCGAAGCGGCGCCCAACCGCTCGTCCACTATACTAATTTGGTGGATGTATACATACGTACGCCCCGCCCCTTTTTTTATAATAGCTCACTTATTAAAACGATTTCCTTTTTGTTTACCTTTATTTTGCAATGAGAATAGAGAGAAAAACAAGGATGATTGAGCGAGAGAGAATAGGTAAAAAGAGAAAAACAAAGAAAGGAGAAGAGGTGAGGGAGAGAGAGGTGAGCAAGGTGAATTGGAAACAAAAAGAAATGTGATGAAATGAAATTTTCACAAATATCTTGCAGATGAAAGAGAAGAGAGAGAGAAAAGACAAGAGGAGAGGAAAACAGAGAGAGCGAGAGAGAAAAGGGGAGAGAGAGAAAATAAGTGAGAGAGAGAAAGGAAGCGAGAGAGAGAAAAGGGGAGAGAGAGAGGTTTCATAAATTTTAAGGCAGGCAGCGAAGGAATATTGACATTAGCAAACATTGGCATTTTTTAAATAAAATTTTGTCAAGAAGAAAAAATCTGGGGATAAATTTTTTGAGAAAATTTTAAAATTTTTAGTGAAAGGATAAGAGCAGAAAAAAGGGAGAGAGAGAGGGAGAAAGAGAAGACAGAAAAAGACGAGAGAGAGATAAGGAGAGAGAGAGAGGAGAGACAGAGAAAAGAGGGAGAAACGAAGACAGAGGAGATGAGAGAAAAGAGAAGAGAGTGAGAGAAGAGAGAGAGCGAAAGAGAGAAAGGATAAGAGGAGAGAATAAGAAGAGAGAGAGGGAGAGAGTGAGTACGAGAGAGAGAGAAGGAGAAAAAAATGTAAGAAAAATAAAAGGAAAGAGAAGAGAGAGAGCGAAAGAGAGAAAGTTTAAGAGGAGAGAAAGAGAGAGAGGGAGAGAGAGAGAAGAGGTGTGAGAGAGAGAAATGCGGAAAAGGGTGATAGAGAGAGAGAAAGAGAGGGGGAGAGAAAGAGAGAGAAAGGAAGAAATGGGAAAGGGATTAGTGAGAAAGAGAGACAGAGAGACGTAGAGAGAGAGAGAGATACGTAGAGTGAGGAGAGAACGGGGGAAATTGTAAAATGAGAGAGAAAGATATAGAAAACATAAGAGGAGAGAATAAGAAGACAGAGAGGGAGAGAGAGAAGGCAGAGAAAAAGAAGAGAGAGAGAGAGACGTAGAGTGAGGAGAGACAGGGGAAATTGTAAAATGAGAGAGAAAGAGATACAGAAAAGATATAAGGAGAGAAAAGAAGACAGAGAGGGAGAGAGAGAAGCAGAGAGAGAGGAGCAGAGAAAAAGAAGACAGAGAGAGAGAGACGTATAGAGAGATATAGACGTACAGCGAGGAGAGAAAAAGGAAAGGGTGAATGAGAGAGAGAGAAAGGGGAAAGGAATCAATGAGAGAGAGAAAGAGAGAGAGAAAGCTAGAGTGAGAGAGAGAAAAAGAGAGAAGAGGAAAGTGATTAGAGAGAGTGAGAGAAAGAGAGAGAAGTGGGGAAAGGAATGAGATAGAGAGAGAGAGAGATAGAGAAAAAAGAGAGCGAGAAATGGGAAAGGTGTAAATGAGAGAGAGAGAAGAGAGAGAAAAAAGAAGAAAGAGAAAAAAGAAGAGAGAGCGAAAGAGAGAAAGAGAGAAGAGATTGAGAGAGCAAAGGAGAGTGAAAGAAAAATAGAGGGAGAGAGACAGAGAAATTTGAGCGAGAAATAAAGAGAGAGAGAGATAGAGAGAAAGAGAAAGTGATTGAGGAGGTTAAAAGAGAGAGATAAGAGATTACGAAAAAGGGAGAAAGGATGTGAGAGAGGGAAGAGTGAGAGAGAAAGACAGAGAGAGAAGGAAAAAGGGAGAGAAGAGAGAGAGAGGGGAGAGAGAGAAAGATAGTAAGTGAGAGAGAAAGAAAGATAGAGGGAGGGAGAGAGAGAGGGAGAGAGAGAGAGAAAATGAGAGAAAGTGAGTGAGAGGGAAAGAAAGAAAAAGAGGGTGAGGAAACATAGAAAGAAAAATAGAGGGAGAGAGAAAGAAAGAAAGAGAGAGTAAGAGAAAGAAAATAGAGAGAGAGAGAGTGAAGAAGAGAGAGAAAAAGCGATGAAAGAAAAAGAGAAGGAGAGAAAGACAAAGAAAGAGAGAGGGAGGGAGAGAAAGAATGAAAAAGAGAGATAGAGAGAAAAAAAGAGAGGGAGAGAGTGAAACAAAGGAAGAGGGAGGGAGAAGAGAGAGAGAGAGACAAAATTATGAAAAAAAGAGAGAGAGAGAAAATGAGTTAGAAAGAGAGAGACTGAATGAGAATAGGAGAGAAGAAAATGGAAGGCGTGATGGAAAAAAGTTATTTTTAGACAATTTTAATATCATTTAAAAAAATTAAACAGAGCGGTTGGCGCCGCGAAGCGGCGCCCAACCGCTCGTCCACTATACTAATTTGGTGGATGTATACATACGTACGCCCCGCCCCTTTTTTTATAATAGCTCACTTATTAAAACGATTTCCTTTTTGTTTACCTTTATTTTGCAATGAGAATAGAGAGAAAAACAAGGATGATTGAGCGAGAGAGAATAGGTAAAAAGAGAAAAACAAAGAAAGGAGAAGAGGTGAGGGAGAGAGAGGTGAGCAAGGTGAATTGGAAACAAAAAGAAATGTGATGAAATGAAATTTTCACAAATATCTTGCAGATGAAAGAGAAGAGAGAGAGAAAAGACAAGAGGAGAGGAAAACAGAGAGAGCGAGAGAGAAAAGGGGAGAGAGAGAAAATAAGTGAGAGAGAGAAAGGAAGCGAGAGAGAGAAAAGGGGAGAGAGAGAAGTTAGAAAGAAAATAGGAGAGAGATAAGGAGAGGGAGAGAAAGGAGAGAGGGAGAAACGAGAGAGAGGGAGAGAGAGAGATAGAAATAGAGCGAAGAGAGAGAGAGGAAGAAAGGGTAAAATGAAAGAGAAAGGATAAGAGCAGAAAAAAGGGAGAGAGAGAGGGAGAAAGAGAAGACAGAAAAAGACGAGAGAGAGATAAGGAGAGAGAGAGAGGAGAGACAGAGAAAAGAGGGAGAAACGAAGACAGAGGAGATGAGAGGAAAGAGAAGAGAGTGAGAGAAGAGAGAGAGCGAAAGAGAGAAAGGATAAGAGGAGAGAATAAGAAGAGAGAGAGGGAGAGAGTGAGTACGAGAGAGAGAGAAGGAGAAAAAAATGTAATTAGAAACAATTTTTGTAATATTTTAATTATTAAAACATAATATTTTTTATGCATTAATTATCTTTTGTAGAGCAATAAAAGATAATAAAAACTAAATAAACTTATTTTACAATTAAAAAATAAAAGAAGAGAGGGGGAGAGAAAGAGAGAGAAAGGAAGAAATGGGAAAGGGATTAGTGAGAAAGAGAGACAGAGAGACGTAGAGAGAGAGAGAGATACGTAGAGTGACTAAAAACTAAGATTTTTCCAAGAAAAAAAACTAAATATTTTAATTTTATTAAATTGTAATAAATAAATAGCATTGACGCAGATTTAAGGCAAGAAAAAGAAGAGAGAGAGAGAGACGTAGAGTGAGGAGAGACAGGGGAAATTGTAAAATGAGAGAGAAAGAGATACAGAAAAGATATAAGGAGAGAAAAGAAGACAGAGAGGGAGAGAGAGAAGCAGAGAGAGAGGAGCAGAGAAAAAGAAGACAGAGAGAGAGAGACGTATAGAGAGATATAGACGTACAGCGAGGTAGAAAAAGGAAAGGGTGAATGAGAGAGAGAGAAAGGGGAAAGGAATCAATGAGAGAGAGAAAGAGAGAGAGAATTTTTTTGTTGTAAATTCGATAAATATCGAACTTAAAGTAACACTGCTCAAAAAAACATATAAAATTATAAAGCAACATTAATAAATTAATTCTGGAAATAATTAAAGAGAGCCCGACGGATCAGAAGAAAGGTGTAAATGAGAGAGAGAGAAGAGAGAGAAAAAAGAAGAAAGAGAAAAAAGAAGAGAGAGCGAAAGAGAGAAAGGAAAAGAGGAGAGAGAGAAGGAGTGAGAGAAAGAGAAACGGGAAGGGAAAGAAAGAGAGAAAGAGAGAGAGAAAAGAGAAGAGTAAGAGAGAAAGAGAAAGGGGAAAAGGGTGAGAGAGAGAAAAAGAGAGGGGGGAGAAAAAGAGTGAGAAAGGGATGAACTAGAGAGAGAGAGAGAGATAAAGAGAGAGAGGAAGAAGATAAAAAAGAAACAGAAGAGAAAGAGTGAAAAAAAATATCAATTTTATTAGTGATCACTGATCACATACTTGAAAGCTCTAATGCAGCGCAAATTTCAGCAATTTTTTTTGTGCGATTGAGTATTTGTATCCATAATTATTGCAATAAATTTAAAATCAGAACAGACCGGTTCCCAACCGCTCGTTGCTTACTAAATCACCAGAGTTAGGAGCCCTGGTTTTATGGTAATTGCATAAAAATTATTGTTTACGCAATTTTTTCTAAAATTCAAAAATGGACAAAAACAAAATTGTGTTAATGAATGAGGCGAAATTATGCATCTTTTAAAAGAACAATAATGAGACTATAAAAAAATTATTTAATAAAAAGAATTTCATAAGCCGAGCTATAATTCAGTCTAAATTAACTAAAGCAATAAATATAAAGAATACCTTACCTAAAAAATACCCCTAATTGGCACTTTTATTTAAATATGTAATCAATTTATTATTCAATAAATCAAAATATCAATTAAAATGGTTCTATTTAGTTCTGGCCAAAATCCCATTTTCTTAACTTCTATTTTTTGATAAAAAAACAAGGCATTTAAAGAAGAAAATTAAAAATAAATTAGATTTATTAACCAAAGAATTCAAAAAATTTAAACCTTAAAATGTTCAAATTTTATATGTATTTCAATTTATTGTTAGAAATAAGCATTTTATGAAATTCTAAGCATGAAAAATCGAAGTTGATTTTTTTTGCGGCGGTTTTTCCAAAAAACTTTTGAGGGACGGGGGGGGGGGGATCCGGCGATGCCGATAGGCGCTGCCGGGGAAAAAATTAAGAATTTTGACCATATTTTTAGCAGATTTTCATTGAAAAAATTCTTAATTTTGTGAATTTTCGGAAAAAATTGATTATTTTCTGGTTTTTATGAAACATTTAACAAAATTTTTTGCAAAACAAACTTAAAATTTTTTAGGGTTTGAACTCGTTTCCGGATTTTGAGTTTTGCCTATAGAACCCATGATTAATTAAATTCTCATTTAATGATATATTAACGAGAGAGCAAATCAAAAACTGAAAATATCATACCCACAATATAAAAAATATTTTGGGTATTTACAAACAAAAACGAATTTATATGAAAAAATTTATTTTTAAATTATTTTTATGTGTTATAATGCTCCAAATAACGTATAGACTCTTAAATATAATATGCTAAATATTGCAATGAATTTAAATTATTCTTTAAAAAATTAAATTTATTTTTTCCCCAACCAAAAATTTTGTTCATCAACAAGGATGATCCAGAGCTAGGCCCTGTTCAGTGTTTACAGGGCCCTGCAATCTATTAAACTTAATTAAGAAAATTTTAAACAATTTTTCACCATAATAATTTATAATTTTTTAATACGAGTATAAGAAAAGAAGACTTACTCATTTTTATTATTGGGTTGAAAATTAAATATTAAAAAAAAATCATAAAAAAGGACACTTCTAATTAAAACCAAACAAACATATTAAAAACGCTCTACAATATTGGAATAAAAATAATCAATCGTCAGCACGGTGAAAATTACAATAAAAAGAAGTAAATCTGAAAATTTTAATTAATTAAATCAAAATCTTTAGAAAAATAAATATAAAAAATATACTAAGCAAAATGAATTTTTATAAGTTTTCATTTTGAAAAACTGGAGATTTAGTTGTATATCATTTTGTCATTATTAAAACAATTTTATAGAGATTATCGGAAAAAATGACAACATAAAGGAAAAAATTGTAATAAAATTTATAATAATATATTCAAATATTACCCATAACAAAAATAAACGCATCTTAATGTCTTGTCGAAAATTCAAATTATATAAAATAAATTCTTTCATAAAAAACTCCAATAAATTATTTTGAAGAAATTTGTACAATTTGAAAAAAAAAATCTGATTTATATTAAAAAGACTTAAAAAATTGAAAATTAAAGTTTTAATATTAAAAAAACCGATTGAAATTAACTAGCATTAAATTGAAAATTTTTGCTTTTTTCTTAAGAAAATTTACAACAAAAAAAATTTTAGAAAAGAAAGGTAATTTCATTAAAAATAAAATCATAGTCCACGTAACACTCTGTGTGGAATTCCAACTCATTGCGAGCTCTGTGAATAAGATATTATTAAAATAAATTTGGCATGGTTTAATGATATAAAAAAAATATTATTTAAATTCAAAACACTTCATTAATAAAAAGAATAATTGTTTAAAAATTTTAATTAAATAATCGTTAATTAAAATAACGAAAACTGTCAATGAAATCATAGTAAAAATTTAAAAACCTAAAATTTTCACCTGATTAATAAAATCCAAAATAAATTTGTTCGAAAAAAGGGAACTTTACACCTGAAAAATGACCAAGAGATTTAAATAAATTTAGATATATTAGCCTATAAAATAATATTCATTCAATCTAAACTGAAATAAAATATTTTTCTCTTCATCAAATTTTCCCTTCCCCTTTTTAGCCGTGAGATTAAAGAGCAAAAAGAGATAATTAATATTCAATAAACTAATTTGACTATTAATTAAATAAAAGTAAATAATAAAATAAAATTATTCAATTAATTTCCCCTGCCTCTGACTGTCTTTATGCTTTTAATTAAATTCTCTAATTAACAGATTTATTTATATTTACCACTAAAAGTATGATTAATAAATAATACTTCAGTAAAGTAAACTCACTTTTATTTAAATAAAAAAACAAAAATTCACTTAAAAATTAATTAAAAGCCCAAGAATGGGTATCTTTATCTAGAAATCATTCAAATTGCAAATAAAGTAACAATAAAACCCTCATAAAAATTTAGTTATATTATAATATTTCATTAATTGTATATAAATTGGCACTATTTAATTATAAAAATAAAATATTTGTATAATTGAAGAAAAATAAAATTTATATAAATTACTATGAAAATTAATTAATTAATTTTTATCAAACCTAACTATTGGCAAGCTCTGAATAAAAAATGCAGCTGCATCTTCATTCAATCTAAACTGAAATAAAATATTTTTCTCATCATCAAATTTTGACTTCCCAATTTAGCCGTGAGATTAAAGAGCAAAAAGAGATAATTAATATTCAATAAACTAATTTTACAATTAATTAAATAAAAAAAATAATGAAATAAATAATTATTCAATTAATCATATTTATTAATAATCATTAAAGCAAACCATTAATTCTTTTGATATTTTGTATTTAAATTAAAACTACTTATTACTAAAGAAAAATTAAAATAATTGCTATAAAGTAAAAATAAATGATCTAATAAAATAAAATAGAGACACTTAAAGAGAATAAATTTTGCAGAAAATTTTCAATTTTTGTAAATTACTTTTACGAAAAAAAATCTGACGGAATTTGTATTTCATTTGAGACCGGAAACAAATTAATTTATTTTTATGGAAAGTCGATATAAAAGAAAGCAAAATAATTAAACATAAATGTAAAAAGGCAAAAGAAACAATTTAAGAAACGAAAGTTTTTTTTCGAATAAAGACAAATTTTTAAACCAAAAATTTTTTGAAGAAAATAAATTATTTTATGGAATAAATTTTTGAGAAAATTTTTTAATAAAAAATAAAAAATATTATAAATTAACGACTGATTAAGACAGAAAATTATAATATACCAAGAATAAAAATAAACTTTACTAAATCTAATGATAAGCGAATAAATTTAAAAAATATATTAATTTCAAATGAAGCAAATCTATAAATAAGAAGACATTACAATTCGAAAGAAATGTTTTTTAATTATTTTTTAAAATTTTTATTCATTAAAAGCAAAAATTAAAAATAAATCCAAATATGTAAGATTTATTATTATTTGTTTTAAAATAATTAAATATTGATACTCTTATAGCAGAGTTCATAATGAAATATTTTATGAAAGCAAAAATTGTTAAAAATTTCATAAATTTTCTTCAACTTAGCCTGTCAACAAGTCCTAATATTAATTTTTTAATTTGTTGTTTTATTAATTTGCAAATTGAATTAATTTGCAACATAAAAATATCTCTTTCAGGGTTTTTGTATCCTTGATCAGATCATCATTCCTTCATAGTGATCTGGAATGTCAAAAACGACTTGAAACCGGGAAAATTTTTGAAAAAAATTCATAGGGGGCTGCGAAAATTTTTCTGGAAATTTTGTATAGGGCTGCCAGAAAGAGCATAAAACT
>CP049709.1:9222147-9346805 GCA_004148225.2 Heterodera glycines
TTTTTTAAAAGAAGAAAAATTAGGATTTTTACGACACCGCTGGGGAAATTTTTTTTGAAATTTTAAATGAATTTTGCTAAGGGGTTTTGCTCAAATTTTAAAATTTTTTCTTTCCCGCTTCGACCCCCCCCCCCCTCACGACGAACGAATGGGAAAAATATATTTTTTGATAAATTTTTTGGAAGAAAATTGTTTGCTGGTTTCTCACCACTTTTGGCACTTTGCGTCTTCTCCCTCGGGCCGTCTGTTCCCCTTCTCCTCGTCATCCACTTTGATGTCCGCGTGCGATCTGAGCTGGCGAAGGTTAATTGCCTTGGCCACTTTCCTTGGCTTTTTTTGGGGCGGCGCAGACGGCGAAATTGACGGCGAAAGACGGACCTGCAAAGGGGTTGACGGGATTTTTATATTAGGTCGTCCCATTATTTTTTGTACACCCTAAAATTAGAAACAAAATGACACCAATTATCTCAGGAAAAGTGTGAGCATTCAAAAAATATGCCAATTAAAAATATATATTTAAAAAAGCAAGAATTTTGTCAAAAAAAATCCTTTTAAAAAAAACTTGGAAATTTTACAAAAAAAAACTCTTTTTTTTAAATAACAAATTTTGCGATTTTGAGCCAATTTTAGCGGATTGATTTTCATCAAAAATTTGTGTAATTTTTTGAAAAACCTGGGTGAGGCTAGCTCTGGGGGGGGTACCAGCAGGGAAAATCTAAAATTTTCAGCAAAAATACTTTTTTTCCTTCAAAATTTCGTGTGCGGAGGGACCTTGGGGGGGGGCACCAAGCCACCGCCGAATTTTTTTTCAGAATTTCTTATTTTTAAGTGTTTTTCTAGCAAGAAAAAGCCAAGAAAATTTTTGATATTTTTGAAAACTTAATTTTTTAAAAAAATATTTAAGAGAAACCTGTCGAATTTCTACTCCCACTGATGACCGGCCACCGTCGGACAAATGGTCACTGTCCAACACAAGCACATCATTCGCTGTGTCTGATGAAATGGAAGCAATTTAGAAATTGGTTAAAAAAATTTTTTAAGAAAGTTAAAAAAAATTTCAATTTCTAAAAGTGTGCTGCTGATCTTTGAGTATTGGAGAAATTTTTTGACATTTTTTTCAATTTTAACAAAAAAAAATTATTTCGTAAAAAAATTTCAATATAATTTTTTTTAACAACGGCTTTTTGAGGGGGAATCCCATTGGGTTTTCTGTTGTTGTTGTTTTGAGGCTGGCTTCAATGTCAGATAATACCGATGCTGGAGGCGCACATTTTCTAACATATTTTTTTGCTTTAAAAGAGCATGGAAAAGGGTCCCTGGGATTTTCTTGCAAAAAACGATCCCGGACACCGAATTTGAACAAATTCGAAAATGCAAAAATCACATTTCGGGTACAAATTTCTCATTCGTACAATTTTTGAGTTTTTACCACTTCTGAGAATAAATTTCCGTTAATTTTTTTTTAGGGTAAAAAAAATGCACTCTGATAAAGAACCCGAGAAAACAGCGCAGCTTTTTACCATGGAAAGTGATTTTGTAAGAAAATTTTTAGATTTTTTTGTCATGACACCAATTCCGAAGGATTACCAATATTTACACCGACTCCCTCCCGCCGAACTTCGGCATTCCTTCACCTTCAACGACGTCGACAGTGTCGTCGGCTTGGTGTGCAAATGGACAGTACGGACGTCCACAGCGCGCCTGAGTATAGTGGGGGCACCGAGTTGACGAGAACGGGCTTGGCTCAGATGGCGAACGAAACATTTGAAAATATGCAAAACAAAGCTAAAAAATGAAAATGCTCAAATTTATGTAAAACAGTAAAAATTCATTTTTTTAATAAATAAAATTGGATGGATAAGCAAAGCCAAACAAAAAAGAGAAAGAATTCAATGCATTTTAAATAATAAAATAGGAGTAACATTTTATCAAATATCAACTGAATAATTCAGAAAATTAATTGTTTTGCAAATTCAATTAAGCAAGCCATCACTTTTTCAATATTTTTGATGAGCACACTTTCGCGAAGGCACATTCAATTTCACAATGGAATAATTAAGAGTATAGAATAGAGAATGTTGAAAGCTATTAAATTGATTTCTTTGTAAGAAGATATTTTTATCCTGCGCCAAAATTCATTATTTTTTTCCCTTCGTACGACCCCTAACAAAATGTTAAAAAAAAATTTCAAAAAAAATTGCTGAAAATTTCTCGGAAAATTTTTTTACTTACAATTTTCTTATGAAAAAACTTTCTAAGATTTTTTTTGAGGGAGGTGTTGGCGCAGCAATTCAATGAAAAGAAAACGAAGCTCACTGAGGTGGGTTAGGCATTTTGCAGGGTTACAAAGTTTAGAAAAAAAAAATTCAGATTTGTGCAAAGTTTTTTTGTCCCAAATGAAAAAAAAAAAATTTGCGGCGCGCTTTTTCCAAAAAACTTTTTGAGAAACAGGGGGTCCGGCAGTGCCGATGGCTCCGCCGGAAAATTTTTCAAAATTTGAGAGAAATTTGTTTACATATTTACGCAAAAAATGACAATTGAGATTTTGGTTTCTCTTTTTCAGGGGACATTTGATTTTTCAAATTGGTACCCTCTAAAATCAGTACACTTGGTAACCAACCCTGAGATTTTGTAAAAAAAAACTGAATTTAAATGGAGGATGGGCGCACGAGGATAGAAAATTCATAAAAAATAAAATTATCCAAAACCCCACAAATTTGTCAGTGCAGTTTTTCTCGGCAGCTATTTTTTTTATCAAAATTTATGAAATTGCACGCCGAAAAAAGTTATTGCCGAGTAGTGTTGTGTAAACTAAAACAGAGCCCTAAATTGTTTGGCCTGAACAAAATGGACATTAGTGCCGATGGTAGCCCCCTAATTTGTATTATCGTAAAAACATGTTATAGGAATCGCTGATCACGAATTTACATCATTTAGACCAATCGGGGACCGGTAAATTGGACACCGGAAAACAGGACACCAAATTCCTAAAATAAACCCTGGAATTATGTTGAAAAATAAATTTGTGTAGGGTAAATGGATAATAATTAAGGCTTTAAAGTAGATTAGGCATTCAACAGGTACGATGATAGATCAATAGGGATGGGATTTTTAGTGATAAAAAATCTCAAAATAATTAACTAAATAGTGACCAAAAAATGCCAAAATAGTGGTAAAAATAGTGGCGAAAAAGTTCCAAATTTAGGGGTGTAATTTTTTAAATAGCTGTTTTTTAATTTGAAAATAATTTAAAATTAAGGAAAAAGATTTTATTCACTGATTGCAGTTACAAAATATTTTCGTAGCAAATATTAAACAGGAAAAAAAAAATTTGGGGGAAGAATTTTTGCGAAATTTTTCCAATTCTTAGGGGTGTATTTTTGAAAATTTTTAGGTCGATTCTTAGGGGTGTATTTTTGAAAATTTTTTAGGTCGACTTAGGGGTTTATTTTTCGTTTTTATTGCAATTTTGGGAAGTTTTTCAAAAATGCCAAAATAGTGGCAAAAATAATGACGAAACGCCAAAATAGTGGCAAAAAATTATTTTAGTGGCCAACTTCCGAAATAGTTTTTTTTAGTGGCAAAGCTCCAAAATAGTGATTCCTAGTGATGAATAGTGGCACTAAAAATGAAAAATTTTCGAAAAAGAATGTGTTTTTCGTGCATTTCTCGTCGAGTTAAAGCCGCAGAAAAAATAGTTAAAAAACTAAGAATCCAATCCCTATAGATCAATGTGCCAAAAAATGCACGAAAAAGGGCGACGATTGGTCAATGTGCTAAATTGCACAAAAGTGTCGATAAATGGTTCCGTGTTGAACGTTTTCCAACGAATCTAAAATGGATTTCTCTCAAGGAAAAGAAAGTCACGCGCGCCGAAGTGATGAGTTTGGCTGAACAGATTGCTCCGGAAGTGAACGACAATGAGCTTTTTGACGAAATTAAGGCGCTGAATGAAATACTTGAAAGGATTTCTGACGAGAAATTTGGTGAAATGAACGCAGAACAGAAGTGGATGAAGGTTTTCGAGGCGGAATTACCCAATCTTGTGTTGCTCGTCAGCAAAATTCTTTCAATTCCCGTGTCCAATGCATGCGTGGAGCGCGTCTTCTCTCTTTGTTCAGCTCAGTGGACTGATGTGCGCAATTCATTGAAAGTCGAAACCGTGAAAAGTCTGGCCCAAATCAAATCGAATTATGATCTCACTTGCACTGAAATGTACGATTTGCTCATTTCCTCACCAAAATTGTTAAAAAAGATCATGGGAGGTGAAAATATAATATTTAATACATTTTTGGTCGAATAAATTGTAAAACTAACGATTTGAAGCAATTTTGCAAAATGTTCTTATTTTTGACACTAAAATCTTATTTTTTGGCTTTGATGTTCTTATTTTGAAAATTTTTTGATCACACCCCTGTTCTATCTTGAACTTTTTGGTGCATTTTTTTGCCTTTTTTACGATTTTAGTGCCTTATGCCGGGCATGTAATTTTTGTGCCTTTTTTGACCTTTGGTGCCTTTTTTCATACTTATAGGCGAAGTCCACGAAACACACTTATGCATTCGAAGTGATTAGTTGTATAAATGTGTTGGAAAATATGCTTTCGACTTTTTGTTTGAATTCAGGTCCGGGATTGGTCGGCTCCCGGTAAATTGGACACCGGAAATTAGACATTAGAAAATTGGACACTAATGGAAATTTGGACACCGGAAACTTAGATAGGATTCCCATCAGGGCTGCACGCAAGTGGATTTACAATTACGGAAATCCGCAATCCGCAATTGCGGCGATTTTCTCAGTTGCGGAAATCCGCAATCCGCAATTACGGGTGTCCAAAAACCCCGCAATTTCCGTAATCCGCAATCCGCAATTAAAAAAAAAATTTTAAATAATTTTAAATTTTATTTTAAAAAATCCTATAAATCTTTTAAAGCAATTTAAAAGCATATTAAAAAGCAAATTTATAAAAGCAAAATCATTCAATTGAGAAACCGGTTAAAAGCAAATTGTGATGAAGAAACAAAAGTTTTGCAAGATTTTCTGGTAATAAACTCTTTCGCAAGTCATCTGAAATTAGACCGGCCGTTGAGAAAAGCCTCTCACTTTCTGACTTGTTGCAGGCGGAGAAAGAAATTTCCGTACAACGGCACCAATCATTGGCCATTTTTGTGAATTAACTTCCCAGTATAATGATGGATCGGCCCTGGATTTGATTTTTTGGTCCCGTAAATATTCAGCTTTACATTTAGCAGTTGCTTTGCCTTGACGCTCAAAATAATACCACCAATTACCAGGATTTAAGTTTGACATTTTTAAATTGCTAAAGAAATAAGAATTTAAACAAATGTATGTATTTTCTTTAAATAAAATAGAAAAAAATTCATTTTATAAAAAATAATCTTACAAGAAATCGTCTCGAAAAATAATCCAATAGTCAAATTACGGATCAAAATTGCGGATAAATCCCAAAAATCCGCAACCCGCAATCCGCAATTACGGGGGTCCAAAAACCCCGCAATTTCCGTAATCCGCAATCCGCAATCCGCAATTGCGTGCAGCCCTGATTCCCATCTTTTGTGCAATTTTAGCACATTGACCAATCGTCGCCCTTTTTCGTGCATTTTTTGGCACATTGATCTATAGGGATTGGATTCTTAGTTTTTTAACTATTTTTTCTGCGGCTTTAACTCGACGAGAAATGCACGAAAAACACATTCTTTTTCGAAAATTTTTCATTTTTAGTGCCACTATTCATCACTAGGAATCACTATTTTGGAGCTTTGCCACTAAAAAAAACTATTTCGGAAGTTGGCCACTAAAATAATTTTTTGCCACTATTTTGGCGTTTCGTCATTATTTTTGCCACTATTTTGGCATTTTTGAAAAACTTCCCAAAATTGCAATAAAAACGAAAAATAAACCCCTAAGAATCGACCTAAAAAATTTTCAAAAATACACCCCTAAGAATCGACCTAAAAATTTTCAAAAATACACCCCTAAGAATTGGAAAAATTTCGCAAAAATTCTTCCCCCAAATTTTTTTTTCCTGTTCAATATTTGCTACGAAAATATTTTGTAACTGCAATCAGTGAATAAAATCTTTTTCCTTAATTTTAAATTATTTTCAAATTAAAAAACAGCTATTTAAAAAATTACACCCCTAAATTTGGAACTTTTTCGCCACTATTTTTACCACTATTTTGGCATTTTTTGGTCACTATTTAGTTAATTATTTTGAGATTTTTTATCACTAAAAATCTCATCCTTATTGATCTATCATCGTACCTGTTGAATGCCTAATCTACTTTAAAGCCTTAATTATTATCCATTTACCCTACACAAATTTATTTTCAACATAATTCCAGGGTTTATTTTAGGAATTTGGTGTCCTGTTTTCCGGTGTCCAATTTACCGGTCCCCGATTGGTCTAAATGATGTAAATTCGTGATCAGCGATTCCTATAA
Source organism: Heterodera glycines (assembly GCA_004148225.2). Taxonomy (NCBI): domain Eukaryota; kingdom Metazoa; phylum Nematoda; class Chromadorea; order Rhabditida; family Heteroderidae; genus Heterodera; species Heterodera glycines. The sequence continues at coordinate 9,228,612 of CP049709.1, forward strand.
CATTTGTTTGTTTATTCATAAAAAATAAAAAAGTCATCAGAAGGGCGAAAACCACTTACTCTGACGACTATTCCGGTAAATGTGTCGTAGAGTAAGTGACAAAATATATGGATGATCTTTTGCCCAGTTTGTATTTTGTGTTAAATCTATAAAAGGGGATGTTAAAGCGTGCTGATGGATTAAAAATAGAAAATAGTTTCAGATCTGTTCGGCCATAAACAATTTTATGCGCCATGAACAGATCAAACAGCTTTCGCCTTTCTCAAGTGTTGGCAGTTGCAGGTATTCTAATCGATTTTGGTATGGAATTGGCGGAAGGCTACATTTAAAAAATACTCTTTTGGTGAAATATTTTTGACACTTTTCGATTTTTTTAATATTTTTTTGAAGAGACGGATTCCAAACCTCTGGAGCGTATTCCAATAAAGGCCTAATATAAGTTTTATATAACGTAATCCAAATCTTAGACGATTTGGATTTAATTATTCTAAACAAGGAACGCATACGTAAATACGCATTCCTTGTTATTTGGTTAATATGATCGGAAAATTGTAATTTGTTATCAATGTTTACTCCTAAATCCCTAATTGTATCCACAGCATTTATTGTATTTCCATCAAATTTATATGTTTCTTTTGGGTTTTTTGAACCCAAATATAATACAAAAGTTTTTTGCATTGAAACTTTTATTTGCCATTTATTTGCCCATTCGAATAAATTATGCAATGCTTTATGCATAATTTCTGTGTCGGTTCTTGCTTTATAACAAATATATAATTTAACATCATCAGCATATAATTTTATTTTCACTCCTGATGGCAAAGCATCAGGAAGATCGTTAATATAAATCAAAAATAATAAAGGGCCCAGGACAGAGCCCTGGGGGACGCCAGAGGTAACTTTTTTACTTGAGGATAAAGAATCCCCAATTTTAACTCGAAAAGTCCTATTACTCAAAAAGCCCTTTATCCACATTAAAAGTTTGCCCTTTATACCAATTTTTTCCAATTTGTATAAAAGTAAATTATGGGGCACTGAGTCAAATGCTTTTTGAAAATCAATATAAATACAGTCAACATTTTTTCCATTTATAATTGCCTCGTACCAATCTTCCACAACTGTTATTAGTTGACTTGTCGTAGACCTATTTCTAACAAAACCAAATTGGTATTCCGAAATTTTATTGTTTTTTAGGAGAAAGTTGTAAATATTTTGGCTAAGAATTCTTTCCATAACCCTGCAAAGTGAGCAGGTTATAGAAATAGGCCTATAATTTTCAGGATTAAATTTGTCCCCTTTTTTGAAAAGAGGAAAAACTATTGATTCCTTCCAGATATCTGGAAGAGAACCAGAGTCTAATGAAATCCTGAATAGGTCAGTAATAACAGTTGCTAATGAAGAATGGCAGTTTTTCAATATTTTATAGCTAATATTATCCGGGGAGGTCCCGTTTTTATTCGGAAGTTTTTTCAAAAGTTTTTGTGTCTCGATGATGTTAAAGTCTATATCTGATATAAAACATTGATTAACAAAAGTATTGCCCAAGTTTAGGTAGCCTGGGTCAACATCAGAATTGTTAAACGAATTTGCAAATAAGTTGGCAAATAATTCACATTTTTCATCACCATCATGATAGCATTTGTTTTCAAAGACTAAATTCGGTATTTCAAAGGGATTAACATCGTATTTTTGTAGGTATTTAAAAATGGAATTTCTTCCCTTTGAAATAGCCTTTTTCTCAATTTGCGAGTGAAATTTATTTGTTTGTATTTTTATGTGTAAACTAATGCTATCATAAAGTGCTTTTTTTGTTGGGTCAGTTTTACATTGCCTATACAGTCTGGCTTTCTCTTTGATGGAGGCCAATAAATGCGTTGGATATTTAGGGTCAAATCTTTTTTGGTAATTTTTTTCATTGGAATACACTCGTTTAAGGTTTCTAGCAATGTATTATTAAAGGCGTTGTATTTTTCGTTCACACTAAAATGCTCGTTAGATAAAGCGCTAATTCTAGAAGAAACCATAATATTAAAAAGAGAAACATTCGACGGAAAAAACCGTCGATTGTAAAAGAAGTTTGTTTTTTGTAGTGTTTTTGGAATAGTCAATGTGAAAATTTGCGCTAAGTGATCCGATGAAAAAACACCAACTTAAATAGTACATTGCTTTACAATTTGATCATTTGCTGGCAAAACTAAATCTAACCACGAATTTCCCCTGGTAGGTCCACTCGTGGCATTGAAAAAAGTAAGCTTACTAAAAAAAGTGGCAAAAAATTTCACCAAATTTACTCATAGAAATGGGCTGCCCTTCCTTCCATACCAGGTCTTTATTCGGGAAATTAAAATCACCCAACACAACACATTTATGGCTATAGAATGTTTCTAAAAATTTAAAAAGTTCCTTGGTTTGTCTATATGTTGTCTTGGGTGGTCGATAAACAAGCACAAATCTAATTGATTTTAGTTTTTGTAATTGAAAAACCAAGATTTCGCAATTATATTTTGTTTCAGAAAATTTAACAAAAAACTCAATTTCTTTCTTAATTAAAACACCGCAACCACCCCCACGTGTTAATTTTTGAGATTTTCTATGACAAAAAACAAAGTTATAATTTTCGATTATCCATGGACTAAAGAGGATTGGGTTTCCCTCCTTTGTCCACGTTTCAGTTAACAGACAAATTTCTATGTTATTATTTACTAAATTTAAAGATATTTCATCAATTTTGTTGTAAATCGATCTTATATTAACTAAGCAGGCATTAACTTCCCCTATTTTCGGTATTGGGTTATTGAGTCTAACATGTTTAAAACCGGAAAAGCTATTTCTATTTTGTGAGAAATATTTATTGTTCAAAAGTGATTTGGTGAAAAGTCAATTATTTTTACGAAAATTGGGCACCTCCGACCGCTTGACAATGTTTCCGGCGTAAATGATCCAATCGGCGTTGGGTTCGGCCTTCCTTCGCTCTGTGCATTCTTTTTGCATCGCCCTGCGCTCCTCCAGTTCTGCCGGACTGAGCGATGGTCGAATGTTCAGGTGTTGCCACTTCCCACTTTGCTTGATGTGGGCCCGTTTTTTGTTCCATTCCGCCAGCAGCTGCCTTTGGAATTTTGAGGCCGGGAGAATGATTTTGATTAAGCGCGGGCGGTGACCTGAACCAGCTTGGTATGGAGGCCCCATTCTATAGCTAGAAATCGGGCACTCGACGCCAAGCTCGTCGAGTACATGCGACAATTCGCTCCGGTCGGCAGCCACTCGTTCCAATGGTTTGTCTCCGGCCGGCTCGGGCAGTCCTTGCACCACCACACTTCGGCGCCGCTCGTGATCCTGGATGGCCTCCTCCATCATTTTTTGTTGACGGAAGTGTTGGAGTTGGTGGTCTTGCTCGGAAATGACGGCCTGTTGATTTTGAACTTGCTGCAAAAGTGCCACACAAATTTGCAGAAGTTGTTTGGTGACCGGGTCGGCACTGTTGTTGTCCATTTGTTGGGAGGGTTTTGGATAATTTTATTTTTTATGAATTTTCTATCCTCGTGCGCCCATGCTCCGTTTAAATTCAGTTTTTTTTACAAAATCTCAGGGTTGGTTACCAAGTGTACTGATTTTAGAGGGTACCAATTTGAAAAATCAAATGTCCTGAATTTTGAGGTCTCCATTGTCATTTTTTGCGTAAATATGTAAACAAATTTCTCTCAAATTTTGAAAAATTTTCCGGCGGAGCCATCGGCACTGCCGGACCCCCTGTTTCTCAAAAAGTTTTTTGGAAAAAGCGCGCCGCAAAATTTTTTTTTTCATTTGGGACAAAAAAAACTTTGCACAAATCTGAATTTTTTTTTCTAAACTTTGTAACCCTGCAAAATGCCTAACCCACCTCAGTGAGCTTCGTTTTCTTTTCATTGAATTGCTGCGCCAACACCTCCCTCAAAAAAAATCTTAGAAAGTTTTTTCATAAGAAAATTGTAAGTAAAAAAATTTTCCGAGAAATTTTCAGCAATTTTTTTGAAATTTTTTTTTAAACATTTTGTTAGGGGTCGTACGAAGGGAAAAAAATAATGAATTTTGGCGCAGGATAAAAATATCTTCTTACAAAGAAATCAATTTAATAGCTTTCAACATTCTCTATTCTATACTCTTAATTATTCCATTGTGAAATTGAATGTGCCTTCGCGAAAGTGTGCTCATCAAAAATATTGAAAAAGTGATGGCTTGCTTAATTGAATTTGCAAAATAATTAATTTTCTGAATTATTCAGTTGATATTTGATAAAATGTTACTCCTATTTTATTATTTAAAATGCATTGAATTCTTTCTCTTTTTTGTTTGGCTTTGCTTATCCATCCAATTTTATTTATTAAAAAAATGAATTTTTACTGTTTTACATAAATTTGCGCATTTTCATTTTTTAGCTTTGTTTTGCATATTTTCAAATGTTTCGTTCGCCATCTGAGCCAAGCCCGTTCTCATCAACTCGGTGCCCCCACGATACTCAGGCGCGCTGTGGACGTCCGTACTGTCCATTTGCACACCAAGCCGACGACACTGTCGACGTCGTTGAAGGTGAAGGAATGCCGAAGTTCGGCGGGAGGGAGTCGGTGTAAATATTGGTAATCCTTCGGAATTGGTGTCATGACAAAAAAATCTAAAAATTTTCTTACAAAATCACTTTCCATGGTAAAAAGCTGCGCTGTTTTCTCGGGTTCTTTATCAGAGTGCATTTTTTTTTACCCTAAAAAAAAAATTAACGGAAATTTATTCTCAGAAGTGGTAAAAACTCAAAAATTGTACGAATGAGAAATTTGTACCCGAAATGTGATTTTTGCATTTTCGAATTTGTTCAAATTCGGTGTCCGGGATCGTTTTTTGCAAGAAAATCCCAGGGACCCTTTTCCATGCTCTTTTAAAGCAAAAAAATATGTTAGAAAATGTGCGCCTCCAGCATCGGTATTATCTGACATTGAAGCCAGCCTCAAAACAACAACAACAGAAAACCCAATGGGATTCCCCCTCAAAAAGCCGTTGTTAAAAAAAAATTATATTGAAATTTTTTTACGAAATAATTTTTTTTTGTTAAAATTGAAAAAAATGTCAAAAAATTTCTCCAATACTCAAAGATCAGCAGCACACTTTTAGAAATTGAAATTTTTTTTAACTTTCTTAAAAAATTTTTTTAACCAATTTCTAAATTGCTTCCATTTCATCAGACACAGCGAATGATGTGCTTGTGTTGGACAGTGACCATTTGTCCGACGGTGGCCGGTCATCAGTGGGAGTAGAAATTCGACAGGTTTCTCTTAAATATTTTTTTAAAAAATTAAGTTTTCAAAAATATCAAAAATTTTCTTGGCTTTTTCTTGCTAGAAAAACACTTAAAAATAAGAAATTCTGAAAAAAAATTCGGCGGTGGCTTGGTGCCCCCCCCCAAGGTCCCTCCGCACCCGAAATTTTGAAGGAAAAAAAGTATTTTTGCTGAAAATTTTAGATTTTCCCTGCTGGTGCCCCCCCCAGACCTAGCCTCACCCAGGTTTTTCAAAAAATTACACAAATTTTTGATGAAAATCAATCCGCTAAAATTGGCTCAAAATCGCAAAATTTGTTATTTTAAAAAAAGAGTTTTTTTTTGTAAAATTTCCAAGTTTTTTTTAAAAGGATTTTTTTTGACAAAATTCTTGCTTTTTTAAATATATATTTTTAATTGGCATATTTTTTGAATGCTCACACTTTTCCTGAGATAATTGGTGTCATTTTGTTTCTAATTTTAGGGTGTACAAAAAATAATGGGACGACCTAATATAAAAATCCCGTCAACCCCTTTGCAGGTCCGTCTTTCGCCGTCAATTTCGCCGTCTGCGCCGCCCCAAAAAAAGCCAAGGAAAGTGGCCAAGGCAATTAACCTTCGCCAGCTCAGATCGCACGCGGACATCAAAGTGGATGACGAGGAGAAGGGGAACAGACGGCCCGACGGGAGAAGACGCAAAGTGCCAAAAGTGGTGAGAAACCAGCAAAACAATTTTCTTCCAAAAAATTTATCAAAAAATATATTTTTCCCATTCGTTCGTCGTGAGGGGGGGGGGGGTCGAAGCGGGAAAGAAAAAATTTTAAAATTTGAGCAAAACCCCTTAGCAAAATTCATTTAAAATTTAAAAAAAATTTCCCCAGCGGTGCGTAAAAATCCTAATTTTTCTTTTAAAAAAATACGCTCAAAAATCGCAAAAATTGGTCAGTTATTGGACAAAAACTTAATAAATCGCAATAAAATTACGTCCCGAGAAAATTTTCATTGTTTTTCAGCCCCACCGTTGTGACAAATGCCCGATGGAATTTCCGAAATTGTGGAATTTCAAACGGCATTACCGTACACATTCTGACTTCAAAGCATTCGAGGTAAAAGTAGCTAACAATAAATACGTTCAAATATAACAATTGATTTTTAAGTGTGAATTGTGTCCACATAGAACGCATCAAAAAGCTCACTTGAAGCGCCACATGAGCCTTCATCGTAATGCTAAAGGCCCAAAGGTGATTCTTTATTTTCGGGGATAATGACAAGGGATAATATTTTGAATACGATTTTATGGCTTTTCAACAAGGTTTTTAAAAAAATGAACAAATAATATATGGACGGTAAAAAAACGAAAAAAATTGCCAAAAAAAATTGCGTAAAAAACAAAATTCCAATGAATTCAAAGGAAAAACAAAGTATATTTAATCTGATCAAAAGTTTAAAACGTCAAAACTCATTTTAAAACATAGTTTTTGAGAGCAAAACTAAACATTTATTATAATTTGACGGCAAATTATTTACTAAATATAAAAAATTGAGAAAATGCATAGATTAACAGCAAAAACTTTAATTTGACCCATTTTAATTTTAACTTGACCTATTAATCGATTTAGTATTTTTTTCTCCATCGATATGCAAAATTTAAAGAAAATCAGTAAGGCGGAAAAAAAGTTTTATTAAGCGAAATGTTGTTCTTTACATTATTAAAAATGAAGAGATAGTACATAAATAATGGATTGTGGAATAAATTTTATGCTATTTAATTAATTAATATATATTTATATAATATTTTGATATTAAATGCCTTTCCAGTGTCGTTTTTGTGGAGCACCTATTTCGCGACAGAAGATGGTGCAGCATGAGAAGGCTTGTGAAAAAGTGGTGAGTGCCGGCACAAAATTGAGGCGAACTTTGGACCCAATTTCAAGTTCGACCACCCATTTGCGTCCTCCTCATCCGCTCCCGCCTGTGCTGTGGCTGCCGCTTCTTCCGCCATGATGCCCTCCTCGTGCTCTTCCGCGGTCATCGGCACCACCCATTCCCCATCATCATCTTTCCATGCTGCTGGGACCAATGCCGGTGCTGCTGATGGAGGTGGTGGCACTCTTCGGCGCCACCAATCGCCGCCCCTTCTCGCCCATCCGCCGCCCGCTCTTCCACCGCCGCTCCTCGATCACCAACGGGCCCAACAAAACTGTGCCTCCGCTTCTGCTGCCTCCTCTTCCTCCTCCTCCCTGAATCCGCATCATCATCATCATGTTGGCGGTGTTCATCCGTCCTTCTCTTCCATCATCACCACCAACATTTCCGGCCCACAAATCCAAACCCAACAGAAACAGTGCCAAAATGTGTCGCCGCCCCAGGCATTGCTCGAGGCCGAACTTCCATTTAGCGACTCGCAATTTGACGGCACCGTTGAGGTGGGTATTGTTCAAAAATCATTTTTAAAACCAATTTTATCATGTAGAGCATACTCGATTGTAATTTTTTATAACTTAAATTTTTTTAAATTTCAAAAAAAAATTACAATTTTTTTAGCTATTTTTCAAATTTATGGTTGATTTTTTATATTAACTCTTTTCTTACTTTTATTACTGGTTTTTTATTTACAAATGCAAAACAAATGAAAAATTTGATGGAATTACGACCAATTTTCAAGATTTACTAACAATAAGTTTTTTTTAATTTTCAACAAATCGCTGAAAAAACTTTTTTATTTTTTTTCGTGTGGAATCCTCCCCCCCCCCAAAAAAAATTATTTTTTTCTCGAAAAATTGCACATCCAGCAGAGAAAGGTGAAAATTAATATGTTTTTTATTTTTAGGCACTTTTAAATTTCCGCCAGAATTATTGGGATGCCAATGCTTGTCATGAGAAACTCGAAATCATTGGCGACAAAAGTCTCATTGTCCATTATAAGAGAAATGAGAATGGTATTTTATCATAATTTACTTAGTTATATTATATATTCTCCTTAAAAGATGGTATGTGTTCTGTTTTCGCTAAACATCCGATTTTGCTGTTCAATAATTCGTCCGACATTTTTTACTACGAAATTTCAATCGGAAATAAGAAAAAGTAAGAGATTTTTTATTTTTTGAATAAATTTATTAGGAATATAAAAATTTAATTATTTTTATTATTATTAATAATAAATTTCCAGTTTTATGTTATTCGGATTCGCCGTCAAACAGCAGACAACACTGTATGGATATGAAAAGGGCACTTATGCATATGACAATTATGGCAATATTTTCATTAACGGAGAACAAAAGGAATCAAATGTCAAATATTTCTACGGTGTTGGCGATACCGTAGGAATTGGCGTCAATTCGGCCACTCGGCAGATTATTTTCACAAAGAATGGACAACGTTTGGGTTGGTAAACAAACAGTTACTAATTGAATTATTGTCTTATAAATAAGCTATTTAATTGCCTATTTTACATTAATTATTTTTTATATTTAAACTTATTGAGAAACCTTTAACTCTTTCACAGGTTTCTCCGATTTTTTCGTTGTTCCATCTTTTGTTGGCCAATTGTTCCCATTCGTTTTTTTGCGCAACTCTGATGACAAAATTGAGGCGAACTTTGGACCCAATGTCAAGTTCGATTTGGCAACTCTCTGATGATAAAGAAATATTCACTAAAACTGATCAATTTGTTCTTTTTAATCCTTTTTATTTCCGTCTTCGCAAAACGCAAAACTAAATTAATCTGTTTGTCCTGAATTTCGATGAAAAATCAGATTTTATAAAATTTCTAATCGTTTAGTAAGAGCTTATCATAAGCTTTTAGACATGAGGAGCTTTTGAATAAATTTGTCAGTCAAGAAAATTGGCTCACAATCAGCCGGAGTGCCGGATAAAAAAGGCCAAAGTTATTAATGACTAATAATATCCACTTTCTCTCGTTTGATTATGTATTAACTAATAAAGATGCATTTATAGTGTGAAAAAAATAATTTGTTAGCGCGAATCAGCCATTTTTGTGGACAAATCTGTTAACAAATCGCATTAAAAATTACAAAAAATTTCCCGGCGGCGCCGATAGGCGCCGCCGGCCCATTATTCCCCGAAAGTTTTTGAAAAAAGTGCCGCAAAAAATCAACTTCGATTTTTCGTGCTCAGAATTTCCCAAATGCTTATTTCTAACAAAAATTGCTCAAATTGATCATGGAAAATCAAAAATATAACATTTGAGCATTTTAAACGTGTTTTGAATAAATTTTGTAAAAATGAGGCTTTTTTGCCTGCCAAATGAGGCTTTTGAAAATTTTAATCTGCCTACCCTGGTAATATATAAATTAACAATAAATTCGTTTAATGATCATTTGATGACATATGAAAAAGGAATCCTAAAAAAGTCAATTTAATGTTTTAGCATTAAAATTTAAATAGAACCAAAAAATCCAATTTGATTCTTCTCGCTTTTGAGCTTATCCCCTTAAAACAATCAAGCTGATAGCGCATGGCCAGAAGAAAACGGTCGATCAGCGGGATTTCGACTCAATTGATCAGGTGATTAGAACAGCGCGTCTTCACCCAGTCCACTTGGAAGTAGTCGGCCAATATGAGCAACGAAAGGACATTTTTCGCTTAAATTTGAAAGTAAATAATTGCATCTAATTAATTATTGTAAGCAAATTTACGATTTGGCAAAATTGGAAATAATTCTCTTCAGGATTAATAAACAACCTTAATTAATTGTGAAGTAAATGAAAAAAATAAAATAGAATAAACTATAAGAATCAGAAATCATTAATTTCTTCTCCATCATTAAGCTGTTATAAAATTCATAAGAATTAACTACCTTACTTAATAAATAGAGTATTAATAAATATCAAAAAACTTTAACGTAGAAATGCTATTTAGAACTCCTTTCTTTTCTAAAATTGATTTTATGTATTGATAACTTAATGCTTCACAATTTTTTAATTAAATATATAAATATTTGAATTTTTTTATTAGCATTATTATTTCTTTTTTCTGTCTTTTCTGCAAATTTGCCAAATGTTCCTTTATATGCAAGAAAGTCATTTTGATTTTTGATCCAAATTGTTCGAATTTATTATACAGTTAATCTTTTCACGTGCATATGAATTCAAATGAGAAATCTAAGTAACTGGAAAATGTTAATTTCTTTCTATAAGTGCGAAATGAAAATCTTTTTATTGAAAAATTTTAAATTTTTTGTAATTATTTTAGGCAAAAAATGTTTTGTTATCTTTAATAGGGAATCGGAACTAAACTAAGTAAAAACTAAAATTATTTTAGTAAATTTAAAAGATTAGTAAAATATATATTACAGTTTTTTAAACACAATTTGATAGAAATATTATGTTAATAACTTAATGTATAATTTGAATAAATTCAAAATTATGCAGCCATAATTGCAAATTAAATATTTGTAAAAAATACAATATAAATGATTGAAGTAAATTGATTAATGTAATGCAATATTATTTTCAATTATCTAATTCTAAAAATAATTTAAAGAGTTTATCCAAAAAATTCAATTTTCATCGATTCTGATTAAATAAGAAATAATATTTTTATTTTTATACCTTATAAAATTTATTTTAATTAGCTGTTAAAAATAAGATTGTTAAATAATTATATAATAAAGATATATTAATATAAACTTATTTTAATTAATATATAAAAATATTTAATTTTTTTTTTACTAAAAATACGAATATCTATGTAAATAAATAAAATATTTGAAAATCTATAACTGAAGTAAATTATTTAATGCTATGTTTTGTAGAAATGAATATAAATAATTTTAAAAAAAATCATTAAAATAAATATAAAAATGAATAACTTTAAAATAAACCAATGAAAAAAATTATTTACTTAGATAATTCAATTTACAAGCAACATATTTAAATATACTATGATAAAACATTAAGCAATAGAATTATTTTTAATGAATATAAAATTTATCCAAAGTCAATAAACATTTATCTTTATTAATTGTTGAAAAAAATGTAAAAATTGTAATTAAACAATTTATTGAATGAAATTGTATTTTGGCAAAGCAATTAATGAAGGAATATCAGTGTTATAATATTATTACGAATGAAATAATTATAATTAATATATTTATTGATAACAAATTTTTTGATAAAATAAATTTAAATATTTTGTGAGCAATGTAAATAAAATAAAATGTGCAGGATAAAGAACTCAGAACGATGGAGTTCATATCTCATGATGACTAATAAATTTGTAAAATTAAATTATAGTTGTCATTTAATCAATAATAAAAGATAAAAATGAATCTATTAAAACTCATATAAATATTTTGATTTATTATAAAAATAAATTCTTAGCTGTATTTAAAAAAAACAAAAAAAAAGTTAAAAAAAAATATCTTTATCGAAGAAAAGCTTTGGCAATTGAAACAACATAATTAGTTGAATGATTTTTTGTACAAAATTATTAAAATTATAAGAGACCTTTCGGTAATAAATATTGCTTTTCAACAATCTTTTAATTCATTCCATATAAATGAACATTTATTTAAACAAAACAAAGAATCTAATTACAAAATTGTTCTCATAAAAATTGTAAAAAAATAAAAGTTATTGTATAATATTCATACCTACCAGGGGTGTGACTTGTCTCAGAAAAGACGAGAGCGAGAGTTTGGCGAGAGGCGAGAGTCCTCAAAAAGACGAGAGCGAGAGTTTGGCGAGAGGCGAGATTCCCCAAAAACACGAGAGTTGGCGAGAGGCGAGAGGACGAGAGGCGAGAGTTTTCAATTTTTTTCTGTAGCCTTATTTTTTAATTTAAAAAACTTCAAAATCGTATATTAAATTAGGGTTACGGGTCCGGGTATTTGGGCAAATACCGGGTCAGGGTATTGCCGGGTCCAGAAAAGCCGGGTCAGGGCCCTAGCTTTTAAACCGAGTCCAGGTCCTGAAAAATCCAAAAAAATCTAAAAATTTTTCATGAGAATAAAATAAATATTTTAATGAAATATATTTTTACAAACAAACTTTATTATTTGTCCATTTTTTTTGCCATTCGAACCACCTTTTTTGCGTTGCGTTTTTTAAAACTTAGGGGACAGTTGGGGTCCGGCGGTGCCGGTAGGCGCCGCCGGAAAAATTTTGAAATTTTGAGGGAGATTTGTTAACATAATTTGTCAAAAAATTATCAAAATTTTTTGTTAAATTTGTGGTTTTAGGCTGTTTAAAAAAAGAGAAAAAAAAATTTTAAATTGAAATATTTTTTATTAATTAAAATTTCAATTGAAAAATAATTTAAAGAAATTATAAAAAAAATTCCGTACCGTTGGGGAATTGAACCCAAGAGAAAAATAATGAAAGGCAGAAGGTTTAGCCACCAGACCATATTTGAATTGGAGCAAGCTAAAAATAGAGAAGACATTAACTAGGAGAGAAAGAGATTTATGATTTTTTTCGCGTAAATTTGAAAATTTTTCTTACTGCTCAAAAGTTCAATCTTTAGGGGTGTATTTTCAACTCTCGCCTCTCGTCCCAAAAAACGAGAGGCGAGAGACGAGAGGCGAGAGTACCAAAAATGGCGAGAGTTGGCGAGAGGCGAGAGACGAGAGGCGAGAGTTGTCCCACCCCTGATACCTACGCCAATCAAAAACAAATTGGTAAATAAATATGTCTAAGGAAGGAACCACTTTTGGAGGTAAATCAAAAAAAAAAAACTACAAAATTCAAAATTATGCCAAAATAAAAATTTTATACAATTAGGAAACATACATATTCATATAATGTTTTATGAAAAACAAAGTAAATTTTTCTTAAACGTAAAAAATTATAAATTAAAAAACAAAAAATGAAAACAAAATATTGTCACAAAAAATTTCAAAAATAAAAATAATGAAAATTAAAAATATTGTATAATATTCAAACATACGCGATAACATTCGACAAGCAATAAATAAAAATGATTAGATTTTCTTTATGGTTTACATAAAATGTAATATTAGTCCTTCTTTATTTATTTTTTTAACATCATTATATTTTTTTAATAGTTGTCTAATTATCTTTTCTTTTTCATATTAATTTAAATTTATCAATTGCTGATCAGGCACATAGATCGAAATTATATTTCAATATTTAATCTTATTTTTCTCGCTCTCGTGCATAAAAATTTCGTCAGGCGGTAAGTTCGTTGTCAAGCCATGCAATTGAAAACTTTTTTGTGATATGATTTTATTCTTTTGAATAATTTTTTATATTATTACTATTTATTTCTTTATGTTTATTTATTTTCAAAAATCTTTTCTTTTAGTTTAAAGATTTTCATTTTAATTATTTTAAATTAATAACTTTTTTTAATATCAATTTATAGTAATTTTACTTTATAATCAATTCAATACCCCTGAAAATTCACGAAGTAATGATGAATTTCATTTTTTAATTTTTAAATCATAATTGTTTTTAATAAGCATCGTTAAACAAATATAGCTCGAGCAAATCAAACCCAGTTTTTTGAAGTAATGGCATACCTTAATAATTATTGTATAATTTTTTTTTTTATATAGATTTTAACTTTATTTTCTTAAATATAATTTCGAGTTAAACTTATTAATGATGTTTAAATATTAATATGTTTCCGTATTTATAATTTTTGGCAATTTTTATAAAATTCTAAATGTTTAAAAATGTTTTTCAATTAAGAATTACAATTACATCATGTGATATTTCATTTAGTTTGCTTATATTAAGGACATTTTTGTAATATTTTTTCACAATTTTTATTTCATAAATTAAAATAAAACCAACCATAACAAGATTTCCTAGATTTTTTGAATGCGAAATGTCAAGGGATATTATATCTTAGATTTATTTTATTCTCAAAGCCATGCATGTTTTCTTAATGACTATTAAAATTTATTTATTAAATAGTTATTTCTTTTTATAAGTTGGTTATTATTTAAGTGTGTATATTTTGAGTTTATTTAGAAAAATTATATATTTTTAATATTATTGTAATCAAATTTTGCATTTATTTAATTTTTTTATTTAAGTTAAATATATTCCTTGATATATTGTTAAACTTTTAAACAATGTACGTAATCCATTGAAAACATTGTCGTTAATTAAATCAAAGTTAGAAATAAATTAGTGATTGATTGTATGAAATAAATGGTATTTTTTAAAATTAATTACTTATAAAACTGCATTTAAAAACAAAGAATTTTATTAGATTTTTAGAAACAACGGTTATATTTTTTCGTTATTGCGTTTTGTATAAAATTTTTCTTTGTTCAACTTTTTGTATTCTTTATTAATGTTGTTTGTTGCTTAATTATTCATTTTTATTAATCCTTGTAAAAATGCATTTAATTTTTTGGACTAACTTTCCTAACATTTTAAAAATTTTGTTTTATTTATTATAATTATTATTTTTTATTTATTATTTACATGAATATTTATTTTTTCACTCCTAGTGTTAAATCCGTTTTAATTGGTTTTTTGCACTAAGGAATATTTGTAGATTGTTTTTCATTAATTCCTTTTATAATTTTGATTTATCTTTACGGAAACTATACAAAATAATAATTTAATAGGATAATTATTAGTTTAAAATTTTTTTTAACTTAAAAAATATAATAAAAATATTTTATTCATTTTTATTTTGAAATATAAGAATTTTGCTTTAAATTACAAATATGTGTTTTGAATTAAATAATAACTTTAGAATAATAATTTTTCTGCATATAACTTGTAGTGGTCCTCTTCTGCTGGTTCGCGATGTCGCGCTTAAAAGATGGAATTTTTTATAAAATTACATAATTAAAAATGTATATTTTTGTATTCAATTTTGATAAACCTTATTTTTCATATTAATTTTTTTTTGATAATTATAGATTTTTTGGCTTCGTTCTTTCTCTGTTTATCAAATCTAGTATAGCTTCATTATGTTTTTTTCATCATAAAATATTTGTGATTGATTTGTAAATATTTTAATGATATTTTATAATATTTTTACGTCTTCTGATTATTTAAAATATTCAATGTTAATAAAAAAATTAAGAAGAAAACTAATTTAATTTTAAAAAAGAATAAACAAAATGAAATGTTTATTTATTTATATAACAAAATTACATTCGACTTGATTAAGCAAACTTTTAAAATGAGAATCACAGATAAACCATTTATTAACAAAAATATATAAGTAGAAAAAATATCTTTTTTTTACGAGCTCTAAAAATATGTCCAATTCAACATTTTAAGCAATTATAATATTCATTGTGTGAAAATGTCTCTTCTGCCAAAATTATTATTATTATTTTGAATGTTTTATTGGATATTTAAAAAAATTCCAAAATTAATAAAAATTTTATGAGAAAATTTATTTAATTCTTTAATTGAAAAAATTAATCTTGAGTTAATTTTTTATTCATTACATCTTATAAAATATTTAATTATATTTACCTCATGGTTTCGTACACTGTTTGCGTTTCATGTTGGTGCTATGTGCATTTAAATATTTATTTGTAATTTATTTTTTTTGTTTATATAAAATAATTTTACGTTATTATTACTCTTTATAATTATTGCTTTTGTTAAATTTTAAATTAATTTTTATTAATTTTTTCGTGCAGTAAAAACTTTTGTAAATTTTTATTTTTTAAATAAAATTTACCAGAGTAAGCATTGGTTTATTTCCAATTTTAAATGACTTTTGTTTTTATTTCTTATGAATTGTTATTTTTTTTTTTTGCATGCTGTTTTCTCTCTTATTTCGTAAGGCTCTTATTTAGGAATTAATAGTTAATTTTTTTCTCGACTTGGTTCAAATATTTATTATTGATTCTGTCCATAATAATTAATTTATTGATTAATTTTTTCTTGTGATTTTTTTTATTTTGCCTTTTCTATATATTATTTTTATTTATACATGTATTCTTTCTCAAAAAAAACATTATTTGTTATGTATATAGACGCAAAATATTAATTCATTTTTATTTTTATTCATTATTGTAATTATGTAAATCTTTTATTTTTTTATTATAATCATTTAATTTATTGTTTGTTTAAATTTGACCAAATATGTTATTTTATTAGATTTGGTATAATATTTTAAAATGAAATTTTGGACTGAGGCTTTCTCTCTTCTCATTTTTGTCCATTGTTGATACGATTATAATAATTTTGCTTTGGTTTAATGTCATTTCCATGATAAAAATGGTTTATTTGATGTTTTAATTTATTATTTATAAATGTTTTTTAAAATATAATTTTTTTTACTGTATGTTAAAAAGGCGAGTAAAAATTTACTAAAATAGAAATTAAATATTTAAAATATTCAAAAATTAGTAATTAATATCTTGAATATTAAATGAATAAATAGTTGGTTTGTCATTATTTTTTGACTTCATTTATTTTGAACATCGATAATTTTTTTATGCGATTTCAAAGTATTTTTTGTAAAACTACTATTTGTTAACAAATTCTGTCCAAAAACTCATCAAATTTTGATATTTTGAGCCAAAGGAGTTTTTTCGGGGCCGGCTCCGCAGACAACAATCGCCACCCGGAAAAAATTAAAAAATTTGGGTATATTTTTTTAAAAATTTTGTATTTATTGATTTTAGTTTTAATTAATAATAAAGATATAAAAGAACCTAATTAGATAAAATGAATTATTTTTTCAAAATATTTGCTTTCCAGGAAGCTAAAATTTAACCAATGCGTTTTATCTTTTTATTGAATGTGTTGTATTTCTTTGATTTATTTATTATATTCCTTGATATATTGTTAAACTTTTAAACAACGTAATCCATTGAAAACATTGTCGTTAATTAAATCAAAGTTAGAAATAAATTAGTGATTGATTGTATGAAATAAATGGTATTTTTTAAAATTAATTACTTATAAAACTGCATTTAAAAACAAAGAATTTTATTAGATTTTTAGAAACAACGGTTATATTTTTTCGTTATTGCGTTTTGTATAAAATTTTTCTTTGTTCAACTTTTTGTATTCTTTATTAATGTTGTTTGTTGCTTAATTATTCATTTTTATTAAAACTTGCAAAAATGCATTTAATTTTTTGGACTAACTTTCCTAACATTTTTAAAAATTTTGTTTTATTTATTATAATTATTATTTTTTATTTATTATTTACATGAATATTTATTTTTTCACTCCTAGTGTTAAATCCGTTTTAATTGGTTTTTTGCACTAAGGAATATTTGTAGATTGTTTTTCATTAATTCCTTTTATAATTTTGATTTATCTTTACGGAAACTATACAAAATAATAATTTAATAGGATAATTATTAGTTTAAAATTTTTTTTAACTTAAAAAATATAATAAAAATATTTTATTCATTTTTATTTTGAAATATAAGAATTTTGCTTTAAATTACAAATATGTGTTTTGAATTAAATAATAACTTTAGAATAATAATTTTTCTGCATATAACTTGTAGTGGTCCTCTTCTGGTTCGCGATGTCGCGCTTAAAAGATGGAATTTTTTATAAAATTACATAATTAAAAATGTATATTTTTGTATTCAATTTTGATAAACCTTATTTTTCATATTAATTTTTTTTTGATAATTATAGATTTTTTGGCTTCGTTCTTTCTCTGTTTATCAAATCTAGTATAGCTTCATTATGTTTTTTTCATCATAAAATATTTGTGATTGATTTGTAAATATTTTAATGATATTTTATAATATTTTTACGTCTTCTGATTATTTAAAATATTCAATGTTAATAAAAAAATTAAGAAGAAAACTAATTTAATTTTAAAAAAGAATAAACAAAATGAAATGTTTATTTATTTATATAACAAAATTACATTCGACTTGATTAAGCAAACTTTTAAAATGAGAATCACAGATAAACCATTTATTAACAAAAATATATAAGTAGAAAAAATATCTTTTTTTTACGAGCTCTAAAAATATGTCCAATTCAACATTTTAAGCAATTATAATATTCATTGTGTGAAAATGTCTCTTCTGCCAAAATTATTATTATTATTTTGAATGTTTTATTGGATATTTAAAAAAATTCCAAAATTAATAAAAATTTTATGAGAAAATTTATTTAATTCTTTAATTGAAAAAATTAATCTTGAGTTAATTTTTTATTCATTACATCTTATAAAATATTTAATTATATTTACCTCATGGTTTCGTACACTGTTTGTGTTTCATGTTGATGCGATGTGCATTTAAATATTTATTTGTAATTTATTTTTTTTGTTTATATAAAATAATTTTACGTTATTATTACTCTTTATAATTATTGCTTTTGTTAAATTTTAAATTATTTTTTAATTTTTTCGAGCAGTAAAAACTTTTGTAAATTTTTATTTTTTAAATAAAATTTACCAGAGTAAGTATTGGTTTATTTCCAATTTTAAATGACTTTTGTTTTTATTTCTTATGAATTATTATTTTTTTTTTTTGCATGCTGTTTTCTCTCTTATTTCGTAAGGCTCTTATTTAGGAATTAATAGTTAATTTTTTTCTCGACTTGGTTCAAATATTTATTATTGATTCTGTCCATAATAATTAATTTATTGATTAATTTTTTCTTGTGATTTTTTTTATTTTGCCTTTTCTATATATTATTTTTATTTATACATGTATTCTTTCTCAAAAAAACATTATTTGTTATGTATATAGACGCAAAATATTAATTCATTTTTATTTTTATTCATTATTGTAATTATGTAAATCTTTTATTTTTTTATTATAATCATTTAATTTATTGTTTGTTTAAATTTGACCAAATATGTTATTTTATTAGATTTGGTATAATATTTTAAAATGAAATTTTGGACTGAGGCTTTCTCTCTTCTCATTTTTGTCCATTGTTGATACGATTATAATAATTTTGCTTTGGTTTAATGTCATTTCCATATAAATTGATAAAAATGGTTTATTTGATGTTTTAATTTATTATTTATAAATGTTTTTTAAAATATAATTTTTTTTACTGTATGTTAAAAAGGCGAGTAAAAATTTACTAAAATAGAAATTAAATATTTAAAATATTCAAAAATTAGTAATTAATATCTTGAATATTAAATGAATAAATAGTTGGTTTGTCATTATTTTTTGACTTCATTTATTTTGAACATCGATAATTTTTTTATGCGATTTCAAAGTATTTTTTGTAAAACTACTATTTGTTAACAAATTCTGTCCAAAAACTCATCAAATTTTGATATTTTGAGCCAAAGGAGTTTTTTCGGGCCGGCTCCGCAGACAACAATCGCCACCCGGAAAAAATTAAAAAATTTGGGTATATTTTTTTAAAAATTTTGTATTTATTGATTTTAGTTTTAATTAATAATAAAGATATAAAAGAACCTAATTAGATAAAATGAATTATTTTTTCAAAATATTTGCTTTCCAGGAAGCTAAAATTTAACCAATGCGTTTTATCTTTTTATTGAATGTGTTGTATTTCTTTGATTTATTTATTATATTCCTTGATATATTGTTAAACTTTTAAACAATGTATGTAATCCATTGAAAACATTGTCGTTAATTAAATCAAAGTTAGAAATAAATTAGTGATTGATTGTATGAAATAAATGGTATTTTTTAAAATTAATTACTTATAAAACTGCATTTAAAAACAAAGAATTTTATTAGATTTTTAGAAACAACGGTTATATTTTTTCGTTATTGCGTTTTGTATAAAATTTTTCTTTGTTCAACTTTTTGTATTCTTTATTAATGTTGTTTGTTGCTTAATTATTCATTTTTATTAATCCTTGCAAAAATGCATTTAATTTTTTGGACTAACTTTCCTAACATTTTTAAAAATTTTGTTTTATTTATTATAATTATTATTTTTTATTTATTATTTACATGAATATTTATTTTTTCACTCCTAGCGTTAAATTCGTTTTAATTGGTTTTTTGCACTAAGGAATATTTGTAGATTGTTTTTCATTAATTCCTTTTATAATTTTGATTTATCTTTACGGAAACTATACAAAATAATAATTTAATAGGATAATTATTAGTTTAAAATTTTTTTTAACTTAAAAAATATAATAAAAATATTTTATTCATTTTTATTTTGAAATATAAGAATTTTGCTTTAAATTACAAATATGTGTTTTGAATTAAATAATAACTTTAGAATAATAATTTTTCTGCATATAACTTGTAGTGGTCCTCTTCTGCTGGTTCGCGATGTCGCGCTTAAAAGATGGAATTTTTTATAAAATTACATAATTAAAAATGTATATTTTTGTATTCAATTTTGATAAACCTTATTTTTCATATTAATTTTTTTTTTGATAATTATAGATTTTTTTGCTTCGTTCTTTCTCTGTTTATCAAATCTTTCATTATGTTTTTTCATCATAAAATATTTGTGATTGATTTGTAAATATTTTAATGATATTTTATAATATTTTTACGTCTTCTGATTATTTAAAATATTCAAAGTTAATAAAAAAATTAAGAAGAAAACTAATTTAATTTTAAAAAAGAATAAACAAAATGAAATGTTTATTTATTTATATATACCAAAATTACATTCGACTTGATTAAGCAAACTTTTAAAATGAGAATCACAGATAAACCATTTATTAACAAAAATATATAAGTAGAAAAAATATCTTTTTTTGATTAATATTTGGAGTAAGAAATAAAAAGTTTAATATGTTTTATTAATTTATAAAATAATAAGAATAATTAATTACATTTGATAATTCAAATATGAAACTAACAAAAACCAAAATCATATAGATAATTTTTTTAATAAATAGAATATTATACTCAACTAACTTTAAAAAATCATATAATAAAAAAAACAAAACAAATTTAATTAAATAACATAAATATAGCAAATAAAATGTTTGCCTTTTTATATATTAACCAAAATATTAATTAATAATTTAATAACAAATTTACAAATGAAAAAAAAAATTATAATCAATAAAAACAATTTAAATGGCAGCGGAAGACTATGTAACATAACATGTATTCAACTTGTTTAATGAAATTTTTATTTTAAAAAAACTTAATTCAACAATTATAAATTCGTTATTTTATTTTGAATATTTAAAGTAAATTCTTTCAGATAATACATAATTAGAAAATTGAAAAAATCAATTAATTAAGAGACTTTTATAGGAGAGAAAACTAAAAACTATTAAAAAAAAACTATGAAGAATCATATTTTCTTTATAGGAAACCCACGAGTATACAAAAAAAAAATTCAAAATAATTTAATTTCTGTAGAGGGATTGAACCAGGGGAAAGAAGGAGGGAAAGTCAAGGAGACTAGCCATTAGGCCATTCGCACACTTGGGCAGTGTTACTTTTAAAGAATATATTAATTATTATTTTTTATTTTTCCCTTTGACTCCAATTTTCTTCACTAATTTTTCACTCACAAAGGAAGGTCCCCCCCCAGAGCAGGTGTCCGTGGGATTTCCAAATGAAACTTGGTTAGGTGGGTAGAGCACCCCATGGTTTCTTAAGAAAAATGTTTTTATTTTCTGCGAAATGAGTCTGAGTGCCGAGTTATGACGTGCCAAAGTTTTTAGTTTTTTCTAATTAAAGAAAAGGAACAATTATTTTGTTCACTTAAAAGCATCTGATGGTGCAGAGGTAGTGTGTTAGGTAAAATTTTTTTGTGTCCCAGGTTCGAATCCTCTTCGTTCTAATACATTTTACAATTTTTACTTTTGCTTTTTTATGTAAAGTCATTTATAAAAAGAATTTTTAATGAAATAAAATCTTTATTTTTAATTTTATTTAATTAAAAAAATTCATTAAAAATAATGGTGCAATAAATATCCTTTCAGTTAAAAACAAATTAATTTTTGTCTAAAACTTTATGAGTAATTTATTTGTCAAAATGGATAAAAAATAAGATTTTAAATCAAAAAAATTTTTTGTGATAATGATAATTGACTTTGGCATAAAAAGCAAAATAAAAATTAAAAAAATGAAAATGCATGTGGGAGATCCGAACCTGGGTTCAGCAAACCCTGAATAGCGCACTACCGATGCACCACTGAACACTGCAGAGGTGTCCAAACAATTTTTTAATTTGTTTATTCATTAAAAAACTTTGGCACGTCATAACTCGGCACTCGTGCTCATTTCGCAGAAAATAAAAACATTTTTCTTAAGAACTCAGGGATGCTCTATCCACCCACCAAATTTCATTGGGAAATCCCACGGACACCTGGGGACCTTCCTTTGTCAGACCCCCATTCTTACCAGTGCTTGTTTTTCCCGGTTCCCAGTTGCCCTACCGGGACCGGGACCTGAGCTTTTCAAAACCCGGGACCGGGACCTCTGAGGACCGGGACCTCGGATGACCGGGAATTCCCGGCCCGGTCCCGGTCCCGCTGCACTCTAGTTTATATTATCATTAATATTTTTAAAAATATATTTTATTATTAATAATTTTTATTTTATTCTTCAGAAGATTTTAAATTAACAATTTCAAATGTTCATTAAATGCTTTAATTTTCTATATGGACCGGATTTATTTAATGGTTTTAAGTGATGTTAGTACTATAATTTATGGTCTAATTATTAATGCTATAATTTAAGTACCAATATTAGTAATAAATACTTTTCTTTAATAACACATTTGAAGAGTGAGTTTTTTTCTCCATTTTTATGATCATGATAATATATATTTTGTTAATTTTAAAAATTATTTTTTTCCTTTTTTGTTTGAAAACAATTAATTTTTTCGTTTTTGATTTTGCTTCTTTATTTATCTCATCTCGCCAATGGGTTTTTTGACTGAGTGCTGCTTCTTCATACATCCAATCTATTTGTATTTAAATAAATATTTTTAAATATTAAATAAATTAAAATTGGAATTGTTTTTTCATTAATTTTAATTGCTTGATAAAAGTAAAAATAAATTATTATAATTCACTATGTTAATTAGAATTTATTTTTATTCTTTTTCTTGAGATCTCGAGGTAATTTTATCTTTTGAGCGTTTATGGAACTTTATGTAATTTAATTATTTATAGAATTTGACCTTCAGCCGATATTTTTCAACTTATTTCACCAATCTATGACTTATATTATTTTTGCTACTATTTATTTATATATAAACGAAACAAGTTATATTCAATTTTCTTATCAAATCAAAAAAATACATTAAACGATTTAATTATTTTTGCTTCATAATACAAAATTTTATTAACAAATTAAAGAAAAATACATCAAACGATATAAAATTTGTTTATTTTTATTTTTTTTAATAAAGGTTAAGTTTTAAAATTTTGTTTCTTAAAAATCTGTTGCTTTTTAATTTAATCATTATAAATTTATTATATTTAATATAATTTTTTAAAATTATTAATACTACTTTGGTTTAAAATGTTTGTTTTATTTCTGTATTTAATAAAAGACAAATTTTTTAATGTTTTTATTACTGTTAACAGCTAAAATTTAATATAATTGATTTTGTTTTTTAATGATTTCTTTTAGTTTTGATTATTTTGATGCATAATTTATCCGCTGCAGCTTATATAATTTCAATAATTTTTAAAAATATTTCTTTCAATATATAATGCCTAGGTTTTATCAATAAATAATATCGAATAAAATTTTAACAAATAAACTTCCATTATTCTGTTCAAGAATGTCTTTATTTACTCAAAAGTTCATAAAATAAAAAGAAAATTCAAAAATAAACAAACAGGAAAATAAATATCATAATCAGGCAATTGGTAATCTCGTAATTATCTAACAATTATTGTTTTCGGTATTTTTAATAAATTATTTAAAATAATTTAAATTTCAAATGAATAAAACTTCAAAGTCAAAGAGGAAAAATTATTGGAATTTTAAATAAATTTTAAAAATCCCAAGTTTTTTCATTTTAAATAAATACGACATTGAACTTATGGGTTTTGAGCGTGAAAATTGCATTAAAAATTAATGGTAATAAAAAGCATTTTAAAATTTAGAACCCTTTTTAAAGTTAATTCAAAATTAAATGTGATTCTGAAATACAGTACTACCAAAAAAGTTAAAAATATGTACCAATATGTAAATAAAAAATTTATGATTTTTTTTTGGTGGTTCATAAATATTGTATTGAAAATTAACTTTATAAATTTTTCAATAAATAATTAAATAAATTAATTTTAATAAAAGTTAGAATGTTTCAAAATAAGAAATTGCACAATTATTTTTATTTCTTGTATTTATTTATTTATCTAACATGATAATATCACATCCTTTTTTAAATATTTTTATATTATTATTATTATTATAATTGAAATAAAATTATTATCATTTAATAAATCTCATGGAATGTCATAGCGCTTGTGTATAACCGTGTAGAGTTGCCATTCCATTTGTTGCTTTAACGCGGGGACAAAATTGGAACTTTCATTAACTGTTTAAAAGCTTTTCGATGGATTATTATAATAATAATTTATATTATATTATTTATTTTGATTCAAATTATATTTTTAATTAAAGAATCTTTATTTGCTAGGGTTTTATTATTATTAAAATGCTTATTTTGCCTTACATTTTTTTATCATTTCTTTTAGATTGTTAGCTCGAATTTAATTGTGTAAATTGTAAAAAAAAATAATAATAATACTATAGTAATTTTTCTTTTGTTATTATCATAGAAAGTTTTAAACGAGTGCCAGCAATGAGGTTAAAAAACAAGAAAACAAACAAGAGATTTTTAATTAGTTATATTATTAATTTTTTTTTTTGAAAATGCATAAGGATTAATTAATTAAGCTTTTGATTAGAATTTAAAGTATGATAATTTTCTTGGTTTTTTCTTAAATTTGAAATTTCTTATTCATCATAAAAAATATATAAAACACTTATTATGTAATTAGTTAATTTTTTCATTTTGAGATTAAGAAAATAAATGATATTTATTGTCTTTAATTGCTTTAAAACATATGAAATTTTCCATACTATAAAATTGCATTAAACCTGCAATTTCTGTCATAAATATGTTGTGATTTTAGTTGTTAAATAATTTTAATATGCAAAATTAAATTATTGCTATTTTGTTTTTAAACATGTAAAATATATTTAAATAAATTTATTACATGTGAACTTTCGATTATTTTCTATAGAAATTTAATAAATATTAAAATATTCTAACTTGATTTTCATTAATTTTATTGCTTGATATTAAAATGTTAGCCTTATTATTGTTGATATTTGAGCTAAATGTGTCCCACATTTGAGCTTATCGTGAACTGACCCGAAAAGTTTAGGCAATGTTTGAACAAGAAAACATTTATTTTTTTAATAATCATAATTTTCAGTAATAAAATTTAACTGATTTATGTAAAATTTAACAGCTAGCTATGTTATTAGCATTATTATTAGTGTAAAGTTACAAATTAAAAATAAATTTAATAAAATAAAAAAGTGACAATAAAAGAAACAATTTCTTAATTTTTCAAAAAAAAGACAAACTAATTTTTAATGATTTTTTCTACAATTAATAAATAACACTTCAAAAATAATGAAACATCAATATAAAATAAAATAAATTATAATACAAAAACTAAAAATTCAATAGCTAAAATAAAAATTTGAAAGGTAATGTTGAGGAACATTTATTAAAAACAATTTTTTTAACATTTACGATAAGAGATATGAAATAAGAAAATTTGATCTGCCAAAGCACATCCCAAATCGTTCATTATTCAATTAAATTATATTTTATCTTAAGAGTTCAAAAAAATAACTAACATAAAAATGCATTTATTAATATAGAAAACACTCTCAAAAGAATAACGAAGTACTAGGGTTCGGAACATGAAAATAGAATAAATAATTGTTTATATGCTAAATTATCGATTAAATAATAAATTTAATAATACTAGCATAAAAATGCTACATATATTGAAAAGCTATGTCGTAACTATTTTTACATTGAATTAATAGAAAATCATTTATTTAAATTGAATTGTTAAATATATAGCGTAAAAAACAATTTATTACTTCTGCTTTTTACCGTTTTTAAAAATTTCAACTTTGAACACTTTTAAACATTATCTTAAAATTAAAATATATTTTTTATTATTAATAATGGAATTAAGCTAAATAATTTTTATAAAGAATTATTTTTTGTTCATTTTCATTTATGAATAACAATAAAATTGTCATTTAGATTTAAAAGCATTTATATGCCAATAATTAACTTTGAATTAAACAAAAATATTTTTGAAATTTGTTGTTCTATTTTTGGTGTCTATTTTATAAAACGCTCTTTAAAGCCAATTTAATAGTTACTAATTATTAAAATAATTAAATATTAATAGATTTATACATTATGAACGAAAAAGAGTTAAGCCATGAGGCAAAAAAATATCATTAACAAAAATGTTTTGATATTTAAACAAGTTTCATAGCTTATAAAACATCTTAATATAAAATAAAAATAAATATAAATAATATTTTCAATTATTTGTAAATAGAGCAAAAAAAGACTATTATCTCAAAATTAGAAAAAAGTAACTATAAAAAATGAATTTATTAATAAAGAAAATGATGCCGCACGCAACGAGTGAACCTCTGCACATTAGGAGAACATGAAGATAAAATAAATAATAATAGTTGATATTGAAATTAACAATATTAATTAAAATAAACCTGGATCCAGCGTAAAAGAGTGTTTTGAAAAGCAACAAATTTCTGCATGGATTGACGGCTACCCGACATTTGAGGACTTGACATTTGAGGACCGACATTTGAGGACCCGACTTTTGAGGACCCGACATTTGAGGATTTGACATTTGAGGACCCGACTTTTGCGGATATTCCCGACATTTGAGGACCCGATTTTTGAGGACCCGACATTTGCGGATATTCCCGACATTTGAGGACCCGACTTTTGAGGACCCGACACTTGAGGATTTGACATTTGAGGACCCGACTTTTGCGGATATTCCCGACATTTGAGGATCCGACTTTTGAGGACCCGACATTTGAGGATATACACAATTTCAAAAAAAAATGAATGAAAATTTTATTTATATCATTATAAAAAAAGAGAAAAAGCTATTCCCGAGGGCCGGGGAAGCAAAAAATAAATTGTACCAAATGCTGGTAAGCCCTTATCAATCTTTGATTATTTTGGAAAGTTTCATATTCAAAAACAATTTAAGATTAACTACTTCATTAAATAGTACTTGTGTTTTGGTAATTCATGAAGATCCCCTTTTTTCTATTAACATGTGGAATCATTGTTAGGACCACAAGTCAAAACAAGAATGAATTTATAATACTTTTTAATATCAGAGTCATTAATGATTGTTCTGAAGAAAGGAGAGCGGATTGAATGAGTTGAACCAACTCAGGGAGATTTGTTTTTAGAACAGAGCCCGGAATTTTAAATCATATTTTTCTATGCGTTATTATGGCGAGAGAAGCCCAAAATATTTTCTCAGAACATTTTTATTTAGGGCTACTTATAAAAAAATAAAAACCGCCCGACCCTAAAAATATATATTTTCTTGAAAAAATTTGCTCAAAATCTGTTAACAAATCGCATTAGAATAATTTCATGAAAATCAATGAATTATTAAAATTTTATTACATTTTTATTTTTTCAAAAATTTTCAATTTATAAAGACTTCCAGTTTCCAGCAGGGTTTGATTTCGCTTTCACCCTTTTGGAGTGAAAGATTTTCCGGGAACCGGGACCAACCGGGAATTTTTAAAAATTCAAAAATTCAAAAATTTTAAAAAAATTAAAATTTTAATTTTTTCAACTGAAAATGATACAAAATTAAATTTTTTTGTTTTTATTTAATAAAATCCAAAGGTTAAAGCTAAATTAAATTAATGAAATTTTCAAACAAATTTCTTTAATTATTTCAAACAATTAATCATTTTGGACTAAATGATCGAATATTATAGAAATTCAGATTTACGTTTACATAATTTTTTTCGGCGCGCTTTTTCCAAAAAACTTTTGGGGAAGAAGGGGTCCGGCGGTGCCGATAGGCGCCGCCGGGGGAAATTTTGAAAATTTGAGTGTAATTTATTAACAGATTTTCTACAAAAAATGCTGATTTTTGGGATTACTATGCTCAATTTGTTCGAATTTTCCTCAAAACAATGATAAAAATGTGTTAATTAAAATAAAATTATGAGTAATCATATTTTGTCGATAGGAAAGCCATGAATATACAAAAAAAAAAATTCAAAATATGTTAGTTACTGTAGAGGGATTGAACCAGGGGAAAGAAGGGAAAGCAAGGAGACTAGCCACTAGGCCATCCGCACAATTTCCAGAGTTACTTTTAAAGAATATATTAATATACTTTTAAAATTTTTTCTTTTTAACTCCAATTTTCTTCACTAATTTTTCACTCAGACCCCCATTCTTACCAGTGCTTGTTTTTCCCGGTTCCCGGTTGCCCTACCGGGACCGGGACCTGAGCTTTTCAAAACCCGGGACCGGGAACCGGGACCTCGGATGACCGGGAATTCCCGGCCCGGTCCCGGTCCCGCTGCACTCTAGTTTATATTATCATTAATATTTTAAAAATATATTTTATTATTAATAATTTTTATTTTATTCTTCGGAAGATTTTAAATTAACAATTTCAAATGTTTATTAAATGCTTTAATTTTCTATATGGACCGGATTTATTTAATGGTTTTAAGTGATGTTAGTACTATAATTTATGGTCTAATTATTAATGCTATAATTTAAGTACCAATATTAGTAATAAATACTTTTCTTTAATAACACATTTGAAGAGTGAGTTTTTTTCCATTTTTATGATCATGATAATATATATTTTGTTAATTTTAAAAATTATTTTTTTCCTTTTTTGTTTGAAAACAATTAATTTTTTCGTTTTTGATTTTGCTTCTTTATTTATCTCATGTCGCCAATGGTTTTTTGACTGAGTGCTGCGCTTTCTTCTTACATCCAATCTATTTGTATTTAAATAAATATTTTTAAATATTAAATAAATTAAAATTGGAATTGTTTTTTCATTAATTTTAATTGCTTGATAAAAGTAAAAATAAATTATTATAATTCACTATGTTAATTAGAATTTATTTTTATTCTTTTTCTTGAGATCTCGAGGTAATTTTATCTTTTGAGCGTTTATGGAACTTTATGTAATTTAATTATTTATAGAATTTGACCTTCAGCCGATATTTTTCAACTTATTTCACCAATCTATGACTTATATTATTTTTGCTACTATTTATTTATATATAAACGAAACAAGTTATATTCAATTTTCTTATCAAATCAAAAAAATACATTAAACGATTTAATTATTTTTGCTTCATAATACAAAATTTTATTAACAAATTAAAGAAAAATACATCAAACGATATAAAATTTGTTTATTTTTATTTTTTTTAATAAAGGTTAAGTTTTAAAATTTTGTTTCTTAAAAATCTGTTGCTTTTTAATTTAATCATTATAAATTTATTATATTTAATATAATTTTTTAAAATTATTAATACTACTTTGGTTTAAAATGTTTGTTTTATTTCTGTATTTAATAAAAGACAAATTTTTTAATGTTTTTATTACTGTTAACAGCTAAAATTTAATATATTTTTTTTTTTAATGAATTTCTTTTAGTTTTGATTGTTTTGATGCATAATTTATCCGCTGCAGCTTATATAATTTCAATAATTTTTAAAAATATTTCTTTCAATATATAATGCCTAGGTTTTATCAATAAATAATATCGAATAAAATTTTAACAAATAAACTTCCATTATTCTGTTCAAGAATGTCTTTATTTACTCAAAAGTTCATAAAATAAAAAGAAAATTCAAAAATAAACAAACAGGAAAATAAATATCATAATCAGGCAATTGGTAATCTCGTAATTATCTAACAATTATTGTTTTCGGTATTTTTAATAAATTATTTAAAATAATTTAAATTTCAAATGAATAAAACTTCAAAGTCAAAGAGGAAAAATTATTGGAATTTTAAATAAATTTTAAAAATCCCAAGTTTTTTCATTTTAAATAAATACGACATTGAACTTATGGGTTTTGAGCGTGAAAATTGCATTAAAAATTAATGGTAATAAAAAGCATTTTAAAATTTAGAACCCTTTTTAAAGTTAATTCAAAATTAAATGTGATTCTGAAATACAGTACTACCAAAAAAGTTAAAAATATGTACCAATATGTAAATAAAAAATTTATGATTTTTTTTTGGTGGTTCATAAATATTGTATTGAAAATTAACTTTATAAATTTTTCAATAAATAATTAAATAAATTAATTTTAATAAAAGTTAGAATGTTTCAAAATAAGAAATTGCACAATTATTTTTATTTCTTGTATTTATTTATTTATCTAACATGATAATATCACATCCTTTTTTAAATATTTTTATATTATTATTATTATTATAATTGAAATAAAATTATTATCATTTAATAAATCTCATGGAATGTCATAGCGCTTGTGTATAACCGTGTAGAGTTGCCATTCCATTTGTTGCTTTAACGCGGGGACAAAATTGGAACTTTCATTAACTGTTTAAAAGCTTTTCGATGGATTATTATAATAATAATTTATATTATATTATTTATTTTGATTCAAATTATATTTATTAATTAAAGAATCTTTATTTGCTAGGGTTTTATTATTATTAAAATGCTTATTTTGCCTTACATTTTTTTATCATTTCTTTTAGATTGTTAGCTCGAATTTAATTGTGTAAATTGTAAAAAAAAATAATAATAATACTATAGTAATTTTTCTTTTGTTATTATCATAGAAAGTTTTAAACGAGTGCCAGCAATGAGGTTAAAAAACAAGAAAACAAACAAGAGATTTTTAATTAGTTATATTATTAATTTTTTTTTTTGAAAATGCATAAGGATTAATTAATTAAGCTTTTGATTAGAATTTAAAGTATGATAATTTTCTTGGTTTTTTCTTAAATTTGAAATTTCTTATTCATCATAAAAAATATATAAAACACTTATTATGTAATTAGTTAATTTTTTCATTTTGAGATTAAGAAAATAAATGATATTTATTGTCTTTAATTGCTTTAAAACATATGAAATTTTCCATACTATAAAATTGCATTAAACCTGCAATTTCTGTCATAAATATGTTGTGATTTTAGTTGTTAAATAATTTTAATATGCAAAATTAAATTATTGCTATTTTGTTTTTAAACATGTAAAATATATTTAAATAAATTTATTACATGTGAACTTTCGATTATTTTCTATAGAAATTTAATAAATATTAAAATATTCTAACTTGATTTTCATTAATTTTATTGCTTGATATTAAAATGTTAGCCTTATTATTGTTGATATTTGAGCTAAATGTGTCCCACATTTGAGCTTATCGTGAACTGACCCGAAAAGTTTAGGCAATGTTTGAGCAAGAAAACATTTATTTTTTTAATAATCATAATTTTCAGTAATAAAATTTAACTGATTTATGTAAAATTTAACAGCTAGCTATGTTATTAGCATTATTATTAGTGTAAAGTTACAAATTAAAAATAAATTTAATAAAATAAAAAAGTGACAATAAAAGAAACAATTTCTTAATTTTTCAAAAAAAGACAAACTAATTTTTAATGATTTTTTCTACAATTAATAAATAACACTTCAAAAATAATGAAACATCAATATAAAATAAAATAAATTATAATACAAAAACTAAAAATTCAATAGCTAAAATAAAAATTTGAAAGGTAATGTTGAGGAACATTTATTAAAAACAATTTTTTTAACATTTACGATAAGAGATATGAAATAAGAAAATTTGATCTGCCAAAGCACATCCCAAATCGTTCATTATTCAATTAAATTATATTTTATCTTAAGAGTTCAAAAAATAACTAACATAAAAATGCATTTATTAATATAGAAACACTCTCAAAAGAATAACGAAGTACTAGGGTTCGGGAACATGAAAATAGAATAAATAATTGTTTATATGCTAATTATCGATTAAATAATAAATTTAATAATACTAGCATAAAAATGCTACATATATTTGAAAAGCTATGTCGTAACTATTTTTACATT
This sequence comes from Heterodera glycines, assembly GCA_004148225.2. Lineage (NCBI taxonomy): Eukaryota > Metazoa > Nematoda > Chromadorea > Rhabditida > Heteroderidae > Heterodera > Heterodera glycines. The sequence goes on from CP049709.1 coordinate 9,260,923, forward strand.
GAATTAATAGAAAATCATTTATTTAAATTGAATTGTTAAATATATAGCGTAAAAAACAATTTATTACTTCTGCTTTTTACCTTTTTAAAAATTTCAACTTTGAACACTTTTAAACATTATCTTAAAATTAAAATATATTTTTTATTATTAATAATGGAATTAAGCTAAATAATTTTTATAAAGAATTATTTTTTGTTCATTTTCATTTATGAATAACAATAAAATTGTCATTTAGATTTAAAAGCATTTTATATGCCAATAATTAACTTTGAATTTAAACAAAAATATTTTTGAAATTTGTTGTTCTATTTTTGGTGTCTATTTTCATAAAACGCTCTTTAAAGCCAATTTAATAGTTACTAATTATTAAAATAATTAAATATTAATAGATTTATACATTATGAACGAAAAAGAGTTAAGCCATGAGGCAAAAAAATATCATTAACAAAAATGTTTTGATATTTAAACAAGTTTCATAGCTTATAAAACATCTTAATATAAAATAAAAATAAATATAAATAATATTTTCAATTATTTGTAAATAGAGCAAACAAAAAGACTATTATCTCAAAATTAGAAAAAAGTAACTATAAAAAATGAATTTATTAATAAAGAAAATGATGCCGCACGCAACGAGTGAACCTCTGCACATTAGGAGAACATGAAGATAAAATAAATAATAATAGTTGATATTGAAATTAACAATATTAATTAAAATAAACCTGGATCCAGCGTAAAAGAGTGTTTTGAAAAGCAACAAATTTCTGCATGGATTGACGGCTACCCGACATTTGAGGACTTGACATTTGAGGACCCGACATTTGAGGACCCGACTTTTGAGGACCCGACATTTGAGGATTTGACATTTGAGGACCCGACTTTTGCGGATATTCCCGACATTTGAGGACCCGATTTTTGAGGACCCGACATTTGCGGATATTCCCGACATTTGAGGACCCGACTTTTGAGGACCCGACACTTGAGGATTTGACATTTGAGGACCCGACTTTTGCGGATATTTCCCGACATTTGAATCCGACTTTTGAGGACCCGACATTTGAGGATATACACAATTTCAAAAAAAAATGAATGAAAATTTTATTTATATCATTATAAAAAAAGAGAAAAAGCTATTCCGAGGGCCGGGGAAGCAAAAAATAAATTGTACCAAATGCTGGTAAGCCCTTATCAATCTTTGATTATTTTGGAAAGTTTCATATTCAAAAACAATTTAAGATTAACTACTTCATTAAATAGTACTTGTGTTTTGGTAATTCATGAAGATCCCCTTTTTTCTATTAACATGTGGAATCATTGTTAGGACCACAAGTCAAAACAAGAATGAATTTATAATACTTTTTAATATCAGAGTCATTAATGATTGTTCTGAAGAAAGGAGAGCGGATTGAATGAGTTGAACCAACTCAGGGAGATTTGTTTTTAGAACAGAGCCCGGAATTTTAAATCATATTTTTCTATGCGTTATTATGGCGAGAGAAGCCCAAAATATTTTCTCAGAACATTTTTATTTAGGGCTACTTATAAAAAAATAAAAACCGCCCGACCCTAAAAATATATATTTTCTTGAAAAAATTTGCTCAAAATCTGTTAACAAATCGCATTAGAATAATTTCATGAAAATCAATGAATTATTAAAATTTTATTACATTTTTATTTTTTCAAAAATTTTCAATTTATAAAGACTTCCAGTTTCCAGCAGGGTTTGATTTCGCTTTCACCCTTTTGGAGTGAAAGATTTTCCGGGAACCGGGACCAACCGGGAATTTTTAAAAATTCAAATAAATTCAAAAATTTTTAAAAAAATTAAAATTTTAATTTTTTTCAACTGAAAATGATACAAAATTAAATTTTTTTGTTTTTTATTTAATAAAATCCAAAGGTTAAAGCTAAATTAAATTAATGAAAATTTTCAAACAAATTTCTTTAATTATTTCAAACAATTAATCATTTTTGGACTAAATGATCGAATATTATAGAAATTCAGATTTACGTTTACATAATTTTTTTCGGCGCGCTTTTTCCAAAAAACTTTTGGGGAAGAAGGGGTCCGGCGGTGCCGATAGGCGCCGCCGGGGGAAATTTTGAAAATTTGAGTGTAATTTATTAACAGATTTTCTACAAAAAATGCTGATTTTTGGGATTACTATGCTCAATTTGTTCGAATTTTCCTCAAAACAATGATAAAAATGTGTTAATTAAAATAAAATTATGAGTAATCATATTTTGTCGTAGGAAAGCATGAATATACAAAAAAAAAAATTCAAAATATGTTAGTTACTGTAGAGGGATTGAACCAGGGGAAAGAAGGGAAAGCAAGGAGACTAGCCACTAGGCCATCCGCACAATTTCCAGAGTTACTTTTAAAGAATATATTAATATACTTTTAAAATTTTTTCTTTTTAACTCCAATTTTCTTCACTAATTTTTCACTCAGACCCCCATTCTTACCAGTGCTTGTTTTTCCCGGTTCCCGGTTGCCCTACCGGGACCGGGACCTGAGCTTTTCAAAACCCGGGACCGGGAACCGGGACCTCGGATGACCGGGAATTCCCGGCCCGGTCCCGGTCCCGCTGCACTCTAGTTTATATTATCATTAATATTTTTAAAAATATATTTTATTATTAATAATTTTTATTTTATTCTTCGGAAGATTTTAAATTAACAATTTCAAATGTTTATTAAATGCTTTAATTTTCTATATGGACCGGATTTATTTAATGGTTTTAAGTGATGTTAGTACTATAATTTATGGTCTAATTATTAATGCTATAATTTAAGTACCAATATTAGTAATAAATACTTTTCTTTAATAACACATTTGAAGAGTGAGTTTTTTCTCCATTTTTATGATCATGATAATATATATTTTGTTAATTTTAAAAATTATTTTTTTCCTTTTTTGTTTGAAAACAATTAATTTTTTCGTTTTTGATTTTGCTTCTTTATTTATCTCATGTCGCCAATGGTTTTTTTGACTGAGTGCTGCGCTTCTTCTTCTTACATCCAATCTATTTGTATTTAAATAAATATTTTTAAATATTAAATAAATTAAAATTGGAATTGTTTTTTCATTAATTTTAATTGCTTGATAAAAGTAAAAATAAATTATTATAATTCACTATGTTAATTAGAATTTATTTTATTCTTTTTCTTGAGATCTCGAGGTAATTTTATCTTTTGAGCGTTTATGGAACTTTATGTAATTTAATTATTTATAGAATTTGACCTTCAGCCGATATTTTTCAACTTATTTCACCAATCTATCACTTATATTATTTTTGCTACTATTTATTTATATATAAACGAAACAAGTTATATTCAATTTTCTTATCAAATCAAAAAAAATACATTAAACGATTTAATTATTTTTGCTTCATAATACAAAATTTTATTAACAAATTAAAGAAAAATACATCAAACGATATAAAATTTGTTTATTTTTATTTTTTTTAATAAAGGTTAAGTTTTAAAATTTTGTTTCTTAAAAATCTGTTGCTTTTTAATTTAATCATTATAAATTTATTATATTTAATATAATTTTTTAAAATTATTAATACTACTTTGGTTTAAAATGTTTGTTTTATTTCTGTATTTAATAAAAGACAAATTTTTTAATGTTTTTTATTACTGTTAACAGCTAAAATTTAATATAATTGATTTTGTTTTTTAATGTATTTCTTTTAGTTTTGATTATTTTGATGCATAATTTATCCGCTGCAGCTTATATAATTTCAATAATTTTTAAAAATATTTCTTTCAATATATAATGCCTAGGTTTTATCAATAAATAATATCGAATAAAATTTTAACAAATAAACTTCCATTATTCTGTTCAAGAATGTCTTTATTTACTCAAAAGTTCATAAAATAAAAAGAAAATTCAAAAATAAACAAACAGGAAAATAAATATCATAATCAGGCAATTGGTAATATCGTAATTATCTAACAATTATTGTTTTCGGTATTTTTAACAAGAAAAAGAATGATTTTAATATACAAATAGTATAACATCTCATGAAATAAAAAAATATAACTTTAAGAGAACATATTCATACTTTTGTATATTAAATTATGAAGCAAAACGAATTTAATTTAAAAAAAAGAAAACATAAAAATAGTAAAATAAAAGTTTATATTCTTTTTTATATATTTAACACAATTATCAATTTCACAATTGAATTATAAATTTTACAAAACAAAAAATTTTTTTATAATATAAATAAAATCTTTTCCATCTTAAGGCGAATATTCGAACTCTGCATGAATATTTTTTATGAGAAGAAGGAAAAATAATAAATATGACAATTGTCCAAGTATTATCAAGCGAAATATGATATTATGTAAATGAAAATTAAGTTTAAAAGATCAAAAAACAATTTTATGTTGCTTGCAATAATCAATTATTAAAGAAAATCTTATAATATTATCAATAAAATTGAATGATTAATAAAACAATTGCTTTAAAAAATGAAATTAATGAATTATTTAAGTAGATAAAAATGAATGTTAATATTTATCATAATTTCCATAAAAGTAATTTAGATTAAAAAGAAAAGTGAGGGCATAGATAAACAGAGAAAAACTCGAATGTTTTATCATAATAAATCTGAGGTAAAAAAGATACAAATCAATTCTAATTATCACCTTAAAAGAAACAGCATAATATATCATCATTTAAATAATAAAAATTAAAACAAAATTATTTAAGCTAAATACAAAACACATTACAATAAAACAGCAAAAATAATTAAAAGAAAAAATATATAAATAAATTTTAAATTTGTGAAATGGAGTAAATATTTTGATTATAATTTTAGACATACCGTATTTTCAAAAAATTTTCACTAATAATTAGTCGAAAATTAATCCCCCCGTCTACATTTATTCCCCATATCTAATAATCCCCCCCCCCATCTTTCTGAGGAGGTTCAACAATAATTCCGCCGGGGGGGGGGTGGGATAATTAGCGATATACGTTATTATAAAATTTAAAAAAAAAGTTAATCGATTATTTTTTTGATTTTTAACAAAATTTTAATAACTACAATGAATTAAATAAAATCTTATAAAAACAAAATAGTGATGCGATTCATTACAAATAAATAGTACTCTCCTTGAATTACTTAAATAAATTTCATTAAATATAATAATTAACTAAAAAATATTTACAAACTAAAAAATATTTATAACAAATATTTTTTTTAATTTAATAAATTTATATATTTTTTATTAAAAATTATATAAAAAATAATAATATAATCATTTTATGGCTTCCTTTTAATTTTGACATTTTCTTTTTTTCATGACGAGGCCAATTCTATTTATATCAACAGTTGGTAATATTTTAGTTTTTATTTATTTTCATAACATTTTTTAGCAAGTTAATTTTTTCGTTTTTTTAATCTAAAATGAATGTCTAGTTTTCAACATATTTTATTTGAAAAAAATGAAATATATTTATATTAGGAATTTATTATAATTTTTTTGCATAATTGAATCAAATGACTATTATTCTGTTTGTTAGTCTCCTAAAACTAATTTGAATGCGTATTTATTGTATTTTTAGGATTTATCGAAGTGAAAACAAATTTGAGAAAATTATAACATTTCCAATTATTATGTTTATTAAATTCTTATTCATAATTAGTAAAGAGCATAAAAACGCTATATAATTCACAATAATACGAAACAAAAAAAATTTCTTGAGATATCAAAAAGAACTCACAAAAAATACATTTATTATACTGAAATGCAGCTCACACTCTATGAAATTAGTTGATTTATTATATTTAATAACATTAGAAACAAATATAGACAAAATTCAAAATTAACCCAGAATTTAATGAAATAAAATATTATTTTTTTTTAATTTAAAATTTTCTTTTTTGCTTAAGCACAGAAATATAAATTAATTATAATTTTTAATGCCTGACGAAAATAGTTGACTCACATAATTTTCACCGAAAACAGTTTAAATGTCGCGAATTCAACCTCAATTTAACAATTTATTATTTATTAAATAAAAATATTTGTAGTAAATTCCTAAAACAAACCAATCTATTAATAAAAAAAATATATATATATATATTAAAAATAATCATTTAAAATAGATAGAAATAAAAAAAACTCTTGAAAATGGTTGAGGGCGCTTAAAAATTCTTTTTGCAAAGAAATTGGAGCCTTTTTGCTCTTTTGCAATTTTATAATCCTGTTAATTAATTTTAATAATTTAGAATTTTTAATATTACGCCCATATAGTAAGAAACCAAAAAGTTATGGGGCCTAAAAATTGATAATTTTGCTGTATTTTCATTTAAAATTAGTGGCTCAGTTGATTATAGTGGATTCTATATAATTATTAACTATTTTTTAATAATTTTTAGCAAACCATCAATTAGTTATGCTTTTATTTTAAATTTGATAAATATTTAAAAGTGCAAATAATAGTTAAAAATATTCAATAACAATTTAAAATTAATACAAATATTAAAATTCAAAAAATACAAGTTAATCATTTTTATATAAATCGAAATAATAAAAACATTTAATGATCGAATTGTTTAGAATTGAAATTAAATCACAAAATAAATGGATAGTGAAAAGTAATCTCGAATTTATTTATCAATTACTCTTATTCATTTCTTTCTCATTCCGATTTTTGGAGTTCAAATTTAATTATTTTATTCATTGATAATTATTAAGAGATATTTTTTTTCAAATGATTTATTTTTATTCTCTTGACTTCTTATTGGTTTTATGCCTTTCGGTGTTCCCTCCTCTTAAAATTAAAAAAATATTTATATTTTTTACTATTAAAATAAATAAAAGTTTATGAATTAGATAATTTAAATTTATGAATATATACTTCTATTCCATTTTCTTTTGGTGTTTGTATTAAGATTTCCGATTATGTGGATTATCATTTTAGATTATTTATTAATAATGTAATTGTTTATATATTCGAAATTTTCATAGATTATATAATTTGTTTATGTTTGTTTATTCTTGGTTTTGAAAATGCGTTTTGATTGAGCCTTTTTAAAAAAAACAAATTTAGAATTTATTTGAACTTCTGCATTTTTTATTGACCTATTTATGTATCATTTTTTCAATCTCCATCTCTATTCCTTCTTCCTTGTCATTGTTGTGTGTTTTTGATATTGATTATTCGGGATGGGAATTATAATTAATAAAAATAGAGTAATATTAAATATGAAAATTGTTTTTAGTTCCCGGGATGACGATCTAACCTGTACTGAAAATTAACACAGTCTTACTTTTATCCCTTTTGAAAATTAAACCGCATAATATTTTGGGTTAATTTAAGTAAATAAATGTACATTGGTCGTAAAAAATATTAAAAAATTTATTTGGCTCCAAGGCATTTGTCATTTCTAATTAGAGTTTGGTTTTTGAAAAGGCTGTTAATATAGGAAATAATTTTTTTCTCACTGGGAAAGATTCATTTTTAATGAGGATGATTTTTACTTTATGAAAGTTTTACCGAAATAGGGGATGAAAAATAAGGAAATATGGACAAAAACTCGTAAAAAAACTCATAAAGGACTACTATGTATCAATTAATAAAAGTTACCCCTTTAACACCAATTTTTTTTAATAATAAAAATTTTGTTTTTAATTTATTTTAAATTTAAATTTAATACAAAATTAAGGTAACTTTATTTTCTATTAACATTTTATTTTTACTGTTATTTTGGTTTTAGGTAAAATAGTTCGAGTATTTTTTTTATTTGCGTTTCAAATAAACTTTTAATTATTAATTTTTTATTCAAAAATATTAAATTCTTAAATTTAATTTTGTCTAAGAGAAAATTAATTATTAATAGATTTGACTTTTTTTATTTAAATTTTTCATTTTTTTAACAAATATATATTTTTTTAATCACATTAAATTTCTATATTCATTCATATATAAGCATCATGAAACGACATTGGTTTTGCCCTTGCGTTAATAGTCAAATATGTTTTACTCAAATAAGGTCATTTACTTAATTACTATGCATTTCAAGTATAATCCTTTTGTTATATGTTAAAATTGATTTATATTTAAATATTCAAATTTATAGTCAATTTTGTTTCAATTAAAACAATAAAGTATTTAGCACTCAAGTAACAAATAAGTCTTATTTGCTAACTAATTGTTTTGCTATTTCGTTTTTATATAAATAACTTCTTCTAAGTAATTTTTGATTATAAAATTGTTAAATTTAAAAAATTTTCAAATATTATTAATGTAATAAATATAAAAAAAATATTTGGGCTTCTTTTTTAATATTATAATTAATTTTTTATTAGTTAAATTATTTAAGTTTTAAATAATTATTTAACAATTAGTTATTTTCTATTCACTTGGAAATGTGCGAATTCAAGTACATTGTGACAATTCTCAATTAAGTGAGGCATATATATATACAAAATATATTAATTTATAATTTTTCGCCTATAAATTTGCATTTTTTCAATGTTTTCTTTTTCCGTTATAAATTTGTTGATTAAGCCCTTATTTTTTTATTTCATACAGTCATGTCATATGTTTATGGACAAAGGCTAAATCAAGGAAAAATTATTGATATTTTCTTGAATGAATCAAAAACAAACAAATATTTTTGCATTTTCTATAGCATTTTTTTGGGCTATCTAGTGGTATCATTCATTTTCTGAATAATGTTTGACACCAGAAAGACACTGGTCCAAGTGCAACCTGCTCCATTTTTTGGTGGTCAAATGTTTATGAACAAAATTTTTATTCAAATAAAAATCAATATTTTGTTGTCCATAAAAATCCGAAAAATTCCCGCTTACATAACTTTTGATGTTGAACAAAAAAGTACTTTACATCAACCTGATCAGATCACTCCTTCATGGTGATCTGATCACCCCCCAAATGGCTTAAAATCGGGAAATTTTCAGAAAAAATTCCTAGGGGGCTGGGAAATTTTTTTTGTAAATTTTGAGTAGTCCCATTGGAAAGAGCATAAAATGTTCTATTATGAGCAAAAGACCACAAGTCTCCATAACCTATAACAGTTGAGATATGGCGACTTCAATTTCGGTTTCTATAAAAAGTACTGTATTTCTTAAGGAAATAGTGCATTTTACAGTAGAAATGATCAACATGAAGATTTACCTACCCATAACTCAGCGGGTATAAGTCGAACACCCACCATTCCAAAAGCAAAATTTTGTGCTCTTTCCAATGGGCCTACTCAAAATTTCCAAAAAAAAATTCCCAGCCCCCTAGGAATTTTTTTCTGAAAATTTCCCGATTTTAAGCCATATTTCTATTTTTATATTATTTTCTGATAATAACTTCTCCTGTGTCATACATATGTGATGTTACGCTTTAAGTGTGACGATTTTAGGAAATTTTCATTTGAGTATATATAATAGAAGGTAAGATAAAAATAAGAATTATTTATCAATTAAATATCTTTCCCTGTAATAATTGTTACAAAGTTTTATTTAAAAGAGAATAATTGGATTTGGGCTACTTTTTTTGATAAAATAAGTTTGGTGATATTTTAAAATTTAATTTTAAATGGATGAAACTTTACACATTTAACTAAAAATACTGTTCAATTTTTTTATTTATTTTTCAAAACAAAGTTTTTATCTGGGTGTTAAATTGTAATATCAATTATTATTTTATTTTAATTTGGTGCCCTATACTTATTACGCTTGTTTTATTTGGATGTGCTTCATTTACTTATACTATATTAATAATTGCATTTTTATTTCTTTATTTTTATTATATAAATGTCAATTACAGCTTGCAAAAATCGCGTAATCATCATAAATAAATAAATTTAAATAAAAATATGGCACAGGTAACTTATTAAAAATGTTTTATTTATATTAAATTATTATTAATTAAAATGAATTTTTTTTTAAACATTTACTCATTCATCACAATTTTTCGTATAAACCCTTCTTTGTCTTTAAAGGCTCCCGCAAAATGCATATAATTTTCTTTTATACTCTAATACGAAAAGCTATAGAAAATTATTTTAAAATATTTTATCACTGACGCATTTTCCGGTCACGCTCTGGAATAGTAATTATTATTTTATTACTTTTTTTTATTCAATTTTATTAATGTAAAGAATTTTGGCTCTTATATATTTTCTCAACTTGCATTTCTTTGTTTTTCTTTTAAATCGGGTCGACACTCCTTCTGAGAAGTCCATGAATTAAGTTTTTTGGTCCATAAATTCAAGTAGAATTATTTAATTCATCTATTTTTATTTGTTTTAATTAATTTAAATATAGGAACTTAGCTAAATTTTTTGAAATTCTGCAGGCTAATAGAGGACACTTAGAGCTTTCGAATGATATCAAGCTTTCTTAATTTTGTTGTTTCTGAGAAAGTTTTGATCAGAATTTTTGATGATCAAAATAATTTTTTTTTAATTAAAAAATTTTAGTTATAAAATTTTTTTATTTTTTATTTTCTTGTTATTATTCGATAGCCAGTGTGCCCTGTATTAACCTGCAAAATTTCATTTTTGTAAATTCTACCTTAATTTCCAAAAAATTCATTACTTTGATCAAAAATAAATAATATTAAAATAATAAATTTCTTAAAATGCTCATAAAAATTTTAAAATATATTAATGATTAAAGAAAATTTAAATAAAATAAGCTTACTTCAAGTGCCGAGGATAATTAAAAACATATTAATACTTAACATAATTAGAATTATATAACAGAATATATTTTTATATTATTAAAAAAAGATTAAAATTATTTAACAATTAATTGCAACCCATAAAATACAAATAAAAATTATTTGAAAAAATGCAAAATAACTGAGAAATAAAAATTAAGCAAGACTAATAAATAAGGAAATAATTGATTATTTTGCATGAAAATTATATTTAATAAAATCCATAAATAATTAAATAAATATTTACCAAAAAATTAAGATATAAAAACATTAATAATTTAAGGATTTGCAAGTGCAAATTGAAGTGATTCATCGACTGATTACCATGATTCTAACAGCTAAAAAGAATATAATATATATAAAAATATTAACTAATTTCAGCAATTACTTGCAACATATGAAATAAATATAATTTATTTTACTCAAAACAAAACCAATACTGAAAAAAACAATTAAACAATAATAATAAGTAAGTAAAAAATAATCTGCTTAATAAGAATGAAAATTATATTGAATAAAAATCCTAAAATATTAAATAAAAATTACCAAGAATGCCGAATATTGACCAAAATATTGCAAATATCTTAAATTTGATTAAATATTTAAGCAAAATCTAAAAATTTGTGGTTTAACAATAAAAAATTATTCAATGATTATGATGCTAAAATTATATTTTTTTAATATTTTTAAATGAATTTTTCCAAAATAGAAAATATACAAAATCATACAACACATTGCCCAATGAATTACTTATTTTAAAAATACCTTTTTTCAAAAACCCCAACAAATGTTAAAAAATGATTTAATAAGACACTTTGATGTATACTTTATTGTAGTAAAATTGCAAATAAACAATCTATAAAAATAAATCAAAACATACATAAAAATTAATTTGAAAATTTTTCAAAGCTATCATAGTTTAAAAAATATCATAAACAAAAGTGGAGTTGTTTATATTAATTTTATGAATATTTTTAAACTCTTTTTGCCTTCACTTGTTGTTAAATTTTACATTTAACGAACTTTAAAAAATTTTGAGAAATTTTACACATAATTAGAAAAATTTATGCCTGTATTTGTTGCAATTATTTTTTGAAATAACTTTTTTTAAAATTAAATTACTAATACAAATATTAAAATTAATATTAATATTTCAAAATCTCAAAATAAAAATTAAATTAGTTACATATTAAAAAGAAAAACAAATTAAATTAATTAAAACCAAAAAATTAAAATTAAATTTTTTTAAAAATCATATAAATAAAGCGATATAATATAATCGAGACCCGAATTAAAAAATTAATATAAATACTCTCCTTCCTTATCAACCAAATTAATTCATCTTGAATAAATTTAATGCTCAATTTTTCATTCACCTGAAATTTTTTTGAAATTAAAAAAATCTTCGATTTCCATTTTTGAATTCGTAATTCCGATTTCCGTATTTTTATGCCTTGGAATTCCGACCTTTAGTCGGAATAAATCCAAAATAAATTATTTAAAATAATTTAAATTTCAAATGAATAAAACTTCAAAGTCAAAGAGGAAAAATTATTGAAATTTTAAACAAATTTTAAAAATCCCAAGTTTTTTCATTTTAAATAAATACGACATTGAACTTATGGGTTTTGAGCGTGAAAATTGCATTAAAAATTAATGGTAATAAAAAGCATTTTAAAATTTAGAACCCTTTTTAAAGTTAATTCAAAATTAAATGTGATTCTGAAATACAGTACTACCAAAAAAGTTAAAAATATGTACCAATATGTAAATAAAAAATTTTATGATTTTTTTTTGGTGGTTCATAAATATTGTATTGAAAATTAACTTTATAAATTTTTCAATAAATAATTAAATAAATTAAAATAAAAGTTAGAATGTTTCAAAATAAGAAATTGCACAATTATTTTTATTTCTTGTATTTATTTATTTATCTAACATGATAATATCACATCCTTTTTTAAATATTTTTATATTATTATTATTATTATAATTAAAATAAAATTATTATCATTTAATAAATCTCATGGAATGTCATAGCGCTTGTGTATAACCGTGTAGAGTTGCCATTCCATTTGTTGCTTTAACGTGGGGACAAAATTGGAACTTTCATTAACTGTTTAAAAGCTTTTCGATGGATTATAATAATAATAATTTATATTATATTATTTATTTTGATTCAAATTATATTTTTTAATTAAAGAATCTTTATTTGCTAGGGTTTTATTATTATTAAAATGCTTATTTTGCCTTACATTTTTTAATTATTTCTTTTAGATTGTTAGCTCGAATTTAATTGTGTAAATTGTAAAAAAAAATAATAATAAAACTATAGTAATTTTTCATTTTGTTATTATCATAGAAAGTTTTAAACGAGTGCCAACAATGAGTTCAAAAAACAAGAAAACAAACAAGAGATTTTTAATTAGTTATATTATTAATTTTTTTTTTTGAAAATGCATAAGGATTAATTAATTAAGCTTTTGATTAGAATTTAAAGTATGATAATTTTCTTGGTTTTTTCATTTAATCTAACAACTTTTACGTTTTGTTTGAAATTTAATTTATTGAAAATATTTTTCTTTTTTTTAATTTACCATTAAAACCAAAAAATTACATTATTGATAAAAATGCTTCAATAAATAAATACCCTTTCAGTTAAAAAAATAATATGTTGCAAAATACAGAATTCATTCTATTAAACAAAAACTGAATTTCATTTTAGATCCGGTTTTAATCAATAACCAAAAAATACTTTACTTTAGGTTTTGTTTAAATTTAATTTATTGAAAAGATATTTCTTTATTTTTATTGTCTGGTTTTTTCATAAAACCTTAATTAATAATTAAACTATTCAAAAGAAATTATTTGTTTCTTTGGGGACCTTTTATTTGTAATATGAATTGCCAATTTATTTACTTTTTAATTTAATTTGTAAATATTATTTGTTATATTGACCAATTACAATTATAATAAATACCTATCAATTTTGATGTTGTAATTTTAACATATCATCTTTAAATTATTTAAATAATGCAACAAATAAAATTTAATTAATTCTAAATTTTATTTTCAATTAATATAGTTAAAAAGGATTAATGTAAATAATTAAGCTAAATATATTCATTTTTTGTTAAGTTTATTATTTTGCATTTTCTGAGATTTCGAATATTTTTAATTTAATTTATTTAAGTTTTGGTTCATTTTGGCAGTAATTTATTATTAAATTTAATTTTGAATGATATGATTATATTTATTATTTTTGGATATGGTAAATGAATATATTTAATTTATATATTTGTTGCTAAAAATGTTTAATTATTTTCTTTTAATTATAGAATTTTAAAATATTTTAAATTTCATTTTTTTTTTTTGTTTATTTTACTCTTTCCCATGTGCCTTTAACATTAAATAAAAATATTTATTGCGTTATTTAGTTATTTAGTTCTTTATCAATAATTATTATCCCATAATAAAGAAAATAAACGTTTTCATAATTTCTCTTTACTGATTAATTTAATATATGTTTTTTATGTTTATATTTTATAGATTTTGAGAATAAATTAAAAAAAATTCTTTAATTTAAATAGAATATGGATGAATTAAATTGTATTGTTTTTTCATGCAATCAGAAATTATTTTACATTTCCTTTTATCATATTGTGAGGTTTTTAAATTGCCTTTTAAATGAACAAATAGCTTTTTAAAGAGCCTCAATACCCAGAATTTGCTCGTTTAGAAGTAAAATCGTTTAACAAATTACTATTCATTTTCTTAAAATTAAAATAAGTATTGCGTTTAATATAATTACTTTCTAATGTCTTTAAAAAATTTTTCCATTATTTAGATTATACCAAATTATTTAAAAATAATAATAATTAATTTATCATTTAAATAACTCTTGTCGGGTTGTGATTTTCTTTAAATATTCGATGTCGTTGCTGTAAATATTGTATTTTTTGGTATTTATTATAGATTGAAACTAGAAAATATTTAAAGTTTATTATAATTCTCATGCCGAAAGGACCATTCTGTGGTTGCAATTGAACACTTTAAATTTAATTGATTTTTACTTCATTATGCTAAGTCTAATTATGATATGCGAATAAATTTGGCCGGTTATTGATGACTTTCAATTATTTTTCATCTTTTATTTGATTGGTTTTTTATTGAATTTTCTCGAATTTGTATGAGATTGTGCTTAATTACAATTTATTGCATTTTTTTAATAATAATATATTTCCAGCTTAATTCTAAAAAATCTTATTTTTTTATACAGTAACTTGCCCGGATGTCATGTAATTTTCCCAGTGTGGCTGGTGTATGAATTTTTTGATTCAATATGTACATATAGCAAATAAAATCCTTAATTATATTTTTGTTTCTTCAATATATATTACTAATGCATTGATAATAATATTATAAAGGTTATTTTAAGGTTAATAACAATAAAAATTTTTTAAACATTTATTTTCTAATTTGCAAATATTTCTACTAATATTGTGTGGTTTTTAAAACTGTTATGTTATTATAAACTTTTCTGTAGCAAATATTTGATTAATTTTATTCAAGATACATTATTAAACTTTGCCTTAATAATTTATTATATATTTTCAGTTGATAAAAAGTTATGGTCTTATTTAATAAAAAAGTTTTTGAAGTTCTTCAAAAATATTTCTTTTATAGAAATCGTTTTTAATGATTTTTCAATCATTTATTATACAAATAATTAAAAAACCCACTATATTAACATATAACGAAGTCTGAAATGCCTTTTGAAATTTAATTGAGTTTAAGTAATAAAAACAACATAATATCTTCGATGATTTAGAATTTTGTAAATAATAAAAGTTTATTATTAAATTTATTTATTTATGAACTTTATTGAAACAATAATATTTCAAAATTATGCACCTTCTTTTTCCAATTTTATTAGACTTTTTATTTCTTAATTTGAATTATGTGCAATTGTCATTTATTCTCCTTATTTTTAATCTGCTATTAAATTTATTATTAAATTTTTTTAAATTCTAATGAATTGTCCTAAAACATAGAAATTGTTCGTTTCTGAATTTAATTTCGTCGGCACTTAATATATTTTATTTTAATTATTTATTGAAATAAAAGATATTAGAAAAATTAATTTAAATTTCATTTTATGTTTTATTAATTTAGTGTACTTTAAGTTCATTATGATTTGATAGTTAATTCCTTTTCGTATTAATGCTCTTTAATCTGTGAAATTCATATCTTTCAATCAAATGCTCTTTAATTAATTTTTTCCGTCAATTAATTTTAAAATAATGAATTTATATTTGTTTTTTAATTTTAAAAATAAAATCGGTAAAATTTACCGTCTTTTTTCTATTTAAATTATTCAAACTATTGAACTTTTAGATGTGTTAATTTCAACTTTTATTCGAAAGCGCTTTCATATGTTATAGTTACGTATTGTGTTTCAAAAAAATTTCTTTAATAAGTTTTAATTAGACGAAATTTTTTCTTTCAATATGTTTTTATCATGGCCAATATCTCCAGTTTTACAGCATGATAATTATTAATTATTTAAGTTGCCTTTCTTAATGCGAATTATTGTAATTCAATTATTTTTTTATGTAATTACTAATAGAGATCGGACCGGTCGGTTTTTTTTTCGGTTTTTTTCGGTATTTTTCGATTTTCGGTTTCGGTTTTTAACCGAAAAAAACCGACCGAGAAATTTTTGAGTTTTTCGGTTTTTTTCGGTTTCGGTTTTTTTCGGTTTTTTAACCGAAACCGTTCGACCGAAATAATTAAAAAACCGAAACAATCGACCGACTTTTTTGACAAATCATTTGGCCATTTTTTTAACAAAATTCATTAAAAATTCTTAAAATTTTCCTCCGGCGGCGCCTATCGGCACCGCCGACCCCCCAAAAAGCTATCTTTTCTTAAAAAATTAGCCCAAAATCTCAAAATTTGGTATTTTTAGACAAAATCTGCTCACAAATAGCATTAAAATTACAAAAAAAAATTTCCTGGCGGCGCTTATCAGCACCGCCGGCCCTAAAGTTATGGCTAGAGCTCACAATTAAGGCACCAAAAAGCGCAAAATGGCACTGAAAAAAGGCACAAAAATCCCGAAAAGGCATGAAAAAAGGCATTTAAATTTTTTTATTAATGATTTTTAGGGAGCAAAACACGTAAAAGCTAACCAAAAAACTAAATTTTGCTGATTTATTGATAATTCAATTTTATAATGTTTTTCAATAAGGAAATTTTTAAACCTAAAATTTTTTATCAAGAAAAAAAAAATGAATTTTGGAGTTCAATTCATAAAGGTATATTCTCTGAATTTTTTTAGATCATTTCTTAGGGGTGTATTTTTCCGATTTTTTTGAATTTTTAATGGAATTTTTCGGGAAAAAATGCCAAAAAAGGCACCAAATCGCTAAAACTAATCTTTGTGGTTTTTTTAGAATCAAGGAGCAAAAACATGTTTTTTGGCTGCCTTTTTCAATTATTTTCCCAATTTATACACCATTGATAGAGCTTCAATAGCTCTACAATTTTACTCAGAGGTGATCTTTCGCTTTTTCTATTGATAAAAATGGTTTATTGTTTTTTTGGGAAAAGATAAAAAAATTCAAAAAAACCGAAACCGAAACGGTATACCGAAAATTTTTCTTCGGTTTTTTCAATTTCGGTTTTTTTCGGTTTTTTAACCGAAACCGTTCGACCGAGAATTTTTTGAGTTTTTCGGTTTTTTTCGGTTTCGGTTTTTTTTCGGTTTTTAACCGAAGCCGTTCGACCGACCCTCTTGTCCGGTCTCTACTTGTGATCCGACCCACGCATTTGATATTTAAAAAACTAATTCATAAATAAGAAAAATCTAAATCTGAAAAAAAGCAAAAAGATTTTTGAAAAAAATTTTTAAATAAATCTCACATTTTTTACAAAAAAGTAATCGGCTCTATAAATAAACATCATGAGAAGTTGTAAAGCTAGTTAATGATAAATAACTTATTGTATTAAATAAAGCAACATTGATAAAATAAATAAAATCATGTATGTTTCATGGTCATTTAAAATAATGTCATACGATAGAGTGGAAAATTAACTTGGAGCGGATCTGGTTGAACCAGTGTGTCCAAGTCCGTCGGTGAAGGGCCAAGGAAAGCCCGAGGAACCGGTCTTCCGAGGGAGGCGGAATGTGATGCCAGAAGGAACGGAGTGTGGGAGAAAGTGGGATAAAGGACCTGAGAGAACCTCTAAAAGAGGCGCCCGTAGCTCAGTTGGTTAGAGCACGGCACGGATTGCTGGGGTCGTGGGTTCGAGTCCTACCGGGCGAATGATTTTCTATATATTTGTGTTTGATTGATTGTCACTATGAATTATGCATAAAATATTTAAGGAAGTATAATAGGGAGTTTTCTATTCAACTGAATCTTCTTTAACAAAATAAATATATTTCTAGTATTTTAAATATCATTGAATAATAGTTTTACAAATCATTAATATAATAAAATTCATAGGGTCCTTTGGAATAAGGAAATTATCTGGAACCGGCATGAAAAATTTCAAGAACTTGCAGCACAACATGTATTGATAAAAAAACACATTCAGATAAAAATTATTAAATATAAATTCAACAAATTTATATTTTTATTCCTTTTTGAATTTTTATCAAAATTAAAAAAAAATAATTTAATTCAATAGCATTGAGTGAAATGAATTCATTTTATATTTTTTCGGAAGTGATTTCATTACTAAATTACAAGCTTTAGTAGAGAAGTTTAAATAATAAATATAAACAATAAGTATCCATTAAAATAAAAAATTTTAAAATATAAACATTTATAGAAAAAGACTACGAGCTAAAAAATAAAAAGAAATAAATTAAAAATACAAATAATTCGAGTTAAAAAAAGAACTCTTAACGTGCTGTTCACAGCTATTATAAATAAAATAGCCGATGTCTTAAACTAAAACCTATTTTAAGACAAAAACAATCATTTTAAAAATTGAGTAAATCTAACAAATTACGAAGTGCATTATCCTCTTTTCCTATGTTGCCTTTTTCACCGAGTTTATAAGAAATTTAAAATAATTTAGGAATCTCTCAACTAACTTATTTCTGAAACCTTTATAAAACAAAAATCAATTATCACTTTGGTTTACATTAGCAAAAAAAAGAAACTTAATTAATAAAATTAAATTTTTATGAATTTAAAAAATGAATATAATTTCCTAAAAAAATTAGAAATATTAAAAAAAACTAATAAATTTAAAAGAAATACATTCATATGAGAAAAAAATAATAATCTAACATCAAGATGTATTTTAAAGGAATTTATATTTCAATAATAAATAATTTATTAAAAAACAAAAAATGGTTTAAATTTATTAATTTAACTTATAATTGGCTTGAAGATAAAATGATTTGTATACCGAATTTGAAATAAAAATCTTTTATTTTATTTAATTTCAATTAGATTAAAAATATTTAAAAATTAATATTAAAACATAATGATTTTTTTTTGTGGGTTTCTCCGAAATTTCTTTTGCATTTTACATATGGCAATTAGAATAAATATTTCATTGAATGAAAAGTTTAAAATAAAATTCATATTTTAAATGAAGTAAATTCACCGATGAATGTAGGAAACATCAAAAGATCCGTGCCATGATATTAAAAAAGCAAAAAGAGATAAAGATACTAAATAAACTTATTTAGAATCATTTAATAAATGAATAAAGTAAAGAAATTATTAATTATAATTATTACATATTTTATAAAATATTAAAAAAAAATTTTAAAATAACAATTTCTCTCTCTATTTTCTCAAGTAATTAATTTACAGTCGAGCAATGCTTATTAATGAAAAAAATCCTTGACGATTTATTAATAAATATTATTAATTTTATATTTGTATTATAAAATATTGTTTTGTTTAAATTTTAATATTCTCAGTAATTCTAGTTTATTTCTAGACGTTTTTTTCAAAGCACAATTCGCTTCTCTGTTAAATTGATGCTTAAATACATATTCTTCTAAAGCTTTTTTGGATTTCGAAAATAAGATTTCTATTTAATATTAAATAAAATCATTAGCCAGATTACTATCAATTTTTAAATAAAATATTTTTAGAATACTCTGGTTAATGATTTTATTTAATATTACAAATATTTTACACATAAAGTATTAAATTATGAAAGAAAATCTGCTCTATAATTTATGTTAAAAAGTAAATAACGGGAGCAGAATAATTATTGTCAATAGGATTATTAAATAAAAAATGACTTATTTGTTAACAAAATTGCAAAGTGCTTTAGATTATTTATTTATAATAAATGCATAAATCAAAAACATTATGACTAGGGTTGCAACTTTTAGTGACGAAAAATCCCGAAATAGTTAATTAAAATTGTGAGTAAAAATGTAGTGAAAAAAGTCAGAAATAGTGAATTTTCACTATTTTAAGTGACGAAACGTCAAAATAGTGATTTCTAGTGACGAAAAATACGTCCAAATGCAAAATTTTTAACGCAGAAATGCGTTTTTTGAGCTCCTTTCTTCAAAACAATAGAGCAAAAAAAAAAAGGTTTTTTCACTAAAAGTTGCGACCCTAATTATGATCCATTTTATCGACAAAACGAAGTATATAATTAAAAGAAAAAACCGTTAATAGATAATATTAAAATTATTCTGCTATTATTTTAATTAATAAAAAACTAAAAGAAAACATAAATATAATAACAAATAATATTATTTTTATAAACAAATTAAAAAAATAGTTATACAAAGAATTTAATACCTTATATTTATAATTTAATACAATGTTTTATATTCAATGATTTATGCCTATGTGAAGAGGAAAATTTAAGAACTTTGTAAAATTTTAACTGATAAAAAGACAAAATGATATAAATTAAAATAACCATCAATTTCAAAAAAATAAATTTTGCAAAAATAATTTTTAATAATGTGAAATTTACAAAATTAAAAACATTCAATGAAGTTCAATGGATTCGGAAAAGTGCAAGGCACTTATTTGTTAGATTAAAAGAGCAAAAAGAGCTAAAAGATAATGAATAAAAAAGAAGAAAAAAATGATTATTTAATAGTTGTGGTTTTGAATCTGGAAAACGAAAAAATGGAAAAGTTCCTTGGGGAAACTGATTATAAAAATAAATTTACAATAATAAATTTAGCATATCATTTTACTTGATTAATAATAAGCGAATCAAATAAACAATCTCACAATTTTGGTTGACCACCTCCCTCAGCGCCAAATAGAAATTTGGAATTGTGAAATTAATAATAATTACTTTTTTTGTTTTGCCATTTTCTCGTTTCATAAATATTAATTTGATTTTTTGAATTTACGAAATATCTTTAAAATAAAAAATTTAATTTTTTTATTTCGAAAAATGAATAAAATCGAACTTATAGTGATAGTCATACTAAACAATGCATACATAACATAAATACTTAAATTATCTAAAACATATAAATTATTAAGCAACAGTAATAAATTAATTTTGGAATAAAAGAAAAGCATAAAATGTTAGTAATATCGTATAACACTTTTAAAATGTTTTAAGTCATTGCATTTTTTTAATGTTAATAAAGAAAATTAAGAATTTATTTTTAATAAAAAATTTGAAATAAAAAAGAAAAAACAATTTTTTTAGTCAAATGCAATTACATATAAAGAATAAAGTTTCTAAATGAATGTCGTTATCATTGCTTTATATGAAATTTGTTTCATAAATATCGTTTAATTGTTTTAAAATATTTGTAAAAAATAAATTTTAATGATTGCATATATTATGTTTGGGTTACGATACCAAGCATATGAATTTCGACTGTTTCAATAAGAAAAAGAACTTTTAAACTTTTTCCATTTATCTTAGAAAATTGTAAATAAAAATTTTTTTATTAAAGAAACAACTAAATTTACAATTTAATTTTTAATGCCTGACGAAAAAAATTGACTACCATCGTTTTTCACCGAAAACAGTTTAAATGTCGCGAATTCAACTATATAACTATGTGGTCGAATATTATTTTTTATCGTGAAATACAATAACATGAAAACTTAATTGATTTAATTTCGGTTTTACCATAAATGTATATAATATCACATTTAAAAGTTGGTTATTTAACAAAAAATTATTTAAAAGCAATTTTAAAATTTAAAAGATGCATCACAAATTCATAAATTTTTATTACTTTAGATCCGAAACTCTCTAATGATCGTAATGATAATAAGAAAAGAACATATTTATGTCTTCTTTTGAAAAATCATTAGAAAGAATTTTAAAAAAATTAAAATTGCAATTTGAATTTTTAAATAAAAAAAATGTTCAGTCAAAAGTTTAAATGAAGAATATTTCAAGAAAAGTGTTAAATAAAATAAAATTTCAATTCCAAAAATTAATTGATGTTAGAAAAAACCAATACCATATCTAATATGTGAAACCAGGACATGGTGACATGAAATTAAGATCAAATAAAAAAATTAAAATACATGCAAATTTGTTATATAAAAAAGAAAAAATTCTTAAATATTATACAAAAATTGTTGTAAAGATTAATTATTTTATAATACGATTTATTAATTACCTTAAATCGAAATAAATATTTCCTAAATTCGAAAAAAAAAGATTTAAAATAATTAACAAATTGTAAACAACGAAAATTTAAATAGCCAACTTTTTAATTTTTATTATAAATACCTAAACAAACGAAATTTTTTTGTATTAATTATTAGTAATTAGAGAAAAAAATAATTATTATACGAATACTGACTGCATCATGGCTTTATAAACTCGTGTACAGAATATGAAATTAAATAAATAATAGTTCATATTGTAATTAATAATTAATATTAATTTATTTAAATTTAAAGAAAGAAAAGGAAATGAAGTGAAATAAAAAATAATTGAATGATGCAAATTTAAGCCTTAAAAGATTTAAGCAGTGAAGTACTTGGGAGTCAAATTGGAGTTCTAAAAGTGGCTTATCTGCAACTCGAATATCAACATAATTATATGTATCAATAACTGATCAAAATGTATTATTTAATAATAATTGTTTAAAAAAATTAATTAAAAGCTGAATAACTAAAAAAATAATTAAAAGCTGAATAACAAGTTTTCAAATTCAAATGGAACGTATTCGCCCGAACGTTTAAGCCACGATGATATAGCAAAATGAATGAAAATTTAGAACGTGAGTAACATTTTTGAAAGAATCTGTATAAGCATCATAGATTAACAAACCCAAAAAAATTATACAATAAATTTTTTTTCTTTTCCTCTCCTTTTTTAAATTATATAACTAATATTAATTCTTAATTTATTATCAAATATTATTTATTTTATTTTTATGTGCTCAATCTCACGTTTTAGACATTTTTATGATTACTGAATTCACATTTTTTTTTAAATATTAAAATATCATAATAAACTTATATTGCATAATTATCTAAATTAAAATAATTATAACTAACAAATAAGTTAATTAATATCGTTGATCTCTTTTTGCTCTTTTAATCTCATGCACTGAAATCGTCTTCCAATGTGGTTCGCATTATGTACAATGTATAAATGTTTAAGTTATGAATGCAAATTTATTTTTCATTTTCTCTTATTAAAATAAATTTAAAAGGTTTATAATTTAAATGTTAATTTTCAAATATTTTGAACAAATTTATTCACAAATATATAAAGAAGCTTTAAAAATTGTGAAACCAACATTTTTTTTAAAAATTTCACGAAAATTTTTTTGTTAAAATAATTTTCTGAAAGAAATACGATTTGTCTAACTGTTTGGCATTTATTTAAATAATTTCATATTTAGAATTATATAGAAATATTGAATATGCTACATACTTCGTATGGTTTGTCCTTGCTTCATTCTATAAAGATAATCAGCATATAATGTAATACATATATGAAAATTAGTGTAATTGTAAGTAAGCTTCATTCGTACAAAATTGGATATTTATTCTGATTTGAACTGTCAAGATCCAAGCGGAATTGTCTTCGTAGCTAAAAGAGCAGAAAATTTGAAAAAAAAATTGTTGCATAAGATTTAAAGGAAATTAAATATAAAATGAATTTATAATAATTATTTTCATACGTGACAATTATCTAAATAAAAAATATCACATAGCAACAAATAATTTAGGGTTTGGATCATGATCAATAGTCCACAACGCTGTTGTTCATTTGGTTGTTCATTGCGGATTTGCCAAATTTATATTGCAAAAAAAGTGATTTTAATTTTTGATCAAAATTGTTCTAATCGTTATGCAGTTAAAATTTTTAATGTGCATATAATTTTGTTTTTGGAGTTTTGATTTATTTATTTTAAATTTTGTAATTTTTCAACAAAATATTTTAGAACAAAAAAAAATGGCAAAAATTTTTATTTTCATTGTAAACATGTTATTTTTTAATAATTATATGAATGAAAAATCTGGTTAAAAGGGAAATGTTAAATTCTTTTAAACAAAAACTTTTATTTAGTTAAATTTTTTTTTTATTACTATCGATTTATTTTTTTTAAAATTATCAGACTTATTTCCCAAAAAATATAAAATGATATTTTAAGTTAAATTTGGCAAATAAATCTTACTGAGTAACAATTAATTATGTTTATTTTCTTCTTTTATTATTTTTTATTAATGTTTATATGTGATTTGTTTTTTTAAAAATTTGCTTAAGCAATTATATTTAAATGATAATTTCTATGCCATTTCTCATATAAATAAAAAATGATTATTTAATACAAAAGACTAAAAGAAATTGTAATAAAGTCAAAATTAAAATGATGAAATTCTCAATAACACAAAAAGTAATTATTAAAAGTTTGGGATGCAGAAGAAGATTTTTTGATTGTGTGATAATATTTTATGCATTAAATTAAACAAAGATTATTTTAGAAGTGAGAAGACAATAATTTTTCTCATTGAGAAAAAAGTAATTTCAATTATATTTTATATAAATAGGAAATTCGAACATCGAGTTTATCAAAAATTTACAGGCTTTAGAATTTTATATATTTTTATGGGTGTATTTTTCAAGTTTTCTTGTGAAATTATGAATTAATCTTAAAAATACATACCGATTATACATCATTACTGATAATTTTCAAAAAATATTGTAATATTTTAGTCATTTAAGAACAGAAGAGCATTTTAAAACTTAAAGTAACCCTAATAAATTAATTTTGGAAAAAATAACGAGAGCCCAGCAGGATTAGGATTCCCATGGGCATTTTTACGGGATCTCCAGCTCATTGTCAGCTCACGGAAATTTCGGACTCCCGCTCACAACCTAAATTTTTTTTACCGGGCTCAAAAAACTAAATTTTTGAAGAAATGCAAAACAATATTTTTCAAAAAATAATGAATATAAAGCATTATAATATAAATAAATACTGAGGGTCGAGTACATGTTTAAAAATTCAAAATAACCCTTTAGGAGATACTGTAATTAATTTGAGCTTATAAAAATTGTTGAGAAAAATTCTACAATAATAAATTAATTAATTATTGTTAATAAAATCGATTAAATGTAAGGGGTTGCTAAATTAATTTGTTATAAATATAATAAAATTTTAATGAAAAAACAAAAAAATATTATTATATATAATAATTAATTGGTTAAATGTTTGTTTATTTATAAAATATTATTTTAATTATATGGCTTCTTTCCCTTTAAAAGCGAAAGTTTGGAAAATCCCATTAATTGATTTGCTTATTGGACACCCTTCCAGCACTATACCCTTTTGATAATTGAAATAAAATGTGCATCAAAATTTTAATATTTTATTGAGAAAACAATTTTTTATTTGCGAGTTTAAACTGGAATTTTTTTATTATTACTATGTAATAAATGAAATCGTGATGATTTTGTTGTGTTTATTTTCAAATTTAATTAAAAAGTTTGAACATCGTTCGTTTAAAAATTTTCAGTTTAAATTTTATCATGCTTTAATTATTATATAATAATTAATTAATATTTTAAACTGTTTGAGGAAACTATAAAATAAAAAAACAATTGTGAAAAAATTTATCTTTGAAAATAAATAAATAAAATCCAATCTTTCTATAAGCTTAATAAAATAAATTTAAAATTTTAAAAAGTAACAATAATTAATTTCATATATAAAAATAAAACAATTTATTACTTAAAAAATGTGAATAAGATATGCAATCCAAACAAAAAAACAGATCAAAAATTGCTAATATGATTTGAAAAATTTTAATATAAATCAAAAGAAATTATCGAAAAATTTTCTAAAATGCATGAAAATTGAGTCACATAAAAGTCTTCGCAAGGACAGAAGCAAAGAAAAAAATACAAATAAAAAGCGAACAAAAATAAAAGTTTTTAGTATTTATTCTTTTTTTATAATTAAAAATCAAATTATTAATAAAATGACCTATTAAATATTATTTTATTCAGCAAAAAACAAATAAAATGGTGAAGAAATGATGCTACTGAATAAAGAAAATGATAAATTTACATAAGCAATTAAAATTAAAAATTAAATATAATTAATTACACTTTAAAAAAATAAATATGAATTTAGATTACTTAAATAAAACAAATGCAAAGTTCGTAAAAACAATTTATTCAGCCATAACAAAACAAATTAAAAACAAATTAAAAGCAAATGAAAATTTAAAAAATGGAAGATTAAAAAACAATATATAATTTTTATCTGTGGATGAAATGAAACAAAATAAAACATGCTATTACGAATTAAATTAAAACAAAACAATAATCAGCTTTTTTTTAGAAGTCCCAAACTCTCAGCTGAATAAAAATTAAATTTCTTTCTTTTTAATTAAACCACCAAGTTTGTCGATAATTTTTTTTCTTTCTTTTTGCACATCCCTTTTTAATGATTTAGAATCTATTAATATTTCGCTAAATTGGATTAAAAAAAATTTTTGTCATTGATTTTCAACAAAAATAAAATTTGATTAAAACAATAAAATTTTATTTATATTATTTTTTGCTTTATTTGATTTGTAGTAATTAAGTAAAACAGAACACTTTTTATAAAAAAAATTAAATATTTAATAAAAAAAAATTCAAAAAAAAAGATTATTTATTGTTTTAAATAAAAATTTAAAATAATATAATTTAATATGTATTAAGGTTTTCTTTTTGTTGTCCCCATATTAATTATTTATGAAGTCAAGTTTAGATTAATAATATTTATGTGTTTCATTTTAATATTATACATTTAATTAATAAAATATGAAACAAACTTTTAACTTTTATAAATTAACAAAAATTCTAATTTATTTCATAAATAGTTTTATTTTTTATTTATTCATATTAACATCGATTGTTTTTATTAACGAATATTTTATTTTTTTTATTAATTAATAAAATTTGGGTTTGATGAGCCACTTCCGCCTTAAATAAAAAATTTAAATTTCAATACGAAACATAAAAGCAATTTATATTAAGGATAATTTAATTTTTATAATTATTAATTTCATTATTTATGTCAAACAGTATAAAACTAAATTACTTTAGATCTTTACGCTTTTTAAGTTGGTAATCCTTTCACGCTTCAATTACACATTTTAGGTTTTCGGAAATAATTTTTAGCTGCAAAAATTATTGTTTCTTTGGTATTTTCTTATGACTTCATATTAATTTATATTTTCGTAAATATGATTTATTTTAAAATTTAATTATTTTTAATTTCATTTTATTTTACGTAATACTGCAAAACAATTAATTTTGTATCCGTTATTAATATTGCTTTACTTATCTCATGTATTGTACACGCTGTCTGTACGCATTACCACTTGGGTGCTTTGTGCATTTTAATATTTTTAATTAATATTTTTTTGTAATATAAATAAAATTTTACGATATTATTCTACAAAATTATTGCTTATGTTTCCTTTTTAAATTAACTTTTATTTTTGTTTCTAGAAGTAAGTAAAAACTTTTTTAAATTATTATTTTTTTCATAAAAATTTTCAGAGTAAGCATTGATTTATTCCCAATTTAAAATAATAATTTCTTTAAATTCTTTTATAAATATAAAGAAATTAATTTGATTTTTAAATCTATTAAATATGTATAAAATGAAATTTATCATTTATTTGATTCACCATCGCATTACTTTTGACAACTTTTACGATTTTTTATTTAAATTGCAAAAATTGCTACCAAAAAGAATTGAAAAAACATAAAATGATATAATTCAGAAAAAATCACAAAATATGCAAGTTTAAATTTACTAAATAATTAAATTCTTTTTTTTAATTATATTTATTTTTGTTTTATGAAATTTATATGTATTTATTATGAATTACATTAATATATTATTTATTTTTTGCTTAATTTTTAGTGTAATAGTTCAATTTTCTTTAAAACAAGCTGATTCATTTTTATTAATAAAAAATAAATAAAATGATTTTGTTTAATAATGTTTTTATTTATTAGGAAATTATTAATAATAACTTTAATTTTTATTTTTTAAAAAATCATTAAAACATTTTAAAATAGCTGCTACAGGAAGCACTTCCACCTATGTTTTTAAACTGAAATAAAAATTTATTTCTTTTAAAAGATAAATCATAAATAAAACATTTAATAAAAAAAATTATAAAAAGGAATGTTAAGTAATTAAAGCCTAGCATTAAAAATATAAGACAGTTTAAAAAAACAAGACAATTAATTATCTTATTATTTTTCATACGAAAACATATTATGTTTTTTAATAAATGGTAGAGACAAAAAATTTTAACAAGCAAAATAAAATAAAATTTCAAAAATCAAAATCGTTTTTAGTGATTAAAACAATAATTAAAAATTAATGCAATATTTTTTGTTTCATGTCAATTCATAAGAAGAACCAAACAGAAAAATGTTTTTTATTAAGTTAACTCAAATAATTTCTTCCTTATACTAATACATAATACTAATCGATATAAAAATAAATTTAAAAGGCAATTTTTATTGTTAAACAAAATACATGAAAGGCGAGAGAACATCTTTACGTCATTTATCAACAAACTGCACTCACTAAAATACAATGTATTCAATTTTCAATTGTAAATTTTTATTAAAAAATATTAAATTTTATATTGCAATCAAAAATTATTAATAAAAAATAAAATTCTTACAAGATTTAAATTTAAAAAAATGATGAGTGATTATTAAGATGAAATTTTGAATTTAAATAAACAAATATAGATTATAAATAGTTTATATAACAATTGATGCATAGATTTTTAGTTTACCAATTGCATAGCGAAAAGGAAAATTAAATAGATTTAAGTATAACCAAATCAATAATATGAATAATAAACTAAAAACTAAAAACGTAAAAACATTTTTATATTTAAAAAAATATTTTACAAAAATATATTAAATGTACGGAACATGAAGCTGGGGTTTGCGAGCAGTGTACGAAGACATTGGATAAATAAAGCAACATAACTAACGGAGAAAAATTAAAATATCGTTTTAATAAAATTTATTTTAAAAAATATATTAAGTTTTTTACATTTATATTCATAATGTGCATCCAATAGTAAAAAAAAACAAAAATGAAAAAAAAAGAAATTACATAATCCTAATTTACAAAGATTTTTACTGCTAGCAACCAAAAAGAAAAATTAGTTTAAAAAAATGTAACCAAGCGGCGCGGAAAGAAAACGATGCGCAAGACATGTAAGAAGGGGCCATTTTACAGCATTGTCCCCCGTCCAGTACCCGTATGGGTCAGAGTCGATTGGAATTTTTTTGTCATGCAAATAATCATTGACTTCAACCTTTAATTAAAAACAAATAAATTTTGAAAATTTAATAATTATGACTTCCGCTTTTTGGCGGTTGTTCAATGTTTCTGGACTAGGTAACGGTTGCGCAGTAATGTCTAATCCGCATTCTGTGGCAATATTTTGTTCACATCGGGAGAAAAGATCATGGAATTCACTTGAGCCTTGTGATTGAATTTGATCAGTCTCGCACACTTCAGTTATAATTAAATCCTGAAAACTATTAAAATATAAAAAATTTTTATACAAAGCACCTTAATGTTTTGGATATTCTCTGCTTCATTTGTAAGCCAAATTTTATATCGATCATGCTTTTCTGCATTCAAAAAAGAAAGTTTGAAACGAGGGTCCAAAATTGTCGACAGAACAAGCTCTCTGCTTTCATCCCACGAAAATCTTTTAACGTTTCCACTGGCATCAATTTTTGCATCCATTCGATGCTTAAGCCCATCGGAAATTGCCTTTTTTACATGTTTGAAATTTTCAACCATGGAAAGTGGCAGCAGGTCCACTGCGATCATTTCCATTATTTTGGTGTTTATGATTAAAGTTTTTTCGCCATCTTTTTCCCATGGGCCTAAAATCATTATCAATAAAAACAAAAATCTAAATGGGATAACTTTTTGCTTGTAATGAGTGCAGTATAATCGATTTAATGTGCTTTGGAGGCTGAACTGATTCGCCATCAAAATCATCTTCGGCAATTGTTAATGGGATCGAACTGCTTGGAGCTGATGAACAAAAAGCCCTAAATTTTAAGAACGATGAGGATAACGGTAAGGGTGCGAGTGATCTCATTTTCATGTATTTTAACGGCCACATTTTGAGGCGACTTTGAGGTATTGTCACCGGAAACTTATACGCGGGCGATTCAGGATGAAGCAGATGGATTAAGACAGGATTTAAGTAAGATTTTTTTGATCATGGGGTCCTATAAAATGAAATTAAGTGATTGAAAGATTTATGCGTATGGGCCAGCCACAGCCCACATGGCCCGGTTATCATAGATGTTCGATAAAATTTTAGTAAAAAATACAATTTATAAAAATTTGTAGCTATTTGGCTTGGAAATGCGGACGCAATTTCGCTACCGCCACCGCCTCAGCACCCATGGGAAACGCCCCGGTCGCATTTTGGGCAGGATGCCCAGCGGGGTCCCGAATTTGCCGAGCTGGCACCAATGGAGGCAGAAAATGACGAAGCACAGCCACCAAATGTTGTGGCGGCAGCAGTGCATGGTGCTTTGACCTTCTCGGAGCGCTTTTTGCTATGCCTAGGACGGCATGCAACTGAGTGTGATGTGACTGTGCGCGGCAACGGGTGCTTATGCGTAGAAATTTGCACCGAATGTACGGAGAATGGCTTTTGGGAGCAGTACATCACTGCATTCAAAGCCCAGTGCCAGCAAGCAGTTGAAGAAAATGAAGACCCGTACACGGGGTTGCCCCGTCAAGACCAAATGAGTCTCGACAACTGGGTTCGAACAATTTAATTTTATTGGGATACCCCCCCCCCTTAAGGTACAAGCTCATGATCAGAGGCCCCGTTGCTTAAACTGTCAGACAGCTCGGGTGGACTTTCTGCTCTCTGTGGTAAGACCGCGAAGGTCCAATCGCGCGAGGATCAGCAGAGGACCATGTGCATTCTGCTAGCGTTTGGGACATGGAAGTGGAATGGAAAAGTAAAATTCAAGACAGCCTATTGGCATGAAACATAAAAAAGGTGCATTGTCAATTTAAACATTTTGAATTGAAAAAACTAAGCATTAATGCGCATTCTTAGGACATAAAATAAATGCAAAATATTCAGTGAAAACTTTAAAACATTATGACATTTTGCTAAGTTTTTCAAAAAAATATGTGAAAAGGGAGGGAAGGAAAAATTTACCAAAAAATTCATGCTAATGTATATTTTATCAGTTTGTATTTAAATTAAGATTTTAAAATTGGTTTAATTAGCTGATTTTAATTACACTACAATTTTTTCGCCACATTAATTAGAAAACGGGGTTGTACATTGAACATTGCTAGTTTGAGTCGGTACTATTTGGCCACGACATGTGATGCGGTTGCCCACAACGCATGCTGCGAAATTGGGGTGGGGCCACAACATGCGATGCGGTTGCCCACAACGCATGATGCGAAATTGGGGTGGGGCCACAACATGCGATGCAGTTGCCCACAACGCATGATGCGAAATTGGGGAGGAGGTGGGGTGTCGCCACAACATGCGATGCGGTTGCCCACAACGCATGATGCGAAATTGGGGAGGAGGTGGGGTGTCGCCACAACATGCGATGTGGACAACCGCATCACATGTCGTGGCCAAATAGTACCGACTCAAACTAGCAATGTTCAATGTACAACCCCGTTTTCTAATTAATGTGGCGAAAAAATTGTAGTGTAATTAAAATCCGTTAATTAAACCAATTTTAAAATCTTAATTTAAATACAAACTGATAAAATATACATTAGCATGAATTTTTGGGTAAATTTTTCCTTCCCTCCCTTTTCACATATTTTTTGAAAAACTTAGCAAAATGTCATAATGTTTTAAAGTTTTCACAAAATGTCATAATGTTTTAAAGTTTTCACTGAATATTTTGCATTTATTTTTTGTCCTAAGAATGCGCATTAATGCTTAGTTTTTTCAATTCAAAATGTTTAAATTGACAATGCACCTTTTTTATGTTTCATGCCAATAGGCTGTTTGTGATCAGCCACACAAAAAAACAAAAAATAACATTGAAAATTTTTTGATGCTCTTAACAGCAAAAAGCACTTCTCCTTTCCCCACCTCATCCTCCTCGACCGGCGCCCTCCCTCCGAATGAGTTGGGGTAAAAACGAGTTGGGTTTTACCAAGCAATTAATGAGGGGGGGGCAAACCTTCAGAAATTCAAAATTAATTGAAGACACATCGCGCAACACCAATTTGTTCTCGGAGCAGATGAACCCATTGGGGTGGTTGAACTGCTCACTTTTTTTGGTGAATTCCAAAGTGATGTTCCTTAAATTATACCATTGCCCAAAAATTAAATGAAGAATTCAAATATTACCATTTTTTGCCCTTTTCTGTGGCAATTCCCTCAATGAGAGGCGCAAATTGGATGGAAATTCGCTGAATGGAAGCATTGCAACTGCTGGCATTTTTGTCAACCGAAGCCGAGCTGTTTGAAAGCGAAAAAGTGGTCGTGTTGGATGAAACAGTCTAAAAAAGAAGCAAATACAAAATTTGACAAAAAACAACAAAAAAACCTTTTCATAGTAACGAATTGCGCCAGTGATTTGTGGAGAGTCGAGAAAGAAGCCATATTTGCCTTTAACAGCAAATTTCATGGCATTGACACCAAGCGAACAAAGGCCGATGAAAAAAGCATACGAAGCAAAGAACAATTGAGAGGAGAGAAGACACTGCGATTCATTGTGCGAAGTAAATGTAATTTTCCAACCTTTTAAATAAAAAACAATTAAAACAATTTAAAATAAAAATAATTAAATAACATAATAAAGCAATCGTATTTAATTGATTTACAACCATCCCCTACGGCAAACCCTTCCCCAAGGCTCGCGTCCCTCCCACAGAGTATCACCACGAAAATTCAAATTTGAATTTAGCGCCAAAAGGGGCGACAATCGTACAGGGGTCACTACTGTTGACTACAACCCAAATATTAAAAACAATGGACGATATATATAATTATTTACAAAAAATCAACAAATTGACATTATTTATATTGATTTTGTCAAGGCGTTTGATTCTGTTTCCGTTGATTTATTACTTATAAAAATCAAAAAGATAGGAATTGAAGGAAAAATTTATAATTTTTAAAATAATTTTTTAAAAAATCGAAGTTTTAAAGTTAAAATCGGAGAAGAATTGTCAGAAAGTTTCAAAATAAAATGTATGCCGACGATGTTAAATTATATTATGCCCACGAAAATGATGACCATTCGAATCAGTTGGATAGACTGGGGAAAGACTAAAAATCACGGGTTTACACAAATTGGAAGAAAGAAGAAAAATCAATGATTTAACAACAGCTTTTAAAATAATCAAAGGGTTCACCAGCCTCGATGCTGAAAAAAGTTTCTTTTTCTCAGAAAGGCGGAGGAGGCCTTTACTTTTACGAGTAAAGCGCCTCACGGCCAAAACTCAAAATAATTTTTTCAATAGAATGTAAAAAGCTGGAATAACCTTCCAGTTTTAGCGGTACAAATTAATAAGGCAAAGGAATTCAGGGGTTTACTAAAAGCAATGAGTTTTGAGTAGGAAATTTCTGTGCCACATTTACAATTTATAATCACCTGTGAATTCAACATTTGATTTATTTTATTTTCATTTATATTTCGGTATTTTTGTATTTTTAATTTGATCAATTTTATTTCTTTGTCTTATTTTTGGCACCATGTAAGAGCACTAATGTGCCTTTGGTTTGCTCGATAAATAAATAAATAAATAAATCTCGATAAATAAATAAATAAATAAATAAACTTTTCCAAAAATAATTATTGGAAATTCAGAAAAAAATTAATCATAAATCAGTTTTGAATAAATCAATATTGGATTGATTTATATAATTGAATAAATCTAAATAAAAATGCTTATACAATTAAATAGAATTTTCAATTTTTTTAGACGTCATCATTAATAACTTTAAAATAATTTATGTGGGCCAAACACCGGAAAACATCTTAATTGTGGACCATATGACGAGGAATATTTAAGAAAATTTTAAAATATATTTAATTAATTTATAATCCTCAATAATAATAAAAAGTCTTTAGAATAAATTAAACAATATTAATTTATAACCAAAATTTCATTAAAATTAAATTATTACGCTAAAAATTAAGTAAAAAAATTTTAAAAAAAACTTTTGCATTTAGTAGAAAAAATATGACATCTTATCAAAAAAATTTTTAATGATGATATGAATATAAGATATAATTATATATTTTATAAATCTTTTATATTCTTTTAATACTTTAAAATTAATATAGAAAATTAATTACTAAAAAAAGCATTTTTAAAATTTCAGTGCCTAGCAAGACATAACCATATCACCAGCCAAATAAATTGTCAGGTTTTATTTTCTTATTGATTTTATCATTATGAAAAAAATATTAATTATAAAATAAATCTAATTCAAAAAATTCATAGTAAAATAATCTGAAATGATAAATAAAAAAGGAAAAGCACTACAGAGGCTTATATTTCATTACATAGAATAAAATAGATATAAATAAATTTTTAATATACATAATTAATATATTGATAAAAAAACATAATAAATAAACGAAATGTTTTTAAAAATTAATATTTTTAAAATATTATTCTTTAAAGCAAAAATACGGATTGATACAAGAAAAATGAAAATGAATGAGTAAATGCTTAAAAAATCATTTTAATTAATAATTGATTTTCAAATATGGACTACCAAGTTGACAAAAATGAGCCACTGCATGTCACTTTATTTAAAAATTTTCTTTAAAATGAGACGAAAAATATTCGGAATTTATTTATATCAAATGAAGCCATTTCTTTTCCCTATGCATTTTTTCTGACAAATTTGACGATTTTTAGCAAAGATTTAATTTGTTAAATATAGTTGCCAAAGTGGGGAAAATGGTATTTAATAACATTTGTAATTAAATAAAAATGATTATAATTTTCTTATTTATTTTTTTACCAAATTTCATCTTGCTTTCAAAAAATATGTACTATAAAATAATTTTATTTAATATCTTTTATCTAGTTTTGCGCTTTAATCTCACGACTACAAAGTCGTTTTTGATTTAAAAAAAATTAATTTACAATTTTTTTCATTTTATGATTTTTTTTATTGTTTATAATTTTTTGTTATTTTTTGTTTTTTCCAAAGTTTACAATTATTTTCAAAATTTAATTTTTTTATTTCTTGTTCTCTTCAAACTGATGACCTCGGACAATATTTTGGTGCCAATTTACCAATTCTCTTAAAAATTTCATTTATTAATTAATTTAATGTTTTCTAATAAAAATTGTATTTTTAATGATAAAAATTTAAAATTGTATTTAATAAAAATGCTTATAACTCTCTTTCGTAAATTTATTTATTTTTCAAATTATTCCTTTTTCTAAATTCTAAAACATTTTTTTTTCTTAATTACAATATCATTTTAACAATTTAATAAAAATTGTCAATTATTAAATATAAATGGATCTAACATTTTATGTATTTCTTATTATACTTTATGAAAATTTAAAAATTCTGGAGCTTATTTTAGTTAGTATTTATTTTAAATTTTGTATGCAGTCTTTGCAATGTGACGATCGATTATCTCAACTTAATCATGATAAAACCTTTTAGTTTAAATCAGTTTATCTTTGCTTTATTTACTTAATCGCATTATTTCAATTTTCGTATATTTCAATTTGGTAAACCTTTAATTACCATATTAATCGAATGCCTATTATGGTGGTAAGATGGAACATTACAAATTTAAAATTATTTATGTTTTATTTATTTGCATAAAATTTTATAATTCTTATTATTCAATGTTTGAGGCATAACATTTAATAGGGTCATTTGGAAACTTTCTTATAATTGAAATAGTAGAAAAAATAAAATTAAAATTAATTAATCTTTTTTTATATGCAAATACGTCAAAATCATATAAATAATTTTGTTAAATATTTGATTGATTGTGTTATTAGTCAGTCCTTTGCCGCTTCAAATCTGAACCGCAGGGCGGTAGAGATATCCTTGCAGAAAAAGCTTGGTCCGTTGGTGTTTTATTAATAATTGAATTACTATAAAGAGGATTTATAATATTTTCAAAATATTCTTCATAATAAAGTTGTACGCAGAGTAAATAATAAAACTATAAAATATTTATATAAACCTAAAATATAATAATTTTCCGGCGAGAAATAACTAAATCAATTTTTAAAAAGTTAATTCTAAATTTTAAATTATTATTTATAAATATTAATCCATATAGTATACTGTAAGGCGCCTTTGGCTCAACCAATCAGATGGAGGGACCGCCGGTTTCCTATCGATAAAATATTATTTTGAAAGATTTAAAAAAAAATTCTTTTTATTTAGACAATTTTAATTTCAAATTTTCCCTTATATTTTTTTAATTGACACAAATTGTATTATTTTTTAAAGAAAATCCATACAAATTGAGCCTAGTAATATCAAAAACCAGCCTTTTTTGTTGAAAATCTGTCAAAATTTCCCTCGGCGGCGCCTATCGGCACCGCCGGACGCTAAAAATCCTTTATTTTCTTTAAAATTAGCTCAAAATCACCAAAATTGGGGCAATTTTTAAACAAAATCTGTTAACAAATTGCATTAAATTTCCAAAAATTTTCCCGGCGGCAACTTTTTGGAAACTTGAGGTGGTGGGATGTGGTCCGGCGGTGCCGATAGGCGCCGCTGAAAAGTTTTTCGAAATTTTTAATTAACTTTATTAATAAAATTGTTCAAAATTTCAAAAATTTTCAAGAGTCCCCAATCCCCCGAATTAGTGCCGGGGGGTCGGGGGCAAAAAGTCGGGGGCCGGGGACCTCGGGGGGCGACATGTCGAGGGGGTCGGGTCGGGGAATAGGTCCAAAAAACGTCTCGGGTCGGGTCGGGGGGCTCGGGTTCGGGGAGCAACCCTAAATAAAACTATCAAGGCTTAAAGAAATAAAATTTTAAAGAATAATGAAAATAATTTTGGTTTAAAGCGGATAAAATTAAAAAGGAAAAATATATTTACAATAATTCTTCTTAAAATACTAAAAAATCTTTTATTTTCTTATTTAAACGAAAAATAAATGGAAATAAATTTACATTCATAATAAATCTTAGCATATAATTTTTATCGAATTAATAATAAATGAATCAAAGAATTTCAAAAAGCAAGAGCAACTCTGGGTTAACTTATTGCACATGAGCTGGTCGTGAGATTAAAGAACAAAAAGATATACCGTATTTGCTCTAATTATCCCCCATGGGGGATTATTTTTCAACCTCCTCGTAGACTGGGGGATAATTGGAGACTGGGGGATTAAGATAGAGGGATTATTCTTCAAACCCCTCCTAGACTGGGGGATAATTGGAGATTGGGGGATTAATGGAGATTGGGGATAATTAGAGGAAATACGGTAAATGATACTATAATAAACTTATTTTACAATTACATAATAAAAGAAATAATAATTATAATAGTACATATTTTGTAAAATAAAAATTTAAACATATCATAATTCATACGAGTTTCATATTAATTTTTAAAAAATTAATCAACAAAGGATGGAGTAATTAAGTGGGCCAAAAACGAAGCGGATTTTCATTGCGCACCTTATGTTAGGGATGGGATTTTTAGTTTCTAAAAATCGCTAAATATTTACCTATATAGTTGCTAAAAAAACTGAAAAATGCCCAAAATAGTTGCTAAAAAAGCTGCCAAAAATTGGAAATAACTGCTTTTTTGGACAAAATCTGTTACCAATCGTATTATAAATTATAATTTTTTTCCCGGCGGTGCCTATCGGCACCGCCGGCCCCCTGGTTCCCAAAAGTTTTTTGGAAAAAGCGCCGTAAAAAAAGCATTTAAAAATATGGCAGTTAACTGATTTTGTTCGATATTTTATGATGTTTTAAAAAATGAGTATTTTTCATTCCAAATGAGGATTTTTTGAGGTAGCTTGTTAAATTTGGATTTAAAGCTCATTTTCTCAGCTAAATCTCATGCTTTGGCTTCGATATTTGGAATTTTCTATTATTGAGTTGAGTCCATCGTGCAACAAAATAATATATATTAATTCGTTTAAATTTATAAATGTTTATTTTTCATTTTTCATTTTTTATTTAAATTTATTGTTTTCCATGTAATTTCTTACTTATTTTCTTTAATTATATTTCATATTTTATCATTAAAATTCATTTTTAAAACATAAATTTAAAAAATAATAAAATTATAAAAATCAGATATTTTATGCCGATTCGTAAAATTTGTCGTCGAAACCCCTCCCACTATTTAACGTATACTTTATACTTTAAATATTTATTTTTATAATTGAATAATTATTTGTTAATCCAACTTTTAAGAAATGAGTTCATATGACTTTGTCTTAAATTCTATCAAATTGTTTTTTAGTATTTATTATTATTTTTATTTATTTTATGTAAAATATTTAGGGAGCTAAGCATCCAAAACTATAGAAATACATTTTTGGCATTTTTAATTTTTATATTTTCTGAAATTTTCTGCCTTCGCCATGACCATTCTCAAAGGTCAAGGCCAAACAATCAGCACGGTCGGAATTGACCTTGAAAGGGAAGTGTTTTCCCATAATCAATTGTCAAGGACCAACGCACTGACAACGACGGCCTTAAAAAGGAAGAAAAAACAAATACAATTAAATAATTTAAATAAAGTAAAATAATTGCCTTCGAATTGTGTGACAACAGTTGCAAAATTCGGGAGCAAATACTCTTGAAGGAATTTTAAAAAACGAAATAATTAAATGATGAGAAATGGGACCAAAATCCATATAAATAATTATGCTGATGTACTGAAATTATAGTTTTTCAATAAACAAACATCTTCAAAAAACGAGATAAAAAAATGATTTTTTAAAATTCCAAAAAAAAAATTATTATTTTTTCTTGGGGAAAGGGTCATAAAAAATGAGAAATGTCCCCTTCCACCAACCCAACCACCATTTCTTTGAAATGGGTCGTAAACGGCTTGGACTGGCCGACCAAATTGCACATGCAATATAATACTGCCGATGGTCCCCCCACCCTTGAGAAAATTTTTTTTGGTAATACTGCCGATGGCCCTTTACCTAACATTCATTTTGACCAATTTGAATCCTGGACCCGGACTCGGACAAAAAGTCGAAAATTCAAATTTTCAAAAATTCACTTTTTTCATAAATTTATTCAGGCAAGCTAGATTAAGTGCACACATTGCAACATCAAAAAAGGTCATTCTGTACAGGTATGAACATAAAAGTGAATATACAAGTCATTTAACGAGCCAACAAAATTAATTCATCTCGCAACAACATCAACAATATTCCCATTCTGTTTTTTCCACTCCATTCTTTTTTCAACAGAAGCGGGTCGTCCATTGTCATTCGAGATCCCCAAAATACCGTAGTGCGACATTTACGGACCGACATTTGCGGACCGACTTTTGCGGACCACTATTTCTGGGTTGAACTGTCAAAAAAAACAAAAAAAAAAATAATTTTTTCAAAAATTGAGTGACTAAGTAGTTTTATTTGTGATTTTTACCAAGTTGAACATCGCCCTTCAAAAGTAATCGATCAACTTTTTGCAATCAACATCGAAAGAACCCATTTTTTAAAGAAGTTTAGTTTCCATAGATAAATATAGTATGTAGTTGCTCATTTTTAATTTTGGACCCATAGTTTTAATAACAGCAAATTACGGACAATTTTTGAGAAAAAGATAAACTATTTTAGTTTTTGTTTGTTAATTTAATTGGTTTGGCATGCCGGAAAAAATTAAGCTCTCGGTTAACTAAAGCGTGGAAGTGAAACACGATAAAAATTTTTCTTGGTATAAAATTCTTGAACTGACTTTTATATTTAATTTAGCGAGTTTTTTCGCCAATTTTCACAGTTTAATTATAAGTTAGAAATTCTATAAAAAAGAAAGAAAAAAAGTTATGTCAAATAAGACTTCTCTCCAATTGAGACAGATCGCTTTTGCATCAGCTTACCTTCACTAATTTCAATTTGGTAATATTGAATTTATTAAAATTTCTTATTATTTTTTTCTTTATTTAGACAGTTCTATCGAGAAATAGTGGCCCGCAAAAGTCGGTCCGCAAATGTCGCACTACGGCCTGGTCATCCCTAGTCGAACTTATGAAATCAAAGGAGTTAAAGTGCTGGGTTTGGGCATTAAGCATTTTTTACTACATGTGTTGTTTGTATAATTAGATAAGTAATTCTTAATATTTTAATTCTACTTTTCACATACTTCATTAGATTCATATCATATAAAAAGCTTCATTTTTATTTTTGGTAATTGTGTTATTATTAGGCTACACCTTAATTTGTCATTTTAGTTTATAAAATAAGGGCGTCCCTTTTATGCGCTTTGGATCACTCACTAGTTTCTAATTTGTTTCAGCTGCGAATTTAAAAGGATTATATAATTAATTTTGTGTATGTGAATAGGGGTTAATTCATAATTTTTTTCATAAATTTCCTCGTCATATGAGGTTGTTTTATAATCGTTTTAAAATATAAAATTTATAAACGCACAGAGTGTTGGAAAATTATCATTGAATAGTCTAGGCCCCTAAAAAGCCCAGAAAATAATTATTCGGATTCATTTTGATGAAAAAAATTTTCCAATTTTACACCCAAAGGGTTTTTTTGCTGGGATTTTGAAATTATGATTTTTGGTCGCTTTTAAATTTGGATGTGTATATAAATTTTTGAACTTTCCTAGGTTTTTCTTCATTGATGCTTTATCTTTGGTTAATTTGTGGTTATTTAGGGTAATATTAGTGTGCTCTTTCAGAATATGCTATTGGTTTTGCTCTATCTTTTCTTATTAAATAGTTGTTGGTAGTTGAGTTGGATGATAATTTGGTTGACCAACCGTTATAAAATTTGGCATATCTCATTGTTAATTTCTTGTTTTTTTTGCCGGACAAAGCTTAAAAAACATTATGTGAAAATCCGTTTAGAAAATTTAATCTGAAGCCATTTTAAACAGAAATATTGGCATTTATATTTTTGTCCTTTTTTCATTTAAGGCATAATATCTCGAAAACTGAAGTCCTACACTATATTTTTAAATAGCTCATTTTGAAGCCGTTTATTAGCTCATTTTGAAGCCGTTTTCGAGCTCTATCGATCTAAAAAATGTATATATATTATATTTTTTAAAAGGTTCTCAACAACCAATTTATGATGATGAACACAAAAGTATTTATTAGCTTAGCTGTAAGCAAAAGCAAACAAATAAAATAAACATTAAAATTGGAATGTATTATAAATGAATAATACTTCCGGTTCCTTAAATTCAAATTATTTGAATAAAAAGGAAGGCCTGTGTTTTTGAAACACCAGTGAATTTTAATAAAATTTCAAATTAAAATAAAAATACAATAATTAAGGTGAATGTTTTTTTATTAAAAATTAATAAAAAAAAATTTGTTAACAGCAATTCTATTGTAGAAATCAGCAAAAGAGACTGAAAATCAAATTTCTAAATGAAAAAGTCTAAACATCATGAATTGATGTATATTCTAAAATATCAATCATCTTTTTAACAAAGATGTGGAGGCTCAATCTGGTTGTTTGACTAGCACACGCGAATCGTGTGTCATATGCAAAAAAAATTGACGCTAATGCCCCAATTAGCAAAATTGTTGCAGCATGTGGATGCCCATTCCATTCAAACTTATGATATGTAAGAAAAAATTATATAGTCATTTAATGTACCGAACAGGAATGACATTTTAAGGCCGCAAAAATTTTGGTTCTGTAAAAAAAAAATTAATTATTAATCATTTAATATATATATATATATTTTTTTTATTCATTTAAAAATATTTTATATATTAAAATTAAAAAATTATTGATAAACTTTAATTCTATTTCGCACTTTAAGCCTATCTTAATTTCCTACCCCTTCTCAGTTAGTTTAAAATGATATTGACTGTAAAATGTTTTATTAACAAAATATTGCATTATATAATGTACATCATGTCAAGGTTAGGTATTAATATTTTAAATATTTTTTCATTTAAAATTTGACATTGTTTTTTTTAAATATTTTTCTTTATTTAAAATTTACGAACTCGTGACAATGTTTTTTAAAGCTTTTACTTTATTAAATTTTTATAAAGAAATTCCTATTAATTATACAATTTTTGAATAGGATTCATCTATATATTACCAATTGTTTATCTATTTTTTTCAATCACTTTCATAGAATCGAATTATGTTATTTAAAATTTTATTGCATAATAAATATATTATTTTTTTTTAATAATTATTCTGCAATTAAAAAATAATTATTAAAATTGTTCATAGTTTTGCTTAAACTATTTTAATTTAATTTTTAATTAAAAAAGTTATTTAAAAAATAATTAGTTTCTTTTAATTTAGATTTATTTATTTTTCTTGAATGGGTGTTCAAGTACCACCGATTCGTTTAAAGCTTCATTTATTGCAATAGTTCCATAGTTTTGATTTTTTTTTGTTTTATTTATTATATAGCATTTATTTTTGCCAATTAAGAATTTATTTATAATCATTTACAAAAACTAAATAAATTAGTTTTATTTTTCATTTTTTATTTGATTTAAATAAATTATGATTAGAATTTCTTTTGGATTTGTTATAATTGTTATTTTTACAGATCTTAATAGCAACTTGTTATCAGATGCACAAATTTTGTATAAAAATTTTTATTTTTTATTTTTTTGAGTAATTCTCATACTTTTGCATTTTATTATTATTTTGAAATAATTATATATTTCATATGCTTTATTTAACTCATTATTAAAGTTGGAACAGGCCAGCCATGCTATTTTTGTAGGTTCTACGCATTTTTATTGTTTATTTGTGTTTTTCTGTTTGATCTGTTAGCTGTTCAAATTATTTTATGTTATAAACTGTGAGAACAGCCTATTTAAAGTAAGCCCTTTAAAACAATTTTTTTAATATTTAAAATTAATTTCTTATTAAGCAATTTTAATCTTTATTGAAGTATATAATTTCTTATAAAGAATTATAATTCAGAATCTGGCAAAAAGTTCTTATCATCTATTTAAAATTGACCAATATAAATAAAATAATCCATCTATTATATTTATATTTAAAAAATTTTTTACAAAATTTTCAAATGACTTTCGAAGGTTTTTAAAATTTTTGTGATATGATTATTCTTTTTTAAATATTGTAGGCTAATTATATATTTATCTTCAATAATTATGAATAAATAAATTAATTGTTATCTGTTTTCCTCCATTAATCACTCCTTCGAAAAGTCGAATGAAAAAGAAAACTAAAGAAAGTTAATATTTGGGTTTTTATTTGAATGAACCTTTACATTTTTTTTTGTTGAAAAACCTCAATCATCCATAAAGAAAATTTTTCTCAATCGTAACGAAAGTTTGAAAAATCTTGACAGAATAAAAATTCTAAATTTAAATTTAATTTTTAATTAAAAATCTTAATAAAATTATAAAAATTATTATTTTGTTATTATATCTTAAATAAACATTAAAATTTAAAAGCAAAATAAAACCAAACCAAAAAATAATAATTCTAAATATATGAATGAACCATTTCCGAAATTGTTAAACAATTTTATTTGAGGCTTAATTTACATAATGGTGAACTTTCACTTGATTATTTTATGTCTTATCCAGGCAAACAAAATAAAAAAAAAGAAAAAATCCATCGTATTTAAAAGTTTTACAGCTCCTTAAAAACGTAAATATTTTGTTGCAAAACTTATGTAACACCATAAGTAATTTGAATTTTCGATTCACTAAAAAGAATATTTTAGTATTTTTTTTTAAATTTATATCGCTTGGTTAAGTTTCGATTATAAAAGTTTTTATTACCAATTCTTATGGATTACTTATATAGTAATTTATTCTTTTTATTTTTACTTACTTATTTATTCAAAA
Organism: Heterodera glycines; assembly: GCA_004148225.2. NCBI lineage: Eukaryota > Metazoa > Nematoda > Chromadorea > Rhabditida > Heteroderidae > Heterodera > Heterodera glycines. The sequence goes on from CP049709.1 coordinate 9,305,126, forward strand.
TAATAATTAATCTTACAAATTATTATAATATAATTTTTTATTTATGTGTTTTATATACCCATTTTTGATAATAATATTTTAAATTAAATTAAGTCATTATTGATAATTTTTGTGAAAAAACGACAGTATATTTGCTAATAAAATTTTGTTTTAATTATATTTAATTGATAATTAAATAATTAATTTATATTAGAAATTAAATAAATGTTACTCGTTTAATTTTGTGTTATTGTACTTCTATATTTGTTATAAATTGATAAAATAGATTGTCACTAACTAATTTTCAATTATTGTTTTAAAAACATTAAATATCATTTTTTTGTATAATTTTTAATAAATAATTTTTATATATTCTTTAATTTTCTTTTATTTATTTATTTACTTTTTTATGTAAAAGTCGATTGGCGTAAATTTTATTAAACATAAAAGATGCATTTTTTAGTTTTATCGTTTAATTCATTTTATTAAAATTAGAAATTTTGGTAATGAATTAAAACTTGTTTAGTTTTTCTATCAGTTGTTTCATTAGTTACATCTCTTCATAATTTCCAAAAAATAATTTTCTATTATCTCGTTGAATAATTGTTTTTTCCATTGTATTCATTGGTCTTGGATGCGACGTGCTTTAAATTAAGAATTAAAAATTTAACTCATAATAAAAATTTTTATATAAAATTAATTTATATTTTTACCTTTTTTTGATGTTATTATTTTTTCTATTTATTGTCTTTTTGAGTCATTCTGGTACACTTTATTTTACATTTTCGTTCAGTTTGTTATATATTTTTTGTAATTTTCTTATGTAAAAATCACATACTTTAAATTAAAATTTTCATATTTTTTAAATTAGGCTCTAATCAGTGGAAAAATAATTTTCTTTTTATTTAGTTACGTAAGGCTTACATTAGGAAAATATGTTTTAAATTCGACTATCTATTAAAATTATATTTAAAATTTCCTTGTTTTTTTCTTTATTTAGTTTTTAGTATCTTATGGTAATTAGATTAAATTTTTTATTATAAAATTAAACAAAATACTTCCAATGAGGAGCAGCCAGTTTTATATTCTTGAGTAACATGAGCATGAAATAAAATTTAAATTTAAAAAAATGATAAGAGAAAAAAGGAGATAACAAATATATAATTAAAATAATAAAAGTACTTCAGCAATACATATATATATATATATATATATATATATCCAGAAAAAGAACGCAAGTTGAGATTAAATGAGAAAAAATGGATAAAAATTATATAAAACCAAAATTATTTTATATTAATTAAAATGAATAAAATAAGCAATAAATGATAATTACTATTTAAAATCAAAGAAGGATTGTGATACGAAAAAATGTAGCTGAAAATTAAAAGCATAAAAAAATCGTTTTAATTAACAAACAATTTTAGTGTAAACAAATCATTGCCTTTTTGGTACCCTGCTCATTCAGATTGGTCAAAAACTAACAATGTTAGTCAATTAATCTTTGAGGCAAGACATTTCCACAAATGAAGTAATTTGTATTGATTAATTGATTTGCTTAACAAGAATTAAAGATAATTATTTTACATAAATCAGAAATATAAAATACTTTAAATAATTCGAAAAAATGTTCATATTAACCTACACATTCGCGAACGATGATGTTGAGTAAAACAAGTTATGTGCATAAAATAATTAAATAGCAAAAAAAATTATTATTTATTTATTTAATTAAAAATGCATATGTTAATGAAACGGCAAATTTACAATTATTGGCTTAATTAAATTTATAAATTTCGTTGAAATAATCAAATATTTCCAAATAGAAAATTGACTAAGAATTTATAAATGAATAATAAATTTTATAAAACCTAAGAAAAAAAATTACATGGCAACAAAGAAAATATTTAATTTAAAATGCATACAGTTAACGAAGCAGAAAATTTTATTGCAACATAAAAATAAAAGCAAAACAAAAAAGCGATAAAAATAAATTGTTTTCAAAAGAAAAATAAAATACCAATTAAAAGTTAAAACTTCAAATTTATATTTTATTTAATTTTACCTAACCCTTCACAATTTTTTATTTGTCTCTTAATTTGAAAATTAAATATTTAATAATTTAACAGGGGAGTTCAATTTGCATTGTTTTATTCCGTATTATCATCGGTTGGGTCCCCTTTTTGGAAGAAAAATTCTTTTTATATTCATGCTTGTTTAGTATGATAGTTAATTTTTTATCTTAAAAATTTTCTTTGCAAAAAATGAAGGGTTTTTTCTAAATATAATTATGTGATAGTACAAATTTTAATTATTATAATAAATCTATACATTGAACTTATTTATTTTTTAATTTACATTTTTTTTATATTTATATAAATGATTATTTTTTTAATGTTTTTGAAAAATAAATTATGCCAAATTTTAATTGGTAAAATATACAAATCCATGTGTTTGGCATTAGTTTTGTAATTTTGTTAAGAAATAAATTTATTCTTTTTTTTCTATTCATTTGAGTTCCATGTTCCGTGGGTTGAATGATTTTATTTGGTTGATAAGCTGTTTTTTAACAACTTACTATATTTTATAATTAAAGTTATTAAATGATTGGACACATTAACAAATAATTATTTTGAAATGATTTCTTAATTAATTATATAATTTAAAATAAACTGTCACCAGAAAAGCTTTTTTTCTCATTTTAATTTTAAAAATTTGTTTATTATTTTCCATATTTTGTAGATAATACATTCCTTAAATCAAAAAAACTTCAAGTTTCGGAATTTATAAATACAAAAAAAAAGAAATATTAATAAACTTTTCGTGGAAGCTGAAAATTTTCTCTAGAAAAAATGTTAACAATATTTTTTGGTTTTTAATTTAGTAATATATTTTTCCAGATTTAAAATTAATTATTTTTATGGCATAATTCTTGTGAATTTGACCCATCTACGATCTGAATTGTTGGCAATGGATTTGTACAATATCAATAAATATTAGATATTCAAATGTGTTTATTTAAAATTTTTATTCAATATTTTAATTGTAGACTTAGTACTTTTTTTGATGTTATTATTTTTTCTATTTATTGTCTTTTTGAGTCATTCTGGTACACTTTATTTTACATTTTCGTTCAGTTTGTTATATATTTTTTGTAATTTTCTTATGTAAAAATCATGTTTACACTCAAGAGATTTATTGAATATGGTAAAATTTTATAATTATTATTTTAAAATTAATTTTATAATAAAATGCTAAATAAATGAAAATAAGAAGATATTATTTTTGTTTATACAATATAAAAAAATAATTATAAAAAATTTTTTTTGGAAATTTTTTAAAATTTTTTAGAAAAGTAATTGATTTGTTATTCTTTAAAATAATTAATTAAAATAAAAAATAAAAAGCAAAGCACATTATTGATATTTATTAAAATAAACGACATATTCGGACAAACTATTGATTTTACTAATGTTAATATTTAAATGAAAAAAAAAATTTAAACAAATCAAATAATTTTTATTAAATCAATTTAAGTGCTTAATTTGCTTTATTGCAGTAGAAAAATTAAAAGAACGCAAGTTGAGATTAAATGAGAAAAAATGGATAAAAATTATATAAAACCAAAATTATTTTATATTAATTAAAATGAATAAAATAAGCAATAAATGATAATTACTATTTAAAATCAAAGAAGGATTGTGATACGAAAAAATGTAGCTGAAAATTAAAAGCATAAAAAAATCGTTTTAATTAACAAACAATTTTAGTGTAAACAAATCATTGCCTTTTTGGTACCCTGCTCATTCAGATTGGTCAAAAACTAACAATGTTAGTCAATTAATCTTTGAGGCAAGACATTTCCACAAATGAAGTAATTTGTATTGATTAATCAGTCAAATAATTATTAATTAAAGATAATAAATGAATTTAATATGGATAGACAAATACATAAAAATTTCGAATTAAACTAAACTAAGATAACTACACATTAAGTAAAATTTTGGAAAAATTTTTATTAAAATGAAATGCTATATTGATCCAAATAATATTAATTTAAACTAATTGAACTTTTTAAAATGTAAAAGAATTAGATATTTGTAAAAAATATTATTCTCACAATATTAATATGCTAGGTTTTAAATATTAATTCATTTTTCATCCATCAAATCTGTGAACCAAATGCCTTTAATTTACTCAATAATTAATAAGAATTGAAAAATAAATGTGACAATAAATAATAGTAAAATATGCAAGTAAATAAAAATAATTTTTGATGAATATAATTTATTGCAACATAAAAATAAAAGCAAAACAAAAAAGCGATAAAAATAAATTGTTTTCAAAAGAAAAATAAAATACCAATTAAAAGTTAAAACTTCAAATTTATATTTTATTTAATTTTACCTAACCCTTCACAATTTTTTATTTGTCTCTTAATTTGAAAATTAAATATTTAATAATTTAACAGGGGAGTTCAATTTGCATTGTTTTATTCCGTATTATTCATCGGTTGGGTCCCCTTTTTGGAAGAAAAATTCTTTTTATATTCATGCTTGTTTAGTATGATAGTTAATTTGTTATCTTAAAAATTTTCTTTGCAAAAAATGAAGGGTTTTTTCTAAATATAATTATGTGATAGTACAAATTTTAATTATTATAATAAATCTATACATTGAACTTATTTATTTTTTAATTTTCATTTTTTATATTTATAGAAATGATTATTTTTTCAATGTTTTTGAAAAATAAATTATGCCAAATTTTAATTGGTAAAATATACAAATCCATGTTTTTGGCATTAGTTTTGTAATTTTGTTAAGAAATAAATTTATTCTTTTTTTTTCTATTCATTTGAGTTCCATGTTCCGTGGGTTGAATGATTTTATTTGGTTGATAAGCTGTTTTTTAACAACTTACTATATTTTATAATTAAAGTTATTAAATGATTGGACACATTAACAAATAATTATTTTGAAATGATTTCTTAATTAATTATATAATTTGAAATAAACTGTCACCAGAAAAGCTTTTTTTCTCATTTTAATTTTAAAAATTTGTTTATTATTTTCCATATTTTGTAGATAATACATTCCTGAAATCAAAAAAACTTCAAGTTTCGGAATTTATAAATACAAAAAAAAAAGAAATATTTAATAAACTTTTCCTGGAAGCTGAAAATTTTCTAGAAAAAATTTTAACAATATTTTTTGGTTTTTAATTTAGTAATATATTTTTCCAGATTTAAAATTAATTATTTTTATGGCATAATTCTTGTGAATTTGACCCATCTACGATCTGAATTGTTGGCAATGGATTTGTACAATATCAATAAATATTAGATATTCAAATGTGTTTATTTAAAATTTTTATTCAATATTTTAATTGTAGACTTAGTATTTTTCTGATTTAAAAGTTCAATTATTCTTTTGATAAAATTTATATTTTAAATAAATTTTAAAATGATCTAGTAGCAAATAATGAAATATTATTCATAAAGCAATATTTAAAAAAATATATGTTTACACTCAAGAGATTTATTGAATATGGTAAAATTTTATAATTATTATTTTAAAATTAATTTTATAATAAAATGTTAATAAATGAAAATAAGAAGATATTATTTTTGTTTATACAATATAAAAAAATAATTATAAAAAATTTTTTTTGGAAATTTTTTAAAATTTTTTAGAAAAGTAATTGATTTGTTATTCTTTAAAATAATTAATTAAAATAAAAAATAAAAAGCAAAGCACATGATTGATATTTATTAAAATAAACGACATATTCGGACAAACTATTGATTTTACTAATGTTAATATTTAAATGAAAAAAAAAATTTAAACAAATCAAATAATTTTTATTAAATCAATTTAAGTGCTTAATTTGCTTTATTGCAGTAGAAAAATTTAAGTAAATTTTATCTCAAACAAATAAATATTGTTCTTAATAAAAGGAAAATATTGATTTACATAAAAACTATTAAGGCTAAAAAAGATTAATTAAAGTGATTTTTTTAAAATTGCCAGATTTTGCGCCCATTTGATTTGTAAAATCTAGAATTTTTTGTTAATCAAACTAAATGTTTATGCAAATATTCGTTTAAAAGAAACGATGGAAGATTAATATTTTAGCTTCGGTATTTCTTCATAATTATTTTCCTTTGAATGTTGAAAAATAAAAAGCAAAAAAATTAAAAACTTTATGCTTGAAAAAATTTATTTAAATAAGTTCCAGTCAAATAATTATTAAAAATATTTGTAAAATGAATTTAATATGGATAGACAAATACATAAAAATTTCGAATTAAACTAAACTAAGATAAAATTTAAAAAAGTAAAATTTTGGAAAAATTTTTATTAAAATGAAATGCTATATTGATCCAAATAATATTAATTTAAACTAATTGAACTTTTTAAAATGTAAAAGAATTAGATATTTGTAAAAAATATTATTCTCACAATATTAATATGCTAGGTTTTAAATATTAATTCATTTTTCATCCATCAAATCTGTGAACCAAATGCCTTTAATTTACTCAATAATTAATAAGAATTGAAAAATAAATGTGACAATAAATAATAGTAAAATATGCAAGTAAATAAAAATAATTTTTGATGAATATAATTAAGAGAAAGCATTTAATAAATGGGAAGCCGGAGCCACAGCGGCCGAGCCACTCCTCTGAAGCGGACTAAGCTGGATGAACTAGTGTTTAAGAAATTTTTTTAAAATAAGAAATCATATATAAGCATTAAAAAAATAAATAAGAAAATAAACATAATTAATTGTTATTCCGTAAGAGTTATTTGCCAACTTTAACATATAAATTACAAAATGTTATTTTAATTATTTTTTCCGAGAAAAGAAATTATAAATATAATGTAAAAATCAAAAAAAGAGATTAAAGGAATTACTAATTTATAAATTAGAAATTAAAATAAACGATCTTTCAATAATTTTAAATGAAATATTTTACTACCGACAGAAACTATAAAAAAGCAAAACTGAGATCATTCGATAAAAAAAATCAAAGACTAAATTATAAAAAATGGTAAAAAATAATAAATAAAGAACATTAATACTTGAAATGTTTAAGTTTAGTTAAAATTAAATCTAAAAGATTTTGGACAACAACAGGACAATTAATTTTAAATCAAATTATGTTTGAAAAACTTCTGAAGACAAATATTTAATACAATAATAAATTTAAAAAAATTTCTTAATTATAAATAATGCAAATATTGAAAGCCATATAGCTAATGGTAATCAATAAAAAACGTAAAATTATAAAGAAAAGACGAAAAAAATAATATAAATAAAATAAAATTTTTGCATTTCTCATTCGCTAATGCATAATTAAATAATAATTAAAGCAAACAATTCAAAATGTAATGAGTTGAGAGATTGACAATTACTTGTCTGGCTAATTAAATAAATAGAATAATATAATATTACGGAAATTATATTATTATATGGATTTCGGTGCAAAAAAGAATGAAAAACAATGTGTAATCATTAACAATTATATATAAATTCTTTAAGGGGACATCATGTCACTACTGAAAAAGTAAAAAATAGTGTAAACAAAATAATTTTTTTAAATTTTATATAAACTCCACTAATTTTTTATTTTTTTCTAATTATTAAAGTTGCAATTATTTGGATATAAAACACTAAATAGGCACCTTTTATATTTATTTTTATAAAAGCGGTCATCAGCGATGAATGCCCTTAGACAAATTAAATTAACTTATTTTATATAAACAATTATTACGAACAATAAAAAATTACATCAAAAAAATAAAAATAATTTCAAAAATAAATAAATATTCTTTAAAATTAAAAATGACATATCCACTTGACATTTCTGAGAAGCAATTTCGTTCATGCTGCCAAGAGATAAACACAAAGAGAAATTAATAAATTTAAACTTAAAAAAATATTTAATAGTCGAAATAAAAGTTTTTAAATTAATGCTCTTATTTTACCAGAAAATTTGCATTGTTTTAAAATTTTAAAATTTATAATATAAAACAAAAAACGAGCTATTTATCATTTCATACAATATAATAAAAAAATGATACATCTTTTTCAGGTAAAAGAATTTATTATTTAGTAAAATTTTAAAATTTGCAAAATTAGTTTAAACATAATTTTTTTTTTACTTTTTTAAAGATAAACCTTTGAAAAACACCAAAATAGTTGCAAATTAGTTGTTATATGAATAATAATTTTTGTTTTTGGGTTTGATTAAATTATTATAAATTATTATTTTTGCGTTAAGTCAATAAACGAAAAGACTTTAGGCATATTACTTATATTAATTTTAACAATAATGACTTTTTTTGTGACTTTTTTGGAATTTTATCATTTTTAATTTTTTCAATTATTTTCATGATAAATTCTTTGAGTTTTAATTGTATTAGGTATTTAATTTCGATGTTACTTTGACACTTTTGTAAAAAAACAATTAGCAAAAAAATAACCAAATTCAACTTTTTAATATAAATTTTATACTATTTCAACGCCGCTGTAAAATTAAATAAATTGTTATTGAAATTTTCATTATAAAATTATAAGAAAACTTTCATAGCCTCAAATTACCTGGAAAATATATTAAATGGAACACATAAATAAATGTTAAATCAAAATTTGCTTCATATAATTAATATGCCGACAACAAAAAATCGTCATTATTTATTTTACAATTGAAAACTGATAAAAATATTATTAAGTAATGAATTTAATAAAACAAATGCTGTAAAAAAAACAAATATAAACACAAAGATATTAAAATTTTTAAAAAAATGTGATTCAATGCACCAAACAAATAAAATATTATACCAGGATAAAAAAATAATATCATATTACGAAATGAGGCAGAAAACAGCATACAAAACATAAGAAATAAAAACAAAAGTCATTTAAAATTGGAAATAAACCAATGCTTACTCTGATAAATTTTATTAAAAAAATAAAAATTTACAAAAGTTTTTACTGCTAAAAAAATTAATAAAAATTAATTTAAAATTTAACAAAAGCAATAATTATGAAGAATAATAACGTAAAATTATTTTATATATACAAAAAATAAATTACAAATAAATATTTAAATGCACAGCGCACCAACATGAAACGGAACGTAAAATGCATGAGATAAATATAATTAAATATTTTATAAGATGTAATGCAGAAAAAATTAACTCAAAAATAATTTTTAAAAACTAATAAATCATTGAGAAAAGCATCATCAACTTACTTCAGTGAAGGAAACAATTAAAAAATAATAATTAATTAATACCTATTATTATTATAAATTAATAGAGATTTTGAACAATTTTTGAATAACATCACAAATTGTATATTGAAAAGAAAAAAGCGCTGAATAAAAAATTGAAAACAAATATTTTTTACATTTGATTAATTTGAACACTCAAAAGTTTATTGGTGATTTCTTGCCAAAAATTACCTTGAAGAAATTTATTAATTTATTAAATACATTTGATTAACAGAAAATATTAATTAATAAGTAAAAATCCAGATTTGATATGGTTAATGAAAAAATATTCTAATTCATTAATCATTTCCTAATCAATAATTAAAAATACTAAATATCTCCAATTTGAATTTTATTAATTCAAAATGAATTTTATTAACATAAAAAATAAAAATCAGACTTATTCAATAAAAAAATGACGATTAAGGAAAATTTATTTTTTGATCCCATATGAAAAAGTGATTTGAAAAATTCACCATATTAAAAAAATATCTGGACTAATTTGGAAATTTTCTATAGTGTGCCAATTCTTAAAGAGAAAAATAAAAATCTTTGAAAATTCTTATTATTTAATTCAAAACACATATTTGCAATTTAAAGCAAAATTCTTCTATTTCAAAATAAAAATGAATAAAATATTTTTATTATATTTTTTGAGTTAAAAAAAGTTTAAACTAATAATTATCCTATTTTTATTATTATTTTGTATAGTTTCCGTAAAAGATAAATCAAAATTATACATTTGATTAATTTGAACACTCAAAAGTTTATTGGTGATTTCTTGCCAAAAATTACCTTGAAGAAATTTATTAATTTATTAAATACATTTGATTAACAGAAAATATTAATTAATAAGTAAAAATCCAGATTTGATATGGTTAATGAAAAAATATTCTAATTCATTAATCATTTCCTAATCAATAATTAAAAATACTAAATATCTCCAATTTGAATTTTATTAATTCAAAATGAATTTTTTTCTGATATTAACATAAAAAATAAAAATCAGACTTATTCAATAAAAAAATGACGATTAAGGAAAATTTATTTTTTGATCCCATATGAAAAAGTGATTTGAAAAATTCACCATATTAAAAAATATCTGGACTAATGTCATTTAAAATTGGAAATAAACCAATGCTTACGCTGATAAATTTTATTAAAAAAATAAAAATTTACAAAAGTTTTTACTGCTAAAAAAATTAATAAAAATTAATTTAAAATTTAACAAAAGCAATAATTATGAAGAATAATAACGTAAAATTATTTTATATATACAAAAAATAAATTACACATAAATATTTAAATGCACAGAGCACCAACATGATACGGAACGTAAAATGCATGAGATAAATATAATTAAATATTTTATAAGATGTAATGCAGAAAAAATTAACTCAAAAATAATTTTTAAAAACTAATAAATCATTGAGAAAAGCATCATCAACTTACTTCAGTGAAGGAAACAATTAAAAAATAATAATTAATTAATACCTATTATTATTATAAATTAATAGAGATTTTGAACAATTTTTTAATCACATCACAAATTGTACATTGAAAAGAAAAAAGCGCTGAATAAAAAATTGAAAACAAATATTTTTTACATTTGATTAATTTGAACACTCAAAAGTTTATTGGTGATTTCTTGCCAAAAATTACCTTGAAGAAATTTATTAATTTATTAAATACATTTGATTAACAGAAAATATTAATTAATAAGTAAAAATCCAGATTTGATATGGTTAATGAAAAAATATTCTAATTCATTAATCATTTCCTAATCAATAATTAAAAATACTAAATATCTCCAATTTGAATTTTATTAATTCAAAATGAATTTTTTTCTGATATTAACATAAAAAATAAAAATCAGACTTATTCAATAAAAAAATGACGATTAAGGAAAATTTATTTTTTGATCCCATATGAAAAAGTGATTTGAAAAATTCACCATATTAAAAAATATCTGGACTAATTTGGAAATTTTCTATAGTGTGCCAATTCTTAAAGAGAAAAATAAAAATCTTTGAAAATTCTTATTATTTAATTCAAAACACATATTTGCAATTTAAAGCAAAATTCTTCTATTTCAAAATAAAAATGAATAAAATATTTTTATTATATTTTTTGAGTTAAAAAAAGTTTAAACTAATAATTATCCTATTTTTATTATTATTTTGTATAGTTTCCGTAAAAGATAAATCAAAATTATAAAAGGAATTAATAAAAAAACAATCTACAAGTATTCCTTAGTGTAAAAAACCAATTAAAACGGATTTAACGCTAGGAGTGATAAATACATTTGATTAACAGAAAATATTAATTAATAAGTAAAAATAATAAATGGATATGGTTAATGAAAAAATATTCTAATTCATTAATCATTTCCTAATCAATAATTAAAAATACTAAATATCTCCAATTTGAATTTTATTAATTCAAAATGAATTTTTTTCTGATATTAACATAAAAATAAAAATCAGACTTATTCAATAAAAAAATGACGATTAAGGAAAATTTATTTTTTGATCCCATATGAAAAAGTGATTTGAAAAATTCACCATATTAAAAAATATCTGGACTAATTTGGAAATTTTCTATAGTGTGCCAATTCTTAAAGAGAAAAATAAAAATCTTTGAAAATTCTTATTATTTAATTCAAAACACATATTTGCAATTTAAAGCAAAAATTTAAAATTTAACAAAAGCAATAATTATGAAGAATAATAACGTAAAATTATTTTATATATACAAAAAATAAATTACAAATAAATATTTAAATGCACAGAGCACCAACATGATACGGAACGTAAAATGCATGAGATAAATATAATTAAATATTTTATAAGATGTAATGCAGAAAAAATTAACTCAAAAATAATTTTTAAAAACTAATAAATCATTGAGAAAAGCATCATCAAAAATAATAAATTAAAAAAGATAATGATAATAAATGAAAACAAAATCTATTATTATTATAAATTAATAGAGATTTTGAACAATTTTTTAATCACATCACAAATTGTATATTGAAAAGAAAAAAGCGCTGAATAAAAAATTGAAAACAAATATTTTTTACATTTGATTAATTTGAACACTCAAAAGTTTATTGGTGATTTCTTGCCAAAAATTACCTTGAAGAAATTTATTAATTTATTAAATACATTTGATTAACAGAAAATATTAATTAATAAGTAAAAATCCAGATTTGATATGGTTAATGAAAAAATATTCTAATTCATTAATCATTTCCTAATCAATAATTAAAAATACTAAATATCTCCAATTTGAATTTTATTAATTCAAAATGAATTTTATTAACATAAAAAATAAAAATCAGACTTATTCAATAAAAAAATGACGATTAAGGAAAATTTATTTTTTGATCCCATATGAAAAAGTTATTTGAAAAATTCACCATATTAAAAAATATTCTGGACTAATTTGGAAATTTTCTATAGTGTGCCAATTCTTAAAGAGAAAAATAAAAATCTTTGAAAATTCTTATTATTTAATTCAAAACACCAACTTACTTCAGTGAAGGAAACAATTAAAAAAATAATAAAAATGAATAAAATATTTTTATTATATTTTTTGAGTTAAAAAAAGTTTAAACTAATAATTATCCTATTTTTATTATTATTTTGTATAGTTTCCGTAAAAGATAAATCAAAATTATAAAAGGAATTAATAAAAAACAATCTACAAATATTCCTTAGTGCAAAAAATTAATTAAAACGAATTTAACGCTAGGAGTGAAAAAATAAATATTCATGTAAATAATAAATTAAAAAAGATAATGATAATAAATGAAAACAAAATTTTTAAAAATGTTAGGAAAGTTATTGAAAACTGATAAAAATATTATTAAGTAATGAATTTAATAAAACAAATGCTGTAAAAAAAACAAATATAAACACAAAGATATTAAAATTTTTAAAAAAATGTGATTTAATGCACCAAACAAATAAAATATTATACCAGGATAAAAAAATAATATCATATTACGAAATGAGGCAGAAAACAGCATACAAAACATAAGAAATAAAAACAAAAGTCATTTAAAATTGGAAATAAACCAATGCTTACGCTGATAAATTTTATTAAAAAAATAAAAATTTACAAAAGTTTTTACTGCTAAAAAAATTAATAAAAATTAATTTAAAATTTAACAAAAGCAATAATTATGAAGAATAATAACGTAAAATTATTTTATATATACAAAAAATAAATTACACATAAATATTTAAATGCACAGAGCACCAACATGATACGGAACGTAAAATGCATGAGATAAATATAATTAAATATTTTATAAGATGTAATGCAGAAAAAATTAACTCAAAAATAATTTTTAAAAACTAATAAATCATTGAGAAAAGCATCATCAACTTACTTCAGTGAAGGAAACAATTAAAAAATAATAATTAATTAATACCTATTATTATTATAAATTAATAGAGATTTTGAACAATTTTTGAATAACAAATTTTAATAAAAATGAATAATTAAGCAAAAAACAACATTAATAAAGAATACAAAAAGTTGAACAAAGAAAAATTTTATACAAAACGCACAATGAAAAAATATAACCGTTGTTTCTAACTTGAAGAAATTTATTAATTTATTAAATACATTTGATTAACAGAAAATATTAATTAATAAGTAAAAATCCAGATTTGATATGGTTAATGAAAAAATATTCTAATTCATTAATCATTTCCTAATCAATAATTAAAAATACTAAATATCTCCAATTTGAATTTTATTAATTCAAAATGTATTTAACTTAAATAAAAAAAATAAATAAATGCAAAATTTAGATTACAATAATATTAAAATTTAAGGAAAATTTATTTTTTGATCCCATATGAAAAAGTGATTTGAAAAATTCACCACATTAAAAAATATTCTGGACTAATTTGGAAATTTTCTATAGTGTGCCAATTCTTAAAGAGAAAAATAAAAATCTTTGAAAATTCTTATTATTTAATTCAAAACACATATTTGCAATTTAAAGCAAAATTCTTCTATTTCAAAATAAAAATGAATAAAATTTGTTTAACGATGCTTATTAAAAACAATTATGATTTAAAAATTAAAAAATGAATTTTTATTATTATTTTGTATAGTTTCCGTAAAAGATAAATCAAAATTATAAAAGGAATTAATAAAAAACAATCTACAAGTATTCCTTAGTGTAAAAAACCAATTAAAACGGATTTAACGCTAGGAGTGAAAAAATAAATATTCATGTAAATAATAAATTAAAAAAGATAATGATAATAAATGAAAACAAAATTTTTAAAAATGTTAGGAAAGTTATTGAAAACTGATAAAAATATTATTAAGTAATGAATTTAATAAAACAAATGCTGTAAAAAAAACAAATATAAACACAAAGATATTAAAATTTTTAAAAAAATGTGATTTAATGCACCAAACAAATAAAATATTATACCAGGATAAAAAAATAATATCATATTACGAAATGAGGCAGAAAACAGCATACAAAACATAAGAAATAAAAACAAAAGTCATTTAAAATTGGAAATAAACCAATGCTTACGCTGATAAATTTTATTAAAAAAATAAAAATTTACAAAAGTTTTTACTGCTAAAAAAATTAATAAAAATTAATTTAAAATTTAACAAAAGCAATAATTATGAAGAATAATAACGTAAAATTATTTTATATATACAAAAAATAAATTACACATAAATATTTAAATGCACAGAGCACCAACATGATACGGAACGTAAAATGCATGAGATAAATATAATTAAATATTTTATAAGATGTAATGCAGAAAAAATTAACTCAAAAATAATTTTTAAAAACTAATAAATCATTGAGAAAAGCATCATCAACTTACTTCAGTGAAGGAAACAATTAAAAAATAATAATTAATTAATACCTATTATTATTATAAATTAATAGAGATTTTGAACAATTTTTTAATCACATCACAAATTGTATATTGAAAAGAAAAAAGCGCTGAATAAAAAATTGAAAACAAATATTTTTTACATTTGATTAATTTGAACACTCAAAAGTTTATTGGTGATTTCTTGCCAAAAATTACCTTGAAGAAATTTATTAATTTATTAAATACATTTGATTAACAGAAAATATTAATTAATAAGTAAAAATCCAGATTTGATATGGTTAATGAAAAAATATTCTAATTCATTAATCATTTCCTAATCAATAATTAAAAATATTAAATATCTCCAATTTGAATTTTATTAATTCAAAATGAATTTTTTTCTGATATTAACATAAAAAATAAAAATCAGACTTATTCAATAAAAAAATGACGATTAAGGAAAATTTATTTTTTGATCCCATATGAAAAAGTGATTTGAAAAATTCACCATATTAAAAAATATTCTGGACTAATTTGGAAATTTTCTATAGTGTGCCAATTCTTAAAGAGAAAAATAAAAATCTTTGAAAATTCTTATTATTTAATTCAAAACACATATTTGCAATTTAAAGCAAAATTCTTCTATTTCAAAATAAAAATGAATAAAATATTTTTATTATATTTTTTGAGTTAAAAAAAGTTTAAACTAATAATTATCCTATTTTTATTATTATTTTGTATAGTTTCCGTAAAAGATAAATCAAAATTATAAAAGGAATTAATAAAAAACAATCTACAAGTATTCCTTAGTG
The DNA here is from genome assembly GCA_004148225.2 of Heterodera glycines. NCBI lineage: Eukaryota > Metazoa > Nematoda > Chromadorea > Rhabditida > Heteroderidae > Heterodera > Heterodera glycines. Next base: position 9,321,070 of record CP049709.1, read on the forward strand.
TAAAAAGCCAATTAAAACGGATTTAACGCTAGGAGTGAAAAAATAAATATTCATGTAAATAATAAATAAAAAATAATAATTATAATAAATAAAACAAAATTTTTAAAAATGTTAGGAAAGTTAGTCCAAAAAATTAAATGCATTTTGACAAATTTTAATAAAAATGAATAATTAAGCAAAAAACAACATTAATAAAGAATACAAAAAGTTGAACAAAGAAAAATTTTATACAAAACGCACAATGAAAAAATATAACCGTTGTTTCTAAAAATCTAATAAAATTCTTTATTTTTAAATGCAGTTTTATAAGTAATTAATTTTAAAAAATACCATTTATTTCATACAATCAATCACTAATTTATTTATAGCTTTGATTTAATTAACGACAATGTTTTCAATGGATTACATACATTGTTTAAAAGTTTAACAATATATCAAGGAATATATTTAACTTAAATAAAAAAAATAAATAAATGCAAAATTTAGATTACAATAATATTAAAAATATATAATTTTTCTAAATAAACATCAAAATATACACACTTAAATAATAACCAAATGTCTTTAATATAAGCAAACTAAATGAAATATCACATGATGTAATTGTAATTCTTAATTGAAAAACATTTTTAAACATTTAGAATTTTATAAAAATTGCCAAAAAATTATAAAACGGAAACATATTAATATTTAAACATCATTAATAATTTAAATATATATTTGTTTAACGATGCTTATTAAAAACAATTATGATTTAAAAATTAAAAAATGAAATTCATCATTACTTCGTGAATTTTCAGGGTTATTGAATTGATTATAAAGTATAATTACTATAAATTGATCTTAAAAAAAGTTATTAATTTAAAATAATTAAAATGAAAATCTTTAAACTAAAAGAAAAGATTTCTGAAAATAAATAAACATAAAGAAATAAATAGTCTTAATATAAAAATTATTCAAAAGAATAAAATCATATCACAAAAAAGTTTTCAATGGCACGACAACGAACTTACCGCCTGAAGAAATTTTTAAGCACGAGAGCGAGAAAATAAGATTAAATATTGAAATATAATTTCGATCTATGTGCCTGATCAGCATTGATAAATTTAAATTAATATGAAAAAGAAAAAAATAATTAGACAACTATTAAAAAATATAATGATGTTAAAAAAATAAATAAAGAAGGACTAATAATATTATATTTTATGTAAACCATAAAGAAATGAAACTATAATGTACATAATAGTAATTTAAACTAGAGTGTCACGGGACCGAGACCTGGTACTGAAAATAGCGCGACAACTGAGTACCTAGGTCTCGGTTTTGACCAGCATTGACCGGGAAATACTCGGTTTTTTCCCAGTTTTCCCAGCAAAAAGTCCCGGATTTTCAACCCGAAAAGTCCCGGATTTTCAACCCGAAAAGTCCCGGATTTTCAACCCGAAAAGTCCCGGTTTACATCAAAATTCCAGGTCCCGTGACACTCTAATTTAAACCAAAAATGGAACCGTAGCATTAATAATTAATTATGATGTAGTGACGGTATGCAACAACTCGAGTAAGAAATTAGAAGGCGAATGATCCCAAAAATATTTATTTTTATATTTTGGTAATTTAAATTGCTCCTGTTTAATGCCTTTTATATGTTTATAATTCGTATTTGAATTTTTATTTATTTTTTCTAATTTTCTTTATTAATTAGTCTATAGTTTTGATAAAAAAATTTTTGTTCTTTTTTATCTGCTAGATTTAGTTCGCTACCAGCAGCGATTGTAAATGTTTGTTTTTTCTAAAAAATATTATATTTTTTATATATCAATTAGTTCAATTAGTTCAACATAATATTTTAATATTTTTAGAATTTTTAATTTGTTTTATATGTATACTTCAGTGTATTCAGCAATTCTCGGCGCTGAAGCTCCAGAAATAAATTCAAAATTTTTTATTTATTTTTTCAATTTATTTTTTATTTTCGTTCAAATAATAAGCAAATTGCGCATTTCATTAAGTTTGAAACTTTGGGTGTGATTTGTTAAGGCATTTTTACTAAAAATAATATTTTTGTGATTTTGTGTCAATTTATTTATATCACACTAAGAAACGACCTAAAAATTTTCAAAAAAATACACCCCTAAGAATCGACCCTTAAATCCCGAAATTTTCGAAATGTACTTCATTTCGAACTGCAATTAAGTAATTAATTCATTTAATTATAAAAAACTTCTTGAAAATATCGTTTTTTAATAATAAATTATCACACGCAGAACATATCTCTTAAACATTTAATAAGTTAAGCATTTTTTTATATAAATTTTATTTGTAAATGACTACTTAATATTTATTTTTTCAATTCTTGCTCATTACCCATTTCAATAGGCAATTTTTTCCAATTTGAAATTAGTTTATTTTTTATTTCACGTGAATTAATTATGTGGAGTCAAACACTCTTGCTCGTAAATCCGGCCGAGGCTTTTAGGTAAATGAATTATTGATATAAAATATTAATTATATGAAAGTTATATTCAAAGAAATATTTTCAAACTATTTATCCTGTTCAATTTCCTTTTATGGCTACCATGAATTTTTTAAATTATTGCCATTCTTACTACGATTTTGTTTTCTTTGATTATTATTATTATTATTTATTTGAATTCATTTTTAATTACGATATGTTAGGCGCCGCGCCTACTGACAATGAATGCTGTTCATTTCTTACAGAAATTTTTGAAAAATTTATCAAAATAATTAAAGTATGCTCGTTTTTGTTGGGGAAATTCGCAAAAATTCTACAAAAATTTTACAAAAAACTGACCTATTAATTAAAAGTATTTAAAATTTTTCAATTTTTTACTGGATAAGCAAAAAATAAAAACAAATATTTTTGAGGGAAAAAGAGATAAATTGAGGTCGGACAAATGTGCGCCACGCCGACTGAGCATTTGTTCATATTCGTACGATATTTTTTTTTTTTTGCAATTCGTAAAATAGCGCGTTTTTCACCTAGGAATTTCATAAAATTCTAAAAATTTTCAGCTTGAGACCAATCGTTTTCTCTTTTATTTAACAATATATTTTTTAATAATTGTTAATTAATTTTACTTTTTATCTTTTTTCAATATTTCATATTTTAATCTCATGATTGGACATTAGGTAATTTTTCAGCTGTCCTCCCTCCTTCCTGTGTTTTTATTAAATATTATTAATTATGTTTATTAAAAAATTTATCTATTTGCTATTTTATTCAGTGTATTGAAACTTTATCCATTTTAGTGCTTTTCCTACTTTTATTTATCACTTTCTCTTGCAAAAAAATAAAAATAAAAATTTATTTTTATGATATATTTTTGAAATCATTTCTGTATTTAATTTTTTTCAAATCGGCTAATAATTTCAAAGAGTAAAATTTTTTGTTTAAATTGGTAATTATTTTCTCGAGTCTCCATGTGAATTTAATTGATGCATTGGTCTATAACATATCAAGAGTAATAGGAACTGAATAATAAAAATGGAATAAAAAGAAATTCACTTTTTAAGTTATTTTATGTGCTCTGTCACTTGTTACTTATATAATTATTATTTTAATAGATTTTTTTTAAAACACTAAATTTGCAATCGAATAAAATTTGTACCCGCCTAAATTTCTCTTTGATTTTTTAAATTAATGTTTATTTTTTATATTTTTAATTATAAAATTGTTTTCAATTTTACATTTTTAATTATAACTTTATATATAGTTTATAACTTTTTTACTCGGGATGTATGCTCACTAGTTTATAATGTGCTTCGGCTGCGAATTTTTTATAAGAATTGAAAAATGAATTTGCGTTTATTTAATTCATAAGGTTTTTCTTAGTGTATTTATTAATTTTTTTTAATAACAACGTAATTAATTTTAATTCTTCCATCTCGACAAAAGGGAAAGAAAAAATTGTTTTCAATAATTTGAAAATCAATTCTGTTTTTTACTCACAAGAAAACATTTCGGAATGTAAGTGTTCAATCACTTTGAAAACAACTTTTATCGTGCAGAAATTGTCGATTTGCTATTGCAAATTTTCTGCTTTTTGACCCTAACCTCAAACTGATCAGAAAAAAAATTGATTTAATGAAAAAGCCAGCAAAAATAAGTTATTACAAATAAAATCTATTTTTTATATATCAATTAGTTCAATTAGTTCAACATAATATTTTAATATTTTTAGAATTTTTAATTTGTTTTATATGTATACTTCAGTGTATTCAGCAATTCTCGGCGCTGAAGCTCCAGAAATAAATTCAAAATTTTTATTTATTTTTTCAATTTATTTTTTATTTTCGTTCAAATAATAAGCAAAAGATTTTTCTTCGGTAAATTTTTTAATTTTGTCATTAATCTTTTGAATTTTACGACCCCATTAGCATTATGTTTACTTCTTAGCAAATAAATTTTTTTTTATAAAGATTGAATTGTATTTAAAAATATTTGAAAAGTTTTTAAATCTTTACTGAATTTGTTTTAAATAAAAACCTTTAAAAACCGCAAATTAACATTTTTTTATTTTATATTCCCACTTCATCCTCTCCTTGTTATATTGATTGTGTTTCAAATGTATTAGAATTAATTGTTTATTTGTACCGCTTGACCTTAATCGCCATACATTAAAAAAATGTCGAAAAATATTTACGTGTGAGTTTAAATTATTTTGTTGTTGTTGTTATAACGTGACCGGAAAATGCGTCAGTAGAACATGCGTCAGTGCTACAAATATTTTAAAATAAAGTTCTGTAGCAATAAGTATGATAGAATAAAAATAAAATTCTTTGCGAATATCGTTCTGAATTTCGAACCCCGGACGCTAATTCTAACAAAAAGTCGAAAGCCATAATTTTCGAAATTAGGGTTTTGGACAAAATTGGTTTAAACATACGGAACAAATTGAAAACCATCAATCCTTCAATAAGAGATCATTTATGCCATTTTTGAACCAGAAATTCTAAACTCGAAAATTTGGACTCTAAACTTTTTGTTCGAATTCGGGTCCGGGGTTTTGAATTTGCCGAAATGGATACCGGATTCGTGGTCAGTGACCTCGGAAACTAAGGACTTGTTATTATGACGTTAAAATTTTCACTGCCGCATTTTCCGGGCGCCAAATATAAGACTCGACTGATTGATGACAAAAAATATATAAATTAATTAATATCCATGTTTAAATAAAGAATAAAATAACTGTCGAATTAGCAAACTATTTCGCAGAGCAACTTGTAAAATTCAACAATATAAAAAAGAGTAATTAAAAATAAGGTATTTTCTTTTAAATAATTTAGTTTCCTTTAATTAGTCCATTAAAAGTGTATGATTTATTTTTCAAATTTTTTATTTATTTGGTTTATATTTTTTAATGTAGGAAATTTAATTCTCTTTGCTGCTGATTTTATTTGCATGTGATTATCTTCTTCGCGAGACGTTTTTTGCATTGAGCTTTGACACGAAATTAATATAATATTTTTTACATATTGTAAGAATATTTGTTTTAATTGAAAATGAATATTTATTAATAAGTTTTTTCTGTTTGTTTTATGCTTATCAGTCTATCAGTTTATTATTTATTTCTAATCTCTTTTCATGTCATATTCTCTGTGAATTCCGGCTGATTGCGGCTGTTGTACCTTCTTTTTAATTTACATGCTAAATATCGAAAGAAATTATGTTTTGACAATCATATTTTATAGTTAAAGAATTATTTATTGCTCGTACATTAAAATAGCATATTTTTTTTGACATATTTTTGAAAAATTTCTAGAAAAATTGGTCCCTTATTCCACCACCCAATAGTGAAATTTGAAATTTATATAATTGTTAAAAATTTTTAGTAATAATTTTATTTTTTAATTTCTAATTTGCTCATATTTGTTTTAACTAAATTAATTAAGGCGTTTGCTCTTAGACATTCTTATTTTTTGCTTTTTGATTAATGATAAAATTTCTTATAATTTCTCATGAAAGACTTTTATTACAAATTTTTAATTAAAAGAGAAAAATATTATTTTTTTGTTGTTAAAATGATTTTTGATTATTTGAACTATTTGATTATATCAATTTTTGTACATGACCAAAAGCTTTTGAAATGTTTCATTTATAAGCAATTTTTAAAAAATTCTTGCATTATCACTTATTCTATTACCCATAAATTTGTACATCGCGTAAAATTTAGTTTACTATTTATAATAATTTTAATTTAGATTTTATTAATACAAGCAAAAGCTGAATAATTTAAAACATCCGTAATAATTTTTTGTTAAATTTATTTTATTATAAATTTCTTTAAACAGAAAGTCTGAATTTTGAAATAATTTTCGCCTGAATACTTATTTTTTGTATTTCGATCTATAAACATATTTGCGGCGTCTATCGGCTGACCACATTTTTCTATTTCGCAAACATTTATATAATTATGAATTTAATTATAATAGACTTTGTTTTTTTATATTTACTATTACATTTTAATTTAAATTTATATTTTATGTAAATTGCAACATTGAGTAATAATTTTTTTAGTTATTTATTGACGGACAAATACAATTATTCATACTTTGGAGCGGATCATCATGCATCTTTACTGTTTTTCTCGTTTCTTAAAAACAGCCTAAAAACATGTTTTAGAGCAATTATTGTTAATGATAAATCTATTTTTGATAACTTATTTAGGTAATTAAAAGCTTATAAATGCTATAATTATTACTTTATATTTCTCTTTATCACTAATTAAATAATTATTTGCTCAGTTGTTGTCATTTTCATTAAGATTTATAAAATGTCTTTTAAATGAATTTAATTCATTATTTTTATTTTATGTTTTGTCTTGATTTGCTTTTTGCAAATCTAAAATAATTTTCTTTTAAGTCAATAAATTCATTAAATTTTAATTGTCTCGATCTAAATAAACATTTCGTGCCCTCAATTTATATACAAATCGATTGATTTTAATTTATTGAAAACTTAGAAAAATTACTATCACTAAATATATATTGAGAATAAAAATCAAATATTTGTGAAAAAAATAAATAAAAAAATAAATTTAAATTCAATTTAAATACGGGTTTTTTATTAAACATTTTTTATAATGGAGCACATCTATCAATAAAAAAATATAATAACGGTTTTATATTAAAAAACAATAAAATCAGAGAGAAAACAATTCCTAATTGAATGGGAAAATTAATAAATATAAGGTATTTTGTTTTACCTTTTTTGCATGAAATATAAAAAAAATTTTAAAAATACAACATGATAACTAAATATATTAGCAATAAAATTATTATTAAATTATTATTAAAACTTTTTAAATATCCAATAATAAAATTTAACTTTTTAATATTAAAAGACAACCGAAATGATATGCAATTAAGCGTGGTGAGTCGTTCCACAAAAAACTCAGTGATTGATTGGTCATTTTCCGGAAGCCGATCGCACCCTTTTCGGGGCACCAAAAGTGCCTGATCCAGAATCCGGACCGGCCCGGTTAAGAACAATTTTTTGTTCAGTTTTTCAAGGGCTATCTCCCAGGCCGGGTCCGGTTCTTGATCCATTCACTTGGAGCCCGTCATGGATCGGGCACATCTGCCGGAGGACCCTCAGCCTCGCCCGACCCTGTCGATGGCAACCCAAGCTAAGCTTGCCGGTACCAGCGGGGTTTTTTGTACAGCTCGATGAGCTCTACAAAATGGTATCAATGGCGTCAGGCTATGTCTACTACAAATGGAGAAAATTGGCGAAAAGTAATCTCAAAAATTGAAAAATTAGAATTTGAAAATGACTTGTGTCCTGCCGTACATTAGTATTAACCGGACGGCACCGTGTTTTGTGAATTGAATAATTAAATTTATTTATTTAATTTTATCGATCACTGAGTTTTTTGTGGACGCCCACACTGAGCCTATAAATATCCCATATATTTATGCTAAATATATTTTAATAATAAATTAAAAATAATAATAATAAAATAAATAGAAATAATGAGAATACCATAAAAATTTGAAAATAAATGTATAAAAACAAATTACAAAAAAAATTAATTCTAAAAAACTGTTCATTTAATAATAAGGGATTATTTTAAAATTATGCTTTAAAAAAAATTTATATAAAATATTGCTTCCGTGGAACCAAAGGACAAGATGCTATTTTGAACTTGAATTTATATAATACTTACTTTCTAAAATAAATAATAAAATTTCAACAAGATGAAGAGAGAAGAAATCAGAAATTCTTTTAATTAGTCCAAATAGTTAAAACAATTTAATGAATAAATTAATAAAAAAAGAACTACTTCTAGAAATCACTAACAGCAATTTAAAATAAATTTGAAAAAAAACTTTACGCCAAAAACGTTATTAAAAATAAAAAATAGTTCTTTTATACATGATTAATTTCAAAAAATAAACAAATAAATTAAAGCGAGTCTAAATTGAAATTACACTATAATAACAAGATTTGTGGTCTGTGAAAAACTGCTCATCAGCAATAATAAAGTACGAATACCAAATGATTAAATATTATGACAAATAATAAAAATCAAATAATTAAACAAAATTTTATTTTAAGCTAAACAGAATTCATATAAAAAATATTAAAAATATATAATATTTTAAGATATAATAAATCAAAAATATTTCTCAAACAAACCAAAAATAAATAAAAATTCTCAAAATTTAAATTTTTCTTTGCAAATTTTTAAAAGTTTTGTAAAATTAAAGCTTTAAATTTAACTATGATAATAATAAGACCTTACAAAATATTTTTATTAATGATCCACGTGGTAATTTTTTTGCTTGGTGGCATTTCGGTGGGGTCGTGAAATATTTAAAATTTACAGTCTAATAAGATGAATGGAAAACATTTAAATACTATATAAAATAAAATGTGTCTATTTCTTATCTATAAAATTTTTAGATACGTTATTATTGAATAAGATATTTTATTTAAATATTATTGATTCTTAAAATAGAGATGTGATTTAGTAATAATATTGAAAAATCAAAAAAAATACGAAATATTTTTTCTAAAATTTTCTATTGCAATTAAATCCGAATTATAAAGAATTAGATTTTTAAATTCATGTCTGTTTAATCATATGAAGTATTTTCTTTTTTATCTGAAGAATGTGCAAATAAATAATAATATTCTAATAGATTTCAAAATATATTTTCCTTTTTAATTACATTTTTGCATTTATAATTTTTTTTAAATAAATTTTCAATTAAAATTAAAAGTTTTAAGTTTTAAAATATGAGCATGTCACATATGAGAATCATTTGAAAATTCGAGCGAGATTAGTGCTTGTATTTTTTATTTTGGCAAAAAGGAAAAAACAATATTTAAATATTTTTGCATATTTTTTGACAAATATTAGAAAAGCATAAATGAAGCCGGAAAATTTTAAAAAAACTTGAAAGAAATTGTCATAACAAATGGAAACTTTCAAAAATTTGCTAAATTGTCTTGGATTCGACATAAAAAAACGCGGATAAAAATCACTTTTTGGGAAAATTTTTTAAGAAGAGCTTAAAAGTTCTGTGACATTTTAATAGTAATTCCCACCGAAGATAAAATACACCAATTATTTTTTGAATTTTTAATCTTTGATCCTTTTGTATTATTAGGGACCGAAAGATATCATTAATAATAGTCAAAAACATAGATGTCGAAAAAAGCGAAGAAAATGTGTCGGTTTTAACTGGGTTCGATATTCTTCAAGAGACAATAATTTAAGAGACTAAATTTTAAAAAAATTAAATTTGAAGGTCTGTTTTTTGCAAAAAATATTTTGTAAGTCAAAAAAAAAATCAATATTTATGAAAATTATTGAGCGTAAAGCAGGGGCTCGACCTGTCAGATTTATCAGAAATTTTCGTTTTTTGCCTATTCCTTCCTATTTCTTCAAATGTCTGATAAATTTGAAAAAAAAATTATGCCGAAATGCCATTTATCTGTTAGAATTTAATAGCACTCATTAGTATAAGTGGTTGGCCACTTCACAAAAAGTGCAAGTCTGGGCGCTTCACAAAAAGTGCAAATTTGCTAAATTTTTGAGTAAATAAACTAATAACTTTTCTCAGACACAACAAAATTGAACAATCTTCGTATCATACATATCCCTTGAATTGCTTTATTAGCTTGCCAAATTTATAAAATTTTATAAAGTTTTTCAAAGTTATGACAAAAATGTATAAATAAATAACAACATAGATTTACAAAAAAACAAACAATTTTTAATAAAAAATAGCTCTGCTTTTAAACTGAGATAAAGAGGAAAAACACATATTTCATCTTCCGTAACAAAAATCAGTTACACTCTTGCACATCTTTGGTTCACGTTTGATCATTTTAATGTGTATAAAAAAATAAAAATTTCTATTATTTCTTATTTAGTTTTTTATTAAAGAATTTTTTGGTATTTAGGAGAACATATTTAATTTTCTCAATTTTAAACTTTTTCTTTGCAAATTGGCCTCGAAAGGGGCGCGTTCGAATCCCAGGAGCGCCATTTCGTGGGGCACTTTTGTGTGTGCCACCGTTGGGCCGCTGGCGGTGCATAAGACACCGCCAGGGCGCGAAAAAAAGTGATCACTGGGGAAATAATAGTGTGATCGGAGTTTTTGATCGGGGCGGGGCAAATATTTTCATTAGAGACAAACAGTTGCCAAATTAAACTAAAAGATAGTACAAAAATAAGAGAGTGGAGAGAGTGTTAGAGGGGAGATGAGAGACGAAGGCAATGGGCTGCTGGCGGGCAGCCGGCGGACGCTTATCCATATTAATGTTATTTCATTTTATAGTTACATTAATTATATATGGGTTTTTTATTCTTACATATTTCTCTTTTGGTTAAATTCTATTATCTAAAATTATTAATAATAAATTTTATAATTCTGTCAGCGAATCAATTTATTTCGATAACATTTGAAATTATTTTGTTTTTTAATACTTTTTTTCATCTCATCTTTTAATATTAGTTCTGCTTATTATAATTTAAATTTAGATTCTTGTAATTATTAGCAATTCTGGTTAGATATTGTAATTTATTTTTGTTTGATTAATTTTCCTCTTACAATTCAATTTCTTTTTTTCAATGCAAATTGTTTTGGTTTTTGTGTTACATATGAAATTTTATAAAATAATTTCATTTTACTCCCGATTCATTTCCATTTAAGCGTAAATTGCGCATTTTTATCCAATTAACAATTTAAGTATTGTTTTACATCCAAATAATATTGAAATAATTCTATAAAATTTTTAGATACGTTATTATTGAATAAGATATTTTATTTAAATATTATTGATTCTTAAAATAGAGATGTGATTTAGTAATAATATTGAAAAATCAAAAAAAATACGAAATATTTTTTCTAAAATTTTCTATTGCAATTAAATCCGAATTATAAAGAATTAGATTTTTAAATTCATGTCTGTTTAATCATATGAAGTATTTTCTTTTTTATCTGAAGAATGTGCAAATAAATAATAATATTCTAATAGATTTCAAAATATATTTTCCTTTTTAATTACATTTTTGCATTTATAATTTTTTTTAAATAAATTTTCAATTAAAATTAAAAGTTTTAAGTTTTAAAATATGAGCATGTCACATATGAGAATCATTTGAAAATTCGAGCGAGATTAGTGCTTGTATTTTTTATTTTGGCAAAAAGGAAAAAACAATATTTAAATATTTTTGCATATTTTTTGACAAATATTAGAAAAGCATAAATGAAGCCGGAAAATTTTAAAAAAACTTGAAAGAAATTGTCATAACAAATGGAAACTTTCAAAAATTTGCTAAATTGTCTTGGATTCGACATAAAAAAACGCGGATAAAAATCACTTTTTGGGAAAATTTTTTAAGAAGAGCTTAAAAGTTCTGTGACATTTTAATAGTAATTCCCACCGAAGATAAAATACACCAATTATTTTTTGAATTTTTAATCTTTGATCCTTTTGTATTATTAGGGACCGAAAGATATCATTAATAATAGTCAAAAACATAGATGTCGAAAAAAGCGAAGAAAATGTGTCGGTTTTAACTGGGTTCGATATTCTTCAAGAGACAATAATTTAAGAGACTAAATTTTAAAAAAATTAAATTTGAAGGTCTGTTTTTTGCAAAAAATATTTTGTAAGTCAAAAAAAAAATCAATATTTATGAAAATTATTAGAGCGTAAAGCAGGGGCTCGACCTGTCAGATTTATCAGAAATTTTCGTTTTTTGCCTATTCCTTCCTATTTCTTCAAATGTCTGATAAATTTGAAAAAAAAATTATGCCGAAATGCCATTTATCTGTTATTCATTTTATTTAATTATTTACTACCTCACTATTTCTTTAATGGTTCCAAAAATTGCCTCATTTTAGTGAAAATTTGTTGAAAAATCGGATAAAATTCCAAAAATTCTTCCGGCGATTCCTATCGGCAATGTTCAGGGCTTCCCTGTTGCCCAGATTTTTTTTAAAGTCTTAAAATTGTGATCTAAAAGGCAAAAAATAGTAAATATTTTTTTGTTGCATTTAATAATTTTTTGTAAGGCTCCCTGACACCGAGAGAAAGTTTTTCATTTCAAGAAAATGCGACACTAAGAAAATACGACACCAAACTTAGATTTTTAAAAATATAAATTTGTGTTTTTTTTGAATTTAAAGTCTTGAAAATGAGCATCAGTACCAAAAAAGACTTGTTAAGTGTGGGTAAGTTGATTTTGTAAGGTAATAAAGGATAAGCATCTTGAAGCACCAGAATTAACTTATGAGTCTAAAAATAAAAGCTCTTGATGAAAAGAAACTCTTTCTAAGCAAATGAAAATTTTTAAAGACTCATAAGTTAATTCTGGTGCTTCAAGATGCTTATCCTTCCTTTATTACCTTACAAAATCAACTTACCCACACTTAACAAGTGTTTTTTGGTACTGATGCTCATTTTCAAGACTTTAAATTCAAAAAAAACACAAATTTATATTTTTAAAAATCTAAGTGTTGTATTTTCTTAGTGTCGCATTTTCTTGAAATGAAAAACTTTCTCTCGGTGTCAGGGAGCCTTACAAAAAATTATTAAATGCAACAAAAAAATATTTACTATTTTTTGCCTTTTAGATCACAATTTTAAGACTTTAAAAAAAATCTGGGCAACAGGGAAGCCCTGAACATTGCCGATAGGAATCGCCGGAAGAATTTTTGGAATTTTATCCGATTTTTCAACAAATTTTCACTAAAATGAGGCAATTTTTGGAACCATTAAAGAAATAGTGAGGTAGTAAATAATTAAATAAAATGAATAACAGATAAATGGCATTTCGGCATAATTTTTTTTTCAAATTTATCAGACATTTGAAGAAATAGGAAGGAATAGGCAAAAAACGAAAATTTCTGATAAATCTGACAGGTCGAGCCCCTGCTTTACGCTCTAATAATTTTCATAAATATTGATTTTTTTTTTGACTTACAAAATATTTTTTGCAAAAACAGACCTTCAAATTTAATTTTTTTAAAATTTAGTCTCTTAAATTATTGTCTCTTGAAGAATATCGAACCCAGTTAAAACCGACACATTTTCTTCGCTTTTTTCGACATCTATGTTTTTGACTATTATTAATGATATCTTTCGGTCCCTAATAATACAAAAGGATCAAAGATTAAAAATTCAAAAAATAATTGGTGTATTTTATCTTCGGTGGGAATTACTATTAAAATGTCACAGAACTTTTAAGCTCTTCTTAAAAAATTTTCCCAAAAAGTGATTTTTATCCGCGTTTTTTTATGTCGAATCCAAGACAATTTAGCAAATTTTTGAAAGTTTCCATTTGTTATGACAATTTCTTTCAAGTTTTTTTAAAATTTTCCGGCTTCATTTATGCTTTTCTAATATTTGTCAAAAAATATGCAAAAATATTTAAATATTGTTTTTTCCTTTTTGCCAAAATAAAAAATACAAGCACTAATCTCGCTCGAATTTTCAAATGATTCTCATATGTGACATGCTCATATTTTAAAACTTAAAACTTTTAATTTTAATTGAAAATTTATTTAAAAAAAATTATAAATGCAAAAATGTAATTAAAAAGGAAAATATATTTTGAAATCTATTAGAATATTATTATTTATTTGCACATTCTTCAGATAAAAAAGAAAATACTTCATATGATTAAACAGACATGAATTTAAAAATCTAATTCTTTATAATTCGTATTTAATTGCAATAGAAAATTTTAGAAAAAATATTTCGTATTTTTTTTGATTTTTCAATATTATTACTAAATCACATCTCTATTTTAAGAATCAATAATATTTAAATAAAATATCTTATTCAATAATAACGTATCTAAAAATTTTATAGAATTATTTCAATATTATTTGGATGTAAAACAATACTTAAATTGTTAATTGGATAAAAATGCGCAATTTACGCTTAAATGGAAATGAATCGGGAGTAAAATGAAATTATTTTATAAAATTTCATATGTAACACAAAAACCAAAACAATTTGCATTGAAAAAAAGAAATTGAATTGTAAGAGGAAAATTAATCAAACAAAAATAAATTACAATATCTAACCAGAATTGCTAATAATTACAAGAATCTAAATTTAAATTATAATAAGCAGAACTAATATTAAAAGATGAGATGAAAAAAAGTATTAAAAAACAAAATAATTTCAAATGTTATCGAAATAAATTGATTCGCTGACAGAATTATAAAATTGATTATTAATAATTTTAGATAATAGAATTTAACCAAAAGAGAAATATGTAAGAATAAAAAACCCATATATAATTAATGTAACTATAAAATGAAATAACATTGTTATGGATAAGCGTCCGCCGGCTGCCCGCCAGCAGCCCATTGCCTTCGTCTCTCATCTCCCCTCTAACACTCTCTCCACTCACTTATTTTTGTACTATCTTTTAGTTTAATTTGGCAACTGTTTGTCTCTAATGAAAATATTTGCCCCGCCCCGATCAAAAACTCCGATCACACTATTATTTCCCCAGTGATCACTTTTTTTCGCGCCCTGGCGGTGTCTTATGCACCGCCAGCGGCCCAACGGTGGCACACACAAAAGTGCCCCACGAAATGGCGCTCCTGGGATTCGAACGCGCCCCTTTCGAGGCCAATTTGCACATATAAATTTCCTTTTGTATTTTATGTTTTTATTTAACATTTTGATTAATTTTCTTATACATTTACCCTCCTTTTGATTTAAATATTATCAAAAAAAATCTTTTATCCGCCACTCCCACTATTCTGTTGTCTTTTAATCAACTATTAGTCAAATGCTTAAGTAATAATTAAAACTAATAATAATATTAATAAAATCTGCTGTGTATAAAACAAAAAATTAAATTTATTTGCTGATCATTAAATTAACAAAATAATATTGTGCTTAACAAGTGAGGCTCCAAGGCCGTACCAACGATCGATCCGAGATTACATAGGGGGGACAATTCGGCTCGACAAAACACCAACTCGACGGTGGCACTGGTCACAAATGCCCAATGAGGCAAACGGAACATTGCGGCGAATACGGACAATGACCAAATGGACAAGGACAATGACAATGAGAAGAAAATTGAGAGCAAAAGAAGCAGCGATCATCCAGGTCGGCCAAACAAAGCCGGTGGTGCAAGATGGAAGAGAGTCGGCACAGAAAACGGGATTTTCCCAATCTTCGAATCCAAAACAACGACGGCTGCAGTTTCGACCTGAACACGCCACAGTTCAAGACGTTCGATGTCTTAACCATTTTTGTTTTGTATTAATTAATAATAATTAAATATTAAATTCTCTCCCTCTCGCACTCTCCCTCTTTCCTTTCTCTCTCACACCCTTCTTTTCCTTCCTCCACTTTTCCAAGCATTTGTTCACAGTTTTTCCAGTCACACCCCCGCACAATTACGCAACTATTTTCCTTTCATTTTCCGAACTCCAACAATTGTTCTATTTGTCCCAAAATCCCAAGACACCACCCCACCCCACCCTCGGGCCGGGCCCCATTCCCGAGAAGTGGTGATCATTTAAGCGCTCATTAACTTAATTAATCACGGGGATAGGAATTGGGATAAAACCAGGCCAAATAAACGAACACTCGTGACGGCTAAACTGATCAGAAGGTATTGGCCGATGCCCGCTGATTAAATGTTCTCATCAACATCAACATTCATCAC
Organism: Heterodera glycines; assembly: GCA_004148225.2. NCBI lineage: Eukaryota > Metazoa > Nematoda > Chromadorea > Rhabditida > Heteroderidae > Heterodera > Heterodera glycines. The sequence continues at coordinate 9,337,257 of CP049709.1, forward strand.
ATTCATTCTCCCCAACAAAATCATCAAATATTTCTGCGAAGCTACTTATTTCATCAACCTATTATTCACGCTCTGCGGCTGACCTTCCACTTCCGGCAACTTATGATGGAACTACAGATTTTCATAATTATTTAAAAGGCTTCAATTTAATCGCTACTGCCCATTCGTGGCAACCAGCACGTTGCGCACAGATATTCCCGCTTTATTTGAGAGGTGCTGTAAAAGCCATTTATGAGGGGTTAGACCAAAACATTAAGAACAATTGGAGGGAATTGGTCGACACTTTGGCAGAAAAATTAAAACACATTTCGTCTGGGCTAGCAGCACGGCAAAAGTTAGCCCACCGCAAACAATTTCCGGGTGAAACTCTGAAAGAATTTGCTCAAGAAATAATAAATCTGGTAAACCGAGCATACCCAAACAATAACATTCAAATGGATTTCCAAGCCTTGCAATTGGGCGACAAGGAAAATGTCGTAAAAGAAGAAAACGAAAAACGGCTTCAGCAATTTCGGCTAGGGATAGCCAAGGACTTTTTTCGCGCAAATATGTTGCCGTCAATAAAAGAAAAGATTCTGTTCATGAATTAGCCGACCACGATGGAAGAGGCAGTGGCGCAAGCCAAACGGGTTGAACAAGTGCAAGAAAATTTAGCAGAAGACTACTGGAAGCAAGCACAAAATACAAAAGCCGAAGTTGCGCTGGCAGAAGTTAATGCCGTCCGCACTGAATTGAATGAATTACGCGACCCACAAAAGGCACAGCAATGCCAGCAACGCACAGAAATAAATCAGAACACCGAAGAACGGAATTTTCCTAATAATTGGCAGGGAAATCAGCCACCAGGAAACCCTTTCATGACGCGAGGCGGTTTTAATCCGAGGGATTCAGAGGACGATTCCAGAAATTTCAGGGATTTCGAGCCGGCATGAATAACCGAAATCAAATTCAACCCCATTGGGCAACCGATTTTACCCCTCAAATAATTATAATTTCCAACAATTCTAGAATCAAAGTTGGAATACAAAACCGAGGCAGAGGAGGAAACGGACAAATCCGCGGAAGAGTGAATAATAATTCGGGAGGCAATCGGACCGGCTGGCGAGTAAACGAAGTCAATTTTCCATATATCTGCATAGTAACAATCATTTGTTCACTAATGATCGTTCCAACAGCGGGGCAATACCAAATTTGTCCAACAAACCAACAGCGGAGTGTCAGGAAAAAAATATGTTTCCGTTGCCGACTGCTCTAGCGGCTTTTTTCACATTAAATTGGCAAAAGGGCACGAAGAAAGAAGTGCTTTTATTTGTCACATGGGATTATTTAGTGGTTCCGATGTCCATTTGGATTGGCGGGCGCACCAACAACCTTCTAACGAGCCATGGAAGAAGTACGCCAATTGTGCTCAGCTACCTTTCTTGTGTATTTGGATGATTGTATTATTGGTTCGATGACAGAGGACGAACACTTAGAAGACATCGAAACATTTCTGAAAACGATGGCTGAGGTTGGCTTTCGATTATAGCCAGAGAAGTGCCGATTTGCACTTGGAGAAATACGATATTTGGGACATTTAATTTCGGAAAAATGTGTGCGAATTGACCCCAAGGATTTGGAGCCGATATAAAAAATCAAAAAACCAAATAATATAACTGAACTACGATCGCTGATTTGTGTCTTATCATACTTTCGAAAATTTATTTATGAATTCGCTGAAATACTGCAACCCATTTATGAACTAACAAAAAATGAAAGTACGACGGAATGGGGACAATTACACGAGCAAGCCCTGGAAGAGTTAAAGGAAAGATTGATGACAGCGCCAGTGTTAGCTCCGCCAAGATTTGGACATCCATTCGTAGTTGAAACTGACGCCAGCACCAAAGCAATCGCCGGATGTCTTCTACAGAAGAACAAAAAGGAGGAAATCCACCCCATTTGCTACTTTAGCAGAGTTCTAACTAAACACGAAAAACGATATTCAGTAGTGGAATTAGAAGCACTTGCCATTTGCGCTTCATTAAAAAATTGCCGCCCATATTTGGAGGGAGCTGGAAGGTCAACGGTGGTAATAATTTCATATTTGAAAAAGATGATAAATGGAAAATAAATTTCATTCATAACCTAAAATAATTTTACAATTAACAAATATATGGCAATTAAAATAAATATTACATTAGATTAAAAGATTAAAAAAATCATATATTCTAAATTCAATAAATTCATAAATAGGGCAAGCAAATTAATAAGAAAGACGGTTATGTGCGCATGAGAATAAAATACAAAACGAGATAAAAGATAATAATTAAACTTATTTAAATTATTTAAATAAATGAATGAAGTAAAGAAATATGTTAATTAATACTAGACATATTTATGAAATATAAAAAAAAATAAAACAAAATTTTTACAAGAGAAAGAATTAAATAAAAATAATAATGACTATTAATTAGTATAGCTCAAATAATAAATGCTTTATAATGGTGAATAAAAATAGAAATGCCAAGAGATAAACACAAAGAGAAATTAATAAATTTAAGCTTAAAAAAATATTTAATAGTCGAAATAAAAGTTTTTAAATTAATGCTCTTATTTTACCAGAAAATTTGCATTGTTTTAAAATTTAAAATTTATAATATAAAGCAAAAAACGAGCTATTTATCATTTCATACAATATAATAAAAAAATGATACATCTTTTTCAGGTAAAAGAATTTATTATTTAGTAAAATTTTAAAATTTGCAAAATTAGTTTAAACATAATTTTTTTTTTTTACTTTTTTAAAGATAAACCTTTGAAAAACACCAAAATAGTTGCAAATTAGTTGTTATATAAATAATAATTTTTGTTTTTGAGTTTGATTAAAATTATTATAAATTATTATTTTTGCGTTAAGTCAATAAACGAAAAGACTTTAGGCATATTACTTATATTAATTTTAACAATAATGACTTTTTTTGTGATTTTTTTCGGAATTTTATCATTTTTAATTTTTTCAATTATTTTCATGATAAATTCTTTGAGTTTTAATTGTATTAGGTATTTAGTTTCGATGTTACTATGACACTTTTGTTAAAAAAACAATTAGCAAAAAAATAACCAAATTCAACTTTTTAATATAAATTTCATAGTATTTCAACGCCGCTGATTTTTTATTAACACATTATAAAACAAGTTGTCATTAAAAATAATCTTTGTTAATAGTAATAACTAATTAAACAATGTTTAAAATAAAATTGAATTTTTTTAAATGTATAAAAATTTCATATCTTATTAATGAAATTTTTTCATACAAAAGTAATAAAATTAAATAAATTGTTATTGAAATTTTCATTATAAAATTTTTACTTATAAGAAAACTTTCATAGCCTTAAATTACCTGGAAAATATATTAAATGGAACAGATAAATAAATAATAAATCTAAACTCGACTTCATATATAATTAATATACCGACAACAAAAAATCATCATTATTTTTTAAACAATTGAAAACTGATAAAAATATTATTAAGTAATGAATTTAATAAAACAAATGCTGTAAAAAAAAACAAATATAAACACAAAGATATTAAAATTTTAAAAAAAATGTGATTTAATGCACCAAACAAATAAAATATTATACCAGGATAAAAAAATAATATCATATTAAATTAATGAAAAGAACAAATAAATGATAAAATAAATTTTAAAAATCAAATTAATTCCTTTATATTTTATAAAAGAATTAAAAAAACTTTTAATTCCTAAATAAGAGGCTTACGAAATGAGGCAGAAAACAGCATGCAAAAAAAAAATTGATTCATAAGAAATAAAAACAAAAGTCATTTAAAATTGGAAATAAACCAATGCTTACTCTGGTAAATTTTATTAAAAAAATACTGGAACACGAACAGTGTACGAAACCATGAGGTAAATATAGGTAATTAAATATTTTATAAGATGTAATGAATAAAAAATAACTCAAGATTAATTTTTCAATTAAAGAATTAAATAAATTTTCTCATAAAATTTTTATTAATTTTGGAATTTTTTTAAATATCCTATTAAACATTCAAAATAATAATAATAATTTGGCAGAAGAGACATTTTCACACAATGAATATTATAATTGCTTAAAAATTTTGAATTGTACATATATATTTTTTAGAGCCCGGTAAAAAATAATTTACGGGAGCGGGAGCCGGGAGCGTGAGTTCGAAGTCTAAAATTATAAAAGGAATTAATAAAAAACAATCTACAAGTATTCCTTAGTGTAAAAAACCAATTAAAACGAATTTAACGCTAGGAGTGAAAAAATAAATATTCATGTAAATAATAAATAAAAAATAATAATTATAATAAATGAAAACAAAATTTTTAAAAATGTTAGGAAAGTTAGTCCAAAAAAATTAAATGCATTTTTACAAGGATTAATAAAAATGAATAATTAAGCAACAAACAACATTAATAAAGAATACAAAAAGTTGAACAAAGAAAAATTTTATACAAAACGCAATAACGAAAAAATATAACCGTTGTTTCTAAAAATCTAATAAAATTCTTTGTTTTTAAATGCAGTTTTATAAGTAATTAATTTAAAAAAATGATCGCCATCATGCAGAAGCAAGGGGATCTGCTGAAACACCTGGAAGATGCCTTCGTGCGCCATAAACATCAAAATATACACACTTAAATAATAACCAAATGTCTTTAATATAAGAAAACTAAATGAAATATCACATGATGTAATTGTAATTCTTAATTGAAAAACATTTTTAAACATTTAGAATTTTATAAAAATTGCCAAAAAATTATAAATACGGAAAAATATTAATATTTAAACATCATTAATAAGTTTAACTCGAAATTATATTTAAGAAAATAAAGTTAAAATCTATAAAAAATAAACAAAAAAATTATACAATAATTATTAAGGTATGTCATTACTTCAAAAAACTGGGTTTGATTTGCTGGAGCTATATTTGTTTAACGATGCTTATTAAAAACAATTATGATTTAAAAATTAAAAAATGAAATTCATCATTACTTCATGAATTTTCAGGGTTATTGAATTGATTATAAAGTATAATTACTATAAATTGATATTAAAAAAAGTTATTAATTTAAAATAATTAAAATGAAAATCTTTAAACTAAAAGAAAATATTTCTGAAAATAAATAAACATAAAGAAATAAATAGTATTAATATAAAAATAATTCAAAAGAATAAAATCATATCACAAAAAAGTTTTCAATGGCATGGCACGACAACGAACTTACCGCCTGAAGAAATTTTTAACCACGAGAGCGAGAAAAATAAGATTAAATATTGAAATATAATTTCGATCTATGTGCCTGATCAGCATTGATAAATTTAAATATAATATGAAAAAGAAAAAGATAATTAGACAACTATTAAAAAAATATAATGATGTTAAAAAAATAAATAAAGAAGGACTAATATTATATTTTATGTAAACCATAAAGAAATGAAGCTATAATGTACATAATAGTAATTTAAACTAGAGTGTCACGGGACCGAGACCTGGTACTGAAAATAGCGCGACAACTGAGTACCTAGGTCTCGGTTTTGACCAGCTTTGACCGGGAAATACCCGCTTTTTTCGCAGTTTTCCCAGCAAAAAGTCCCGGTTTTTCAACCCGAAAAGTCCCGGATTTTCAACCCGAAAAGTCCCGGTTTACTTCAAAATTCCAGGTCCCGTGACACTCTAATTTAAACCAAAAATGGAACCGTAGCATTAATAATTAATTATGATGTAGTGACGGTATGCAACAACTCGAGTAAGAAATTAGAAGGCGAATTATCCCAAAAATATTTATTTTTATATTTTGGTAATTTAAAAATATTTCAAATTATATAAGAAAAATTTTTTAAATTTAAAAGCTTAACGAAAATAATATCGGCTTTCAAATAAAATTTGCACGATATTTGTGATAGTTTTTCATCTTATTTTTTCTGCGGCTTTAACTCGACGAGAAATGCACGAAAAAACATTTTTTGTTCGAAAATTTTCGTTTTAACGCCCCTATCCGACCCTAGAAATCCCTATTTTGAGTGTTCGCCCTAAAATAAGTTTTTGTGCCTATATTGGCGTTTCGCCCCTATTTTCGCCCTTATTTTTGCCTATGTTTAGGGCCCTATTTTGAACTTTTTCGTCCCTAAAAATCCGCGCCCTATATCTAAACATTTACAAATGATAATTAAAAAATTTATTTTAAGATATTAAAAATTTGTGTGAGATTGACTTAAAAACAAGAGTCTATAACATATTTCTATTACAAAAAAAATAAAAAAGACAATTTATTATTTATTCAAAAGCTCAAACAAATAATTGCCGCAGTGTAGTATGCAACCATATCGTTAAAATCTTGTTGCATATAAAGGCCAAACCAAAAATAATTATAATTATAAAATGAAGTATGAAATTAAAAAGTTTTGCAAAAAATAAAGAGGTAACATTAAAGAAAAAAAATATTTTTTCATACATGCTCATTTGTCAGCACAAGAACACGAAAAACATAGACACACAAGCGAGAAATGATCCCTTGCACTGAACTAAAAATGAAAAAATTACTAAAGTGCATAATACTTAACTTATTAAAAAATCCCACGAAAATTGTTATTTACTATTACTGATAAGCTATATAGAACTTAGTTATCCGACTTACAATTTTGGCTCGTTACAGATTAGAAACGGAAACAGTGAGGTTTGCCTTAAAAAACACTATAAAATGAAAAACGCATAAATAATTATAAGAATTAGTAATTTTTCATTGATGAAAAATCTAAAATTTAACATACAGCAAAAAAAAATATGCATTAAATTACAATTTTAAATATGATAATTAGAGCCCGGACGGGACCGGGATCCCGCCGGGATTTTGCCGGGACTCCCGGTCCCGGCTTTTTTGGAGAAACCACCGGGACCGGGAGTCCCGGAAAAACGGGAGTCCCGGTCCCGGGATCCCGTCCCGGTCCATTTTCCAAGTCCCGGTCCCGATCCCGGTTCTGGCCATTTCAAAATTCCGGGCTCTAATGATAATAATACAAATAATAAGAAAAATATTTTTTAAGTGGCCATTTTTAGTTTTTTTGATTATCGAGAGAATGCGAAAGCTTGAACATTTAAAGATAAAAAAGAAAAAATAATAATTAAAAAAGATAATAAAATAAAAATTTCAGCCTAAATTGTTTGAAGTGAGCTCAAATTTCTGCGTTGAAATTTTTCGGTTTGGATGTCATAATTTGTCATATTTCAGACTTTTTGTTATTATTTTATTACTATTTTGGCATTTTTCTCACTATTGTAATTAAGTTCTAGGAGAAAAATAAAATAAAAAATTGTAATTAAAATAAATAATTTATATAAATTACTTTAAAAAAATATCGAAACGATAAAAAAATATAAAATAAAAACTTAAAAACCTTTACACTTCGTTACAACATTTATTTAATAATTGCTTACAAAACGACAATTAATAAATTAATAACAAAAAATGTTTTGCTAAATAAATTATATTTCTATGACATTACAAAATTGTTCACTAATGCGGATTGGAACCTCTTTAATGAGCTAATGAGATGGAACATCGGATGCTGCAGAAGTAGAATATATTCATACTTAAATTATCGATTTTTCCCAATCAATCATTTGATTGATTGAGTCCAAGCCAAAAGGTACTGGCTATGTCCCAAACCTATTGCCCCCCCCCCCATTCCGGTTGGATCTTTTTCGTTATTCCATTCTATTATTGAACTTTGCGCGAGAATTTTTTTCATGAATTAAACGTCTTATTTTTTATATTTTAAAATATTTGAAATTTATTTAAATTTAAAAATCTTCGAATTTTAAAAATTCTTCAAAAATACCACCGCGTCTAAAGGGCTAAATCCCGATGGAAAATTCAAATCCACTGCACTAACCACTTGGCCATATGGGGTCATTATTGGCGTATGTTTTAAATACATTGATTTGACTAAATGCGGGGATTGAGATGAGGGAGAGGAAAACATAAACGATATTTTTTGGAGGGCATAAACAATTTTCGGGGTGAAAGGGAGGGGGGGGGATTGATGAAATGATCAAGTAAAAAAAAATTTAAAAAAACGAAATCAGCAGAAATTGTTTATTTATTGAGGAGCGAAATCATTCTGGCCAATTTTATTATTAGGCGATTCGCAATAATATTTTAATTGAAGCAAATAAATAATAAAAATATAATTTTATAATTGTATTGCTAAATATTTTAATTTTAATTTTTAATCATTACAATTCTCAATTAATAAAAAAATGACTTATAATAATGAAGAAAAAAAATAAATTAAAAAAATAAAATAAACAATTCTCAATTAATAAAAAAAGACTTATAATAATGAAAATAAAATTAATTTAAAAATAATAATCACCTCAATAAAATTAACAGTCACTCCGTGAATAAACAATTCTCAATTAATGAAAAAAAAATTGGCTGTCTTTTCCTAATTAAAAATGCCATGGTATTGGCGTGATGAATTGCCAAATAGCATCAGCAGAAGGCAGTGGAGGGCACAACAGGTGAAAAAAGCACAAATTTAATTTTTTTAAAAATTTCTCGATCGAATTAATAATTTTGAAATTATTTTTCGTTTCTTTTCATAGTTTTGTTTTTATTCTTGAATAATCATTTTTGGACTCATTTCAGCGTCTACATCGTCCTATCCAGCGTGCGCAAGGTGTTTTAAATTATTATCCCCCCCCCCCCATAAAGAGAATTAATGAAAAAATTATAAGTCTAACTAAGAAAAGTTAATGAGGCCCGGGATTTTTTTAAAATTTATTTAATTTCAAGTCCCATGGCCATTTGTACACCAGCAGTATTTGGGGACAGTACAATTTCCTCCACCTCCGCCTCATCTTGTTGATCCTCGCCATGGACATTTTCTCCCAAGACGGTGGTTTTATTCATTTATTTTTTTTTAATTTAAAAATTTTAAATTGTTTAAAAATTTTTAAATTTAAATTCTAAAAGACAATTAATATTTTTCTGACATATCTTATAAAAAAATATGATTGAATAAGAAAAAAAATATAATAATAAATAAATTTTTTATTTTTTTGGCGGCGGGGAAGGCAAACACAGCGAAATCAAGTCAATGCAAACGCACCAGTACAGCGGCCTCCAGTAAAACTGTTTAAAATACTGTACTGCCCTTTGAACCCCCCTTTTTTTTAAATTCAACAGTACTAATGCTTTGGTTTTCAAAATTTTAGTAAAAAAACTAATTACAATCGTAATATTGTTTAACCCTTTTTTCGCACCAAAAATACAGGTTTGGGGCAGTACAAAAAAATCGGATTATAACTTTTGGGATATTAAAAAAAAAAAGCAGCAGCAGCAGCAGGTGCCTTTGTTCATTCGCTCTATTGGTGCTCAGCTGCAACCAGTTTCGGTTCAGCAGGCTATGCCAGCTCAGCTGCAACCAGTTTCGGTTCAGCAGGCTATGCCAGCTCAGCTGCAACCAGTTTCGGTTCAGCAGGCTATGCCAGCTCAGCTGCAACCAGTTT
>CP049709.1:9348372-9369375 GCA_004148225.2 Heterodera glycines
ATTATTGAAATTTTGATGAAAATTATTTATAATTTTGCTCAAGATCAACGAAATTTTAATATTAATATCATTTGGTAGCCCCAAGTTTTCTCTGTTGTTCTGCAAAAGTTCAAAAAATTTCGCAAAGTTTCAAAAAGTTATGACTAGAGGAACTCGAAAAACCTTGCTTTTTCTTTGAACATTTTTCGCTATAACTTTTTGAAAGAAAGTTAAATGTTTTTTTTTGAAATTTTGCAGGCCAATTGAGAACATTTAATGCTATCGAATGATACTAAGAATTAAAAATTTGGTGTTGCTTTAGAGCAAAGTTATAAGCAAAAATGTTTATTTTGATGTTTTTTAAATAACGACATATCATCATGGTAAATAAATGAACATGGAAAACCAAAAACAAATTTAGGAATATTATCAAAAAATAATACAAAAATGAATGATCGCAACAGCATATACTACAGTACTGCAGAAGAAGTCGTAGCCGAAAAGCAAAAACATACTTATTACTGTAATTAACGAATTAATAAATTAAGTACAGATTTGTTAATTAATAAGCCTAAATAATAAAATTTGGTGTGACTTCACTTTGATTTTTTCACACTAACATTGCTTTAAACGATAAACAGGAAAAGCTTTTACTGATTTATGATTTTATGTAAGAGTACATTTAACAGTGGATTTTAAAATATTTTTATTTTAAATTGCCACTGTTTATTATTTTCTAGAAAAAAAATCAAATTTTTAAACAAATCCGTCACAAAAGCTAACCTTTAATTTATGAAAAAATTGATAAAACAAAATTTTCGCAAAAATATAAGAAATAAATTTTTTAATGGCGAAATTTTGGACGGTTTGAGAATAAGACAAAAATGCTCAAATTCTAATACATATTTGACACTTGAAAACCCAAACTTTTAAATTTTTAGAGAATTTTAATGAGGTTTTGACAGACGTTGACCAATTTGAATTCAAAAATTGGTAAAAAAGAAAACTCTTTTTTTAAAAAGTAATGAATCTTTTTCAGTATATTTGAATGTTCGGGCAAAATAAAAATATTTTGCCGGATTTTTTACTTTCACTCTTTTAACAAAATATCCAAACTAACATTAATTATTTCAGAAGACTTCAATGATTAGATTAATAAATGCTTCTAAACTAATGTAATAATTTCTTCTCCAAATTGTCTCTTTCACCTTATCGTTAGGGCTCACATTTATAGTTTTTTCACTATTTTTTTCCTGAGCTCCCCGTGGTCTAAAACGCACGAAAAACATGTTTTTTTGGGCTATTGTTAAGCTACTTTTCGAGTTATTAGCAACTATTTTATAGTTTTTTATTTTTAGCAACTAAAAAACTATAAAATTTTTGAAAAAAACTATTTTCAACTATTTTTGCTTGTGAATAAAAATTTGTTACGAAAAATGCAATAAAAAGCGAAAAATACACCCCTAAGAATCGACTTAAAATTTCTTCAAAAAATACACCCCTAAGAAATTAAAAATTTCTCAAAAATTCATCTCCAAATTTATTTTTTTTTTGACGAGAATTTTTGATTTTAAAAATTATTTATCTCAATACTAATTTGGTTTAATTTTGTTACCTTTTTGGATAAAATTTGTCATTTTACACCCCTAAATTTGAAAGTTTTTAGCAACTATTTTCCCATTTTTAGCACCTATTTTGTGGTTTTTTAGAAACTAAAAATTAATTATTTTGGCAGTTTTTAGCAATTATAAATGTGAGCCCTACTTATCGTAATATTTAAATGAATTTTTAATGTTTTTGTAATAATTCAAGCATTTATTTCTTGATTTTTTCTTTTTATTCCATAATTTTCGGCGCATAAAATAGAAGAATTAATTTAATATTAATTTTAATGTTTTCCTAAATTCCTTAATTGATAAGATCTACTAAAACTTTGAAAACCCGATTATCATTACTATAATTCTGGTCACGATCTGACAATTGGCAAACACGCTTGATTCATAAAATTTAGAAAACTATTGACCAAAATTGCAAAACTTCTTATTTTACGGGCAAACCTTAATTAGGAATTTTAGGAGAACTTTAAAATTTTTAAAAAATAATAATTTTCTAAGTTTTCTGAACTTGTGATAAAAAAACAGTGAAAATAAATTGAATACGAATATTTTTTTGATTAATTAAATTTTGAGCAATGATACAAAATTTTAAAATGATTATTACTTGGATTTGGGAAAAGCATAAAATTGACTTTAGCCTTTTCTTTATCGAACCAAAAATTAAAAAAGTTAAACCCTCAAAAAATTGTATGTGAAAATTTTCAATTTCGAACATCGATTTTAAAGACACACCATTAGCAGATATAATTGACAAATGAGTTGAATTTTCTCCTCCCCCTTGGGGGAGATGCGCCGTTCCCGGAAGTAAGTGCAATACGAGACAACGCGTGGTCAACAGAAATATATGGGGAGAGAAATGAGTAGGGATTTTTCGTGAAAATTTTGCTAAAAAATTATTTTTTTGGAAAATTTTCCGGTTTTTGAGGTCAAAAAGGCCAATTTGTCTGTTGTGGGCCGATCTATTAGAGGTTTTTTGGAAAAACGCCAAAATATGCACATAAAATATGCACGAAATGCCAAAATATGCACAAATATGCAAAATATGCACATGGAAAGTCATCCTAGAAGCTTCAAATCAAGCAAAAAACATGTTTTTCGTGCGTTTCACGCTTCCCGCAGTCCAGGAAAAAAAATATGCATGGCATATTTTTGGCATCCCTAGAAATGAGTGAGAAAAAATGGACAGACAAGAACAGAGAAATTAGAAAATAAAATGTGCAGAGAGAACAGTAGCAAGCATCCAGAGACAGTGAGTGCAGCAGAAAGAGTGTGTTGTATCGGCGACAAAGAAGCCAGATACTGACAGACAATACACACTTAAGAGTGAAAAGAAATTTAGGCTTTAATTGGCATACATTAGCGAAGAAAAAAAACAAGGAAATTCGATGGAACGATTTTAACATTTTTCTTTATAAAAGAAACCAAATATTTTATTTGCACAATTTTAAATCCATGGCAACATCGGCTAACCATCGGCCAATCTTCGAATTTATTGTCGAATTGGGTATGTGAATTTTTTATATTTTTTGGGTTTTTCTGCAACTTCCAAACTAAAAATACACCTTGTTTTGTAATTCCAAATTGCCTTTCCTTTTTAAACATATCTCGAATTTCGGCATTTTGCCTCTGTTCCGAATTCGAATTTCCCCCATTTATTTCCCCTCATTTGGGCAGGCATTCGTCTCCAGGCCGATTCGCTGACCGTCGCCTTTGCCTCGGTGTATTGCCATCGCGTGTTGCGCCAAAAGGCTTTTCCGGGCGACCAAATTTGTCCCTTTGTGAGCTTTTTTTTAGGTTATACGCAAATTTTATGGCTTTAGTGAGTTTTAGGCGTCCAATCATTACTTTCTTTTGCACATTTTTCTTATTTGGTCAACTCTATGTTTTTGGCATCAAATGAAAGCAAAAAAGTCTATAGAATTTTTTTGTGGGCCTAAATTCTTGACTAAAAGCAACAAACAAAAAAGGTATTCTTGGATATGCTCGAAAAAGCAACTTTTCGTGTTTTACCGTTGCAATTTTTTCGTAATGTCAGATTTGCTTTTTTCTTTTTATTTTTAAATTCCCGGGACTTTTAGCTTTCATTTGGTACCAAAAAGATAGGCATTTGCCAAGTAAGAAAAAACGTATGGCCAAAGAAACTAAAGATTGGACGCCTAAAGTGGCACTAGAGCCAATTTTTGAATCAATTTTGGCCGTTTGGCTCTTTTTTTGTTGAAAATGCTTAAAATTTTCCGGTTTTGTCAAATCCCCCCCTTCAGACAATGGCTTCCGCCTGTGTTTTGGTGGCCGGCAAAGTGACGAACGACGCGCGCATTAACACGCGCGACGTGATGAACATGGCCTACAGGTTTTCTTTTTTAAACCCATTTTTTCAACTGTCTTTTCCAAACTCGGCCATTTTTGTGCCATTTATTGGCCTTTATCCTTTCACCTTCGACAATGCCTTTTTGTCCAGCGTCGAATTCTTCGGCGAATTGTTGAAATTTGGGCAATTGTTAGGCTCGAAAACCCAATTTTTTTCATTTTTATATTTTCATCGTTTATTTCCCTAATTTTTTCCATTTCCCCCCAAAAAGTGTTCTCCACCCGCAAATGGCCCCGTTGGAAATTGGCGATTTGTCCTACGCGTTGCGCGAAGGGCTCGTCGAAATGGAGTTGGTGGTGCTCCGTTTCCTGCGCTTTCGTCTCAACTTTGAGCACCCACATCAGGTCAAAGAAGGGGAAGGGAAGGGAAAGGACAAACGAAAAATGGGGGATAAAATTGACGAAACGAACTTTGAGGATTTTGGGGGACGGAAGTGGACCGATAAGCAAATCGCAACAAAAAAAGACGACGTAATGTTACCATCGCAATTTGTGGGTTGATTTTGAATTCGGGGTCAACCTCGGGACTTTATGAAGGCTTAGGCCCTGCAGCATTTTACAACGACCCAAAAAATGCTCGAAAAGTTAAGCCCCACAACTTTTCTTACAATTAGAATCAACCAAATTGAGCCTTAAAATATGAAATTATACTCAAAAAGTTACGAAATTTTTGGAATTTATTACTAAAATTTTTATTTAAACAAAATTTGGCGTGAAAAAAAAATTATAGAAAAAAAAATATTTTTTTATTTGAAACGGAATATGAATTGCTCTCGGGCAATTAAACACCCAAAAAGGAAATGCCAAATACTAGACAAAAATTTGGGAATATAAATTGTAAAAATTTGCCAGGAACGCTTTACTAATTAACTAATTAATTGAATTTGCATTTTTTCAATTCCCCCCCCCCCCCTTAAGGACCTCATTTTGATGCTCCGTCTGCTCCGCGATTGGTACCCCAACAGTCTCGGCCGACGCTTTGACGACGCGTGCCGCGTGTCCGCCATGTTTCTGCAGGTGCCATCGACGGGCGGACGAACTCCCCCTCGACTGATCGAAAAACATTTGAATTTTTTCCAAACAGATTTTGTCCCTATAATACCCACTTTTGGTTTTTGGAGTTAATTTTATAAAAATTCCTGGGAGATTTCGAACCCCGGCGGTCATACACACACAAAGGGTGCGAGTTATTCTACTAAAACCCTTTCATACGTTGAAAAGGGGGAAGGGGCGACAAAAAGTTTTGCGAAGGGCGGTCGGCCGCCGATTACCTTTTAGATTTTCACCCAGAAACAGACACTTTTTGCGATTTTGAGCAAATTTTTTAAGAAAATTGGGATGTTTGGGGTTGGGCTCACGGGGGGTGGATGTGTTGGATGGGAAAAAGTCGGGCTGCCAAAAACAAAGTCACGACAAAACCTTGATTTTGTATTTAATAATTACATTTGCAACACAGGATTTGTATGCCGAACCACAAATTGTGCTGGACCACAAGCCGAGAACGTTGGCCGTTGCGGTAGGCGCATTTCGTCCATTTATCACAATAATTCCGTCCATAATTTGCTGACTACACCCATTTTTAAATTCAATTTCCTCGCTTTTTTAATTTTTGGGGTTTTTTGAGTTTCATTTTTCGGATGAATTAATTACCCGAACTTTCGGGAAAATTTTTGTTTTTGGTTTTTAAAATACACAAATTTTTCTAAATGGAAATGACAATTAAATTTGTTCTTGCGTAAAATGAAAAAATAGGCGTTGCAATGTTTAGAAAAATGCGGCAGTAATTTTCGGCTATTTTTCGGTTTGAATGTTTTAGTTAATTGATGGGTTTCGCCCGGTCCTGCCCCTAACAATTTTCTAGATCATAATTAAAGTATTGTGCTGTGATTATATCAGATCATGGGAAATGAATTCATTTTCGAATAATTATTTTTCGACCGCTTAAAAATTTTCGGGTAGGATTTGAGGAGATGAACCAATTTCTTCCAACAAAGACATTTTGTGACGATTTTCGTCTCGATTTTGTCCATCCTCCCCTTTTCTTTCTCAGCTTCTGTCCATGGCATTTTCCTCGCTCCGTCTGACGGACGTCGTGGAGGAGGACTGGGCAACGACGTTCATGCCGAAGTACGACGGACGGCACATCGCGCGAATCAAACGCAAAATTGTGGACAGAGTGTACGGCAACAACGGGGACAGAGAAAGAGAGGAAGAAGACACCGCAGACAAAACAACGCGAGAGGGAGAGGAGGCACAGACAGCGAAAGAAAAGGGAGAAGATGAAGTAGTAGCAGCAGCAGCAAAGAGGAGGAAGACAGTGGAAGCAGAGCGAAAGAGAAGTGCGAGGGAGTGGTGACAGACGAACAGACAGACGAGGAGGGAGGAAGAGAAAACATCCCACAGAGCCGAGACTCTCGTTGGACCTCACACAATTACAAACCAATTTTTACGTGCTATAATTATGAAATAAACAATTCTTACAAAAATTTCTTCTAAAAATAGCAACAAAAAAAACAAAGTATTTCCCCCCTCCCCTCATCGTTGTTCCATTGCATTGGCCACTTCTGTTGTTTGTGTTCCGCTGCTGTAATGTACAGTCGCGCGGTGACGAAGCAGTGCAGCCCTAAATGGTCATTTTGGGAAAATTGGACAGCAAATCATTAAAAAATGCTAACTCCCAAATTTGGCAAATTGAGTCAAAATTTTGAATTCTGTTGGAAATGGTAATTTGAAAATTTAAAATTGGAAGGAAAAATTTTTTGTCTTAAATCCGACGGAAATTGATGAAAAAAACTGCTCTAAATTGGTGTCCCATCCTCTTTAAATGGTGGTGGCCCTTCAGACGTGGGCCTTACTAACGGACTTGTCCACGAATTTGTGCTCGCAACACATCCAACTCAGCTGGCCATGTTCGTCGACGGCGTAGCGCAACGGGGGCACGGAGGGCCAAAGCGGATAGACCACCTGACGAAGATTGGGTGTGAAATGGGGGAACAACATTCCGTTCCCAATCCTTCCGTCCCAATTAACAGAATTTTTGGTAATAGTTCAGTTTGTCCCCCCCTTTTTCGAATTTTTTTTATGTTTTCAAAAGTCATAAAAACACTTTTATGGGGTTTTCGGGTCGCTGATCACGAATCCGGCGCCCATTTAGACCAATTCCTAATCCCGGACCCGAATTCGAAAAAAAGTCGAAAATTTTTCACGTTTTTGGTTCAAACTTTGTTTAAATACACGAAAACGAACTGAAATTCAACATTGCTTCAATAAAAGATCATTTGAGCCATTTTTAGACCAAAAAGTGAAAATCGAAAATTTGAATTTTCGTCTTTTTGTTCGAATTCGGGTCTGAGGTTCGAAATTAGTCGAAATAGGCGCCGGATTCGTGATCAGCGACCCCGAAAACCCCATAGAAAGTGTTTAATGACTTTAGAAAACTTTAAAAAAAATTTTCGAAAAAAGGGGGGGGGGACAAACTGAACTATTACCGAATTTTTTTAGTAAAAAAATATCGGTTTTTCGGCTCCCCCCCCCCCCCCCGAAAATTTTTTCAAAATTTTTCGGCGATTTTTTCAAAATTTTATGATGAGTTACTAAGTTTTTCTCAAAAATTCCCTAAGATTCGCTGACTAAATTAAAAAAAATTTTCTTGAAATTTTCTTATAAAAAATTTTCCTAAAGTTAATTTCCTAAAGTTTTTTTCTTAAAAAATTTCTAGGTCAGAGAAATTTTTAAAATACTCTAATTGTAAGTAAGAAATTTTAAAAAAATTGTAAAAATCCGGTGTCCCCTTGACTGAGTTGTGAGTGTCCCGCGTTACATGGGCGTCGAAGTTGGCGTGCCGTTGATGAACCCGGGCCATGTGCCGGACGAGCAGCGACGGACGGACCATGACCAAGCCGCACAGTTGGCATTGGATCATGAAACGGAAAAATTTATAAGCCACAAAAATCGGGAAATAGCGAACTTTGCGGGCGCATCGATGCCAATGGACGACGACGACAGCCGCGCGCGACGCTCAAAGGCCGAGGGAATGGGGCGCATTGGAGCGACAAAATCTGAGCAATGGGAGGGGAGGGAAACAATTTGGCCAATTTGACGGAAAACGATTCACAAATTGGTGTTAATGATAAAGCCGAGAATCGGATTATGATACTTTGAAAAACTTAGTAATTCATCAAAATTTTAAAAAAACTCTAATTTTTTAAAATTTACCTACTTATAAAAATTTTTCCAGTGGTGGTAAACCTGCTCCGGTCAGCACCACTGACACCACTCATTGTCAGCCATTCAAAAATTGTTTAGAAAAGTGTTTTTTAGAACTTTACTCAATTTATTTAACGATTTTGATGAAAACTTTCTAAATTTATTTCCACTGATGGCCAATTTTTTAAATATTTTTTGCAAAAATTTTGTCTCAAAATGGCTAAATTTCCCGTTTTCCCAAAATACTTATTTGCTTTCATTAATTTCCCGAACTCTTTGGCAACCTGCCGCTGGTGGAGGTGGAGATGGTCCCGTGGTGCCAGCAAAATCGCCTCCACCACTCTCGCCGCTGTTCCGCACCCGCTCGTCCCCACTTTGCTGTTCGTCTTCGTCGCTGTCGTCCCCCACCGTCGCCGTCTTCGGCACCGCTGCCATGCCAATGCCGCGGTGGGCGCGCTGCTTGTGCGCGTTCAGCTGCGCAATTCCGTCAAACATTCGCGCGCACCAATGGCACATGTAACGACGCGGGAGGCATTGGCGTGGACGGCGCCGCGGGCGAAGGGAACGGTCATTGGCAATGCCATCATGGCCAGGGTGGTCACTTAGACTTGGATCAACGGCATCGGCATGGACAACATTGGGGGCCAATTGGTGGTGGCATTGATTCGGTGCTTCGGCTGCTGGTTGCACCCACTGAATGCAATTAAACACTAAATGGTTTTCGAATCCGTCCGTTAATTAGTCTCTCTCTTTCTCTTACCGCCGCTGTGCCGTGCCAAAATTCGGCACTAATTTGGTCCTCATTATGTAGCTGCTGGTGCAGTGCCAAATGGTCGCGCATTTGGTGGCCACCGCAGCGCGTGTCGAACAGCGCGTTGCAATGGGTGCATTCCTTACAATTAGACAAATTTCCAAATTTGTATTTGTAAATTTGAATTTACAATAAATGAAAAAATTCGGAGCAATCCGATAAAATTGGATTTAAAATTGCCAATTTTATTTTGAAATTTAAATGAGAAAATTCGCCACCCAGGCCAGTAAATGGAAAAAATTTGGAGGGGATTCGAAAACCTTCTTTTACTAGCACTTCGACCCCAAATTTTCTTTACAAAAAATTGCCTTTTGAATAGTTTTCGCCCAAAATCGCCCATTTGGAACGCCGTGAAAAATTTAATTGGCGGAGATTTCCCCTGGCCACGCTCTCGCCAGGCAAATGTATCAATTTTTCGTGCCATTCTGCTGACCTGGTGAGTGACCGTGTCGCAATTCTCTGACTGCGGCAGTGCGCCGCCAGTGCCATTCGCCATCGTTTCGTAACAGTCGCCAACCACCGGCGTTGTGCTGGGGACGGCAATTAGCGGTGGCGGTGGCATCGGCGGTGCTCCGCCATGGCCGCGGTGCTGGTGCCATCGTCGATTGGCCCACACATTCTGAAAATGAACTTTTAATAAAAAAAATACTAAAATCGCAAATTGAGGTAAACGGTGCTGCCAAAAAACATTTTGGCACTAAAAAATTTGAAGAATTTGAAAGGAAAATTAAACGGTCCGTCCCCTCCACCTGAATGTGCTGGGCCATGCCGCTGAGTTCGTCCAGCTTTTGCGGGTGCTGCTCCGCCGCGTGTTTCTCCAGCCCCGCCCGGGTGAGGAACACGCGCTGGGGTTGGTCCGGCGAACAGCACACGCGGCACGGGAAACACTCCACGTCATTGGCAATCCCTTCAAAAAATTCTTTCAGAAAAGAATTCTCATTTTAGAAAAAAATTCAAATTTTTTAAGATTTTTTTTAACTAAAAACCCTATAATTTATGTGAAGTTCATTTTTTAAATTTCGGTTGATGGGACTCCGGAAAAACTCCAATTCAAAAATATGATAATTTATATTTATAAATAATTGTGTGCCCTTTTTGCACCGAAAATTCAAAGTCTTAAAAAAATTAGGTAATTTGATTGGCCTTTTTGAGAAATTTACCCGGCAAAACGGCCAATGCCATCGGCGGAAGAGACGACGCGGCCACCGAAGTGACGCCGTGGCCAACGCCAGCAGCATTTTGGCCGTCCAAAATGAACTGACTGTGAGAAGGGCCTGAAAAGTGCCGAAATTGGACAGACGAAAAGGGCACATTGAGCGGACACTGTGCTAATCGTTCAAAGTGGGGAGGTTTCAAAAACTGAAGTATTGAAAAACATGGAGTAAAAGCAACAAAAAACCGTCGCCCGGGGGAAGGGGCAAAAAAAAAGTCTTCGGGTTCATCCCTCCGAAGATTTTTTTCTGGTTTTTATGGACCCCGCCAATAAATCCTCTCCAAACCGACCAATGGCACCCGTCGTTTGCCGAATGTCGTCGGCCGCCGGTTGGACAAATAACACTTTGCCAAGCGCACGATGGACGAACACTTTGGTGCCAATTTCGTAGTCAAGCTCATCAAAAAAAGGAACGAAATTAATTAATTAAAATTTTGGGGGTTTTTTGAAAATTAAAAACCATCGATCGCCGGAGCCTCGGAAAGAGCGCCGCCACTGGCGGTGATTTCGTTGCTTTGGTTGTTCTCGTTGCTGCTGCTGTTACTGGTCGAAGACGACGATGGCTCAGAAGGAAACGAAAAGGGAGGAGTGAAGGGAATGTCTGTTAAAATGGGGAAAAAGCAATAATCCTTCAAATATAAAGGAAAGGCAAAACCAAGACAAACGCATAAATGGCACAAAATTTAATTGTTTTTCTAATAATTTTGGTTGGTTGCATGGCACGTACAAAAAGGGAATGGGACGGATGCCATCCAAATTTCAAAAATTCCGGAATTCGGGCCCAAAAGTTCGCATTCCGTCTATTAATAATGACCAATGAATGCTCTCATCCCCATTTATATTCACCACCTCCGCCAATGTCGAATTTGCACTGCTTCACCGCCACGCCGCGTGCCATTATCCGCGGCATTGCCCTTTTGTTGTACATAATGGCAAAAAAAATGTAACGGAAGCAATTTAGGCTTAAATTCAGGATTAGGTTTGATCATCATTAGTAGAGACCGAGCCGGGTCCGGTTTTTACCGGACTCGGAAAACGGAACCGGTGATTTTTGGAAAAATCCGGTTTGACCGGTTTTTGAGAGACCGCGTCGTTTTATAAAATGCAACCCGGCCCGGGAACCGGCGTTTTGGACCGGCATGTATATGTCTGTATGTTTTGTATGTGTACTTTGGATAAAGATGATACTCGACGAAAGTTGTTTGTCAATTTTCGCTGTAGTGATTATTTTGAGGCAATTATTGGAGTCTGGATTTTCAGATTTTCGCCAAAAATTCAGGATCTGTTCATTTAAAAAAGTTAGAAATGCCAAATTTTTCGAGTTTTAAGCCGGTTCAAAAACTTACAATGACAAATTTAAGCTTGTTGTTTAGAGAATCAGTTTTCGGGTAAAAGTTCGTTCGAAAATAATGACTTTCTACTTTATGCCCTAAACCGATTTGGAAAAAAATTGGGGATAATTTGTCTATTTTATTTCCTAATCAACAGGATATAGGTATGTAGTAAATTCAATGGCATTTATTCAGACATTGGTAATATCAAATGGTGGATCAGTGGGTAAATTATATACATACAATCGGATGGATTTGACGGGGGATCAATTTCATTATACAACACACAAAGGGGAGCCACACTCTCTGTGATGGGCACATATCCGTGATTTAATTAGTATCCTCTGCAAAATTCTCGTCCATTTCGATCGCCACTTTTCTCCATGTGTCTCGTCCGACCACGCGTCACGTCATTCATTCGTCACTGTCGCTGCTTGAGGAGCTGCTGTCTCCATGAACACTCGCATTTGTTCTTCCGTCATTGGCCCACGCCCGGGCACATGCCAAATTGCTTCCGTGACGACAACTCTTCTCTTCAGGCGCTGTGGCTTTCTCGGACGTCCACGCCCACGCTGCTTGGACCGCTAGAAGCTGTTGACGAATTGGAATTGTGTTGTGATAGCAACAGAAAGAGGAGAAATGTGTAAGTGCTAAAAATCGAATTGAACGAATTTTTTAGGAAAATTTGAATTGAAATTTTCTATAAAAATTTAAAGGGGAGAGAAGAGTGAATTTGATGAATTCGAATGAAAAAATGGACAAAAAAGTCCAAATTTATGCAATTTATACTTTATGAAAACGACTCACGGCGATAAAATTTACTCATTTTCCCTGTTTTTTCACATATCCGCCCCGATGGACTCCCCCCTTGTCGATCACTTTTCCTTTACTTCACAAAAAAGACAACAATTGGAATCATCGTGCTCCCCCTGCTTTTATTGGTCCATTTTTTCCCCAAGCGTCAGAAATAAAATGAAAAAGCATTCGATTGGCAATTTGTTTGGGTTTAATTATTCCGATTCGTTATTTTGGGCAATTATAAATTTACGAATCGCGACAAAATTGTTTATATTCAGACATTTCACTAATTTAGAGCAGTTTTTTTCATCAATTTCCGTCGGATTTAAGACAAAAATTTTTTTCTTCCAAGTTTAAATTTTTAAATGACCATTTCCAACAGAATTTCAAAATTTTGACTCAATTTGCCAACAAATTTACTCGAAAATTATTTTTGATACAATAAGGCATCCAAATATTCTGGTCTCTCCCTGGGAGAGCTCTCAAGGTCGGGCTCATTTATTTGTTTTTGACCCAAATTTTTTTGAATGTGTAGTTTTTCTTTAATGATTTGCTGTCCAATTTTCCCAAAATGACCATTTAGGGCTGCACTGCTTCGTCACCGCGCGACTGTACATTACAGCAGCGGAACACAAACAACAGAAGTGGCCAATGCAATGGAACAACGATGAGGGGAGGGGGAAATACTTTGTTTTTTTTGTTGCTATTTTTAGAAGAAATTTTTGTAAGAATTGTTTATTTCATAATTATAGCACGTAAACATTGGTTTGTAATTGTGTGAGGTCCAACGAGAGTCTCGGCTCTGTGGGATGTTTTCTCTTCCTCCCTCCTCTCGTCTGTCACCACTCCCTCGCATTTCTCTTTCGCTCTGCTTCCACTGTCTTCCTCCTCTTTGCTGCTGCTGCTACTTCATCTTCTCCCTTTTCTTTCGCTGTCTGTACCTCCTCTCCCTCTCGCGTTGTTTTGTCTGCGGTGTCTTCTTCCTCTCTTTCTCTGTCCCCGTTGTTGCCGTACACTCTGTCCACAATTTTGCGTTTGATTCGCGTGATGTGCCGTCCGTCGTACTTCGGCATGAACGTCGTTGCCCAGTCCTCCTCCACGACGTCCGTCAGACGGAGCGAGGAAAATGCCATGGACAGAAGCTGAGAAAAAGGGGAGGATGGACAAAATCGAGACGAAAATCGTCACAAAATGTCTTTGTAGGAAGAAATTGGTTCATCTCCTCAAATCCTACCCGAAAATTTTTAAGCGGTCGAAAAATAATTATTCGAAAATGAATTCATTTCCCATGATCTGAAATAATCACAGCACAATACTTTAATTATGATCTAGAAAATTGTTAGGGGCAGGACCGGGCGAAACCCATCAATTAACTAAAACATTCAAACCGAAAAATAGCCGAAAATTACTGCCGCATTTTTCTAAACATTGCAACGCCTATTTTTTCATTTTACGCAAGAACAAATTTAATTGTCATTTCCATTTAGAAAAATTTGCGTATTTTAAAATCCAAAAACAAAAATTTTCCCGAAAGTTCGGCTAATTTATCCGAAAAATGAAACTGAAAAAACCCCAAAAATTAAAAAAGCGAGGAAATTGAATTTAAAAATGGGTGTAGAGTCAGCAAATTATGGACGGAATTATTGTGATAAATGGACGAAATGCGCCTACCGCAACGGCCAGCGTTCTCGGCTTGTGGTCCAGCACAATTTGTGGTTCGGCATACAAATCCTGTGTTGCAAATGTAATTATTAAATACAAAATCAAGGTTTTGTCGTGACTCTGTTTTTGGCAGCCCGACTTTTTCCCATCCAACACATCCACCCCCCGTGAGCCCAACCCCAAACATCCCAATTTTCTTAAAAAATTTGCTCAAAATCGCAAAAAGTGTCTGTTTCTGGGTGAAAATCTAAAAGGTAATCGTCGGCCGACCGCCCTTCGCAAAACTTTTTGTCGCCCCTTCCCCCTTTTCAACGTATGAAAGGGTTTTAGTAGAATAACTCGCACCCTTTGTGTGTGTATGACCGCCGGGGTTCGAAATCTCCCAGGAATTTTTATAAAATTAACTCCAAGGCTTTTGTAAGAATTGTTTATTTCATAATTATAGCACATAAAAATTGGTTTGTAATTGTGTGAAGTCCAACGAGAGTCTCGGCTCTGTGGGATGTTTTCTCTTCCACTCTCCTTGTCTCGTCTGTTCGTCTGTCACCACTCCCTCGCACTTCTCTTTCGCTCTGCTTCCACTGTCTTCCTCCTCTTTGCTGCTGCTGCTGCTACTTCATCTTCTCCCTTTTCTTTCGCTGTCTGTGCCTCCTCTCCCTCTCGCGTTGTTTTGTCTGCGGTGTCTTCTTCCTCTCTTTCTCTGTCCCCGTTGTTGCCGTACACTCTGTCCACAATTTTACCAGAAAAATAAATCTCTTAAAAATGAAAATTTTCTTAAAAATTCATCTCCAAGATTTAATTAATTTCTTTATTTCTTGATAAAAATTTTTATTTTAAAAATTATATATCTCAATAATGATTTGATTTAATTTTGTTACTTTTTTTTTATAAATTTTGTCATTTAATATCTCCTAAATTTCATGCATTTTAATTTTACATTTTAAATACCAAAAATCTTAACCTTATTCGTTAATTCACTATATGGTATTTTTATTCACTATTTTATTAATTTATGTAAATGAATTTGGAATATTAATTATTAACTTATTTCGGTTTTCCAAAGTGTCCTTATTCTAATGCAACACCCCAATTTTGGAAAAAAATTCGTAAAATTTTTTCCGACATCCTTTCGTATTCTTATTGTTAGAATCTTAATATTTCAGAATTGCTACGTACAGTTAAAATTTCAGATCGATTGGTTCATGGGAAGTGGTCAAACTCCCAAAAAATAGGGTGTCCTTATTCTAATGCAACACAGTGTATTTACTAACATATTTTTTTCCGGTCGGGGTCGGTTTAGTACGGCCGGTTTAGTACGGCTGTTTTAGTACGGCCGTTTTAGTACGAGGGTCGGTTTAGTACGGCCGGTTTAGTACGAGGGTCGGTTTAGTACGGCAAGCTGTTTTTGTCCATAACTGTTACAAATGTTTTTTTTGTCAATTATAAAGGAAAAACTTATAATATCTATTCTCGCAAAGTAAAAGCCTATGTTTTCACGTTTTTTGTTGGTGTCTTTTTAGACGTGATAAATGGGTTTTTCCAATTGCGTACTGCCTTCTCACTTCAAAATGTGAAAGTAGTTACAAGGGGGCCAGGGTCCCACTTTTGGCGCTAAATTTGAATTCAAAAATTTGAATTCAAATTTGGGCTTGCTTTTTTTCTCTGCCTATAGGGCTATTTCGTTTATTGGCTCGTGCCTATTGAGCGGTTTTGGGAGGTCAGAAGGTGTGGGACGTGTTTGGCGCCAAGTTTAGAATTTAAAATTTTCTTTTTTTCTCTGTCAGAAAGACTGTTTCGTTTTTCGTCGTACACCTATTGAATGGTTTTGGGTGATGTCAGTGGAAATGAGGCGCTTTGGCGCCAAATTTAAATTCAAAATTCCTGAAAGTGTTGAAAATTGAATAATTTATGTTTTAAAATATTGTACTATTATTTTTGTAAATAACAAAATTTTTATTCTCCTAGAAACAGGAAATTTTTTAATTGTTTTCGGCTTTTGTATCGGGATGGGAAATTTTTTTTCTACGGGAATTGCTGAACGTAATTTTACAAAATTTTTAATTTTTCTAATATTTTTCTATCTAAAGCTGACGTTGAACAGCCGTTTGGACCAGACCAGCGACCGAGTGCACCGGTCGTGTGTGTGTGTCGTCGTGTGATGACTTGGGCATGGAATGAACGAGTAACCATGCTGCTGCTGCTCATTCTGCTCGTACTGATGTGCCAGTTCGTTTTTTGGAACATAACCATTTGAGATTTTTTTGGATTTTTAAATGATTCGATGCTTTCAATTTGATATTAAAAAACTTTTTTCATTCTTTATTAATTTTATTAAGTGTTTTTCCTCATTTAAATATCGTGAATATTTTCTTAGCAGCTAATTTATTGTTTGTTTTTGTCAGTGGCCGCACTTCGAAGAGGCCGATTGTTTTGCAGGTTTGATTGGGTTTAGATGAAAATGAAGAGAAATCAGGGCACTAATTTGGTTTAAACATCCAATGATCATTAATGAACATCTCAGTTATCAGGTCATTTCTATTTTAGGGAATTGTTATTAGCACATGTTTAAACACTTCTAATGACTCAGCTTTCATTTGATATTGTGAATGTTAATCACGTAAGAAAAAAGTTATGGTCCGATAACTGAGTATGATCATTGTATGACTCATAAAGTGCAATTCATTTTGAACTGATTAGGAACTAAATTCGTAATCTAAAACAAAAATTATAATTTACATAGTCATGTGTGCTAATATTGGTTGTATGATTTACACCGAATCAACCCATGGCTTCCCCTATTATTAGATTTGTCGTCCAAAAAATTGTGAGCACGGTTTGCTTTCGTCATTATCGTCGACCATTGACCGGTTGACCATCGCTGCTGCAACTTTTGTTTGGATTGGTCCGCTTAAGGTTCGCCGACATTTTAATGTTTTTTTGCTGTGACACTTTTTAAACCGGTACTATTATTTAGTGCC
Source organism: Heterodera glycines (assembly GCA_004148225.2). Lineage (NCBI taxonomy): Eukaryota > Metazoa > Nematoda > Chromadorea > Rhabditida > Heteroderidae > Heterodera > Heterodera glycines. The sequence goes on from CP049709.1 coordinate 9,365,334, forward strand.
CTTTACAATCATTTTGCGGTCGCTTTGTGCGTCGTTTCCGTCAACGAATTGCAACTCGTGGGACGTGAGCGGAGGGCATTTTTGGCTCATTTTTGCAGGTTTACAAATTTACGGTTTTTCGGCTCTGATTTAGCTAATTTTATTCATAAAAATTGTAAATTACGAAAAAGCTAGGATCAAAAACTCTAATAAACTTGCATATCAGAACCCTTTATGTATAATTTTTGGAATTTTCAAACTGACGATCATGTATTAGGGATATCTAATGTAGCAAAAAGTTTTTATTTCTGAAAGAAGTTATACCATAAAGCCATAATGGCGTCCTGCTGTGTTCTCTTTTATGATTTAGTTAGGTCATTCATTTATACACATTTTCGATATTTTCATTCTTCTATTTCCTTCACATCTCTTTTTTCAGCTTTGCCATTGTTTTGAAGGCGTCGCCCATTCCAACCGCCATATTCATTGGCAAATTCACCGTCCGTTTTCTGAATGGCACCAAAAATGACAAAGCAACGAAAGCAGAGTGGACAACGGAAAGCAATTTCCAGAAAGAAGGCGGACTGTGATAACGGGGTAGGAGGAATTTTAAAGTTAAAAATCATAAATAATAAACAAAATGGATTTAAAAATGAGTAAAGCGGAGCACTTTGCTTATAATGTTAATATAATAAGGGTCAATGACGGACAGCCCCCTAACTGATGGTTTATTTTCCGAAAGGATTTCACTGTTAATCGAAACAGTCGTTTACGGTAACATACTTCCTTTTGGTTTACTGATTGGTTGTTAGATGGTGATTACCCCGCTGTCTAACAGCGAATTCCACCGCTCCGCTGTCTAACAGCGAATCCCCCACTTGCTGTCTAACAACCAATCAGTAAACAAAAAGGAAGTATGTTACCGTAAATGACTGTTTCGCTTAACAGCTGATCCATTCTATTGCTTTGACGGCTTACATAAATTTTTAATCATGATTGAGTTATGCCCTTACCCAACGGTTAAAGGGTAGAGTCAATTGTGCAATGTATTATATATACCATCTTTATTCATTGATAGTGTACAATTTAAATTAACATGTTTTCTGTGCCTAGTGAGTACAATTTTTAAAAAGCAAAATTTATACTAATATGTATGTTCGTTAACAATTAATATTCTTTCTCTTTTCTCCCAACCATTCACCCTCAGCAGTTTGCGTGCTGCGCTCCCCATTTAGGATTTTATTGTTAAGCGACACACTCATTCTCGGTAACACCGTCCTTTTTGTTTACCGTTTGGCTGTTAGATGGTTAGTTTCCCCGCTGTCTAACAGCGAATTCCCCATGCTCCGCTGTCGAACAGCGAATCCCCCACTTACTGTCTAACAGCCAAACGGTAAACAAAAAGGATGGTGTTACAGAGAATGAGTGTGTCGCTTAATAGTATGATCTATTCATTGGATTTGATGGGCAAACAGAAAATTAAATGAATTATATATGCCATCTCTATTTTATTGACATTGTGCGATATTAGATTAATAAGTTCTGCCCTGTCGATTTTTTAAATTTTTAAAAACCAAAATTTTTACTAATTGTTCCTCACAATCAATATTCTCACATCATTTCTTCTGATCAATCGCTCCTCAGTACTGTGCGCTTCCTCGTATGCCTCCTTTCCTCAACAAAACGCGCACCGTTCGCTCAGACCGCGGCACACCCGAAAAGGATTGCGTCGCAATTTCTGTACACAAATGATGCATTTATATTTGGGGCCGTCTAATGTGCATTTCCTCACCAATTTCATGCGGGTCTCCGACATTAAATGACGGCGTTGATGGGCGACCGCCGGGGGTGATTTCTGTACACCAATGATACATTTGTATTGGGGTCCGTTCCGTTTGCACTTTCTTACCAATTGCCTGCGAGCCTCCAGCATTAAGTGTTGCCGACGCCGTGCGACCACCGGTGGTGTGTGCGCGTTTGTCAAACTCATTTGTATTGAACCAATAGGGCTTGGCGTAGGCGAGCGCATCGAAAAAATTCCTCTTTTTGAAGGAGGTGGCAAAAAGCGTCCTGTATAAATATGGTATAAAGTCAAAGATAGAAAAAATGAGTGTTTACCACTGCTTTTGGGTGTTTCCGCAAGCGGTGGCATGTTTTCCTTGTCGTGCCGACACTCAGCATGGGCGTATTGGCGTGGAGAACAGGGCGACCAAGGCGTATCAGCTAACATTTCTTAAAGAACCCCGAATAGGATTTAAAACTTTTTAACTTTCACACTACTTACGGCGTATGACGTTTCGCTCTCCACTATAATCTTCATCCTCCCCCTCCTCCCCGTTGTTATCGTTAGGCGTCCAATGGTCCGTCGGATACGGTTGCGGATGTTGCACACCATCTTCCATAACAAATTGGTGCGGATTGTGTGGGTGTTGACGATGCGGTTGTAATTGATGAATCCACCACGGTGTTTCCACAGTGTATATAGGCATCGGTATGTCGTTTACGAGTAGGGCCACTCCCGGTCGCTCATGTTGCTGAAATGGCACGGGTACACATGCACCGATGGAAATATCAATACCCAGCCAGCTCAGACTTACTCCAAGAATAATTTGGCGCTCAGCGGGAGGTTGGTCGATTTCGTCAGCCCAAATCCACCAGCGCTGAGCGTCAGGGATATTGTTGTCTGTAGTTGGGGCATAAGCAGTTTCGGCATAGGTATTATTGTTGCTGTTGTTGAAGTTGCTCATTTGGATTATTTTATTTAAAATTATGTAGCGAAAAAAAACGAAGCGAACGGAGGAAAATGGTGCAAGAATGGCAGAATGAGATCATTTGGTCCAAACTCCGGCACCGCCCTTTCACTCAGTGAGGGATGTCACAAAGAACATTTGTTGCCATAGGGCGCGGTTGTGGGGACATACAATGCGACGATCAAAACGAATGTGTCAATCAATCATCAGATTAGGGGCACAGGACCACAAAGACTAAGGGCTTTGTCCATAGTTAGGCCCGAGAATACACATACGCGGTAATTAGTCAAAGGATTAAACTTTATATTTGGCCACCAAAAATTTGGACACAGATGTAATTAATCAATTTTAATCCGTTTAGAGGCCGTACATAACTTACAAATAAAAAAATTTAATATTTTAAATATCAATTCATGTCGTCCATGTCAATTCTTTCCAAGCACTTTCGTTTTCCTTGCATGTAGTTGTTTCTTGGACCACCTCTACAGTATGTAGGACCGTAATTATCGTACCAAAAGTTATTTTGACTGTCATTTTCGTCATTATCGTTGTTTTTATTGTTTCTGTTTTTATTGCTGTTGTTGGTGTTGTTGTAGTTGTTATTACGTGGATGATATGCCATAAATTGCACAGAATTCATATCGCTGAGTCGCATGTTGAGCATTGTACAATGTTTGCACAGGTGAAAGTTCAAGTCCACACCTCCATCGTTACACTCTGTTATGTCGTCCTTACGGTTGTATAGCTCTTGTGCACACATTTTACATAATTTAAATGTCAACATGTATTTTTGTCTTTTCAATTTCCATAACTGGTTTGTGGGACGCGCGTAGCAGTGATCATGTTCGATCACATCAGTTTGATGTTGTTGATCTTGTTGTTGTTGTTGTTGTTGTTGTTGTTGGTGTTGTTTTGGCATTTTGTCCTCATGCTGAAACTGATTATTCATACAAACTCCTTCACTTTTTTTAATGAAATTGTCCATTTTTCAAAAAATTAGTTTTAATGAATGATTAAAGTGTATACTTAAGCATACAATCTGCACTTAAATAGGCTGCTATGTACGATTTTTTGAAGCGAATTTTTTAGCGCAAAATTTGAATACAAATTTTGAGGGTGTGTAGTGAGTGATTCGACCATTCATTCTTTCAAAAAGCATGCATTCACTTTTCGTGTAACTAACTCCTGCTCAGATGAGTTTGCTCGATCAATTCACGAATTTGTTTAACTGTTCTGCTTATGACGTTAGTAACAGACTGCTTAGTGATGCTGAGCGAACAAAGGCTTTAGTGTTGTGTAATCACAAACTTCTC
>CP049709.1:9369475-9486249 GCA_004148225.2 Heterodera glycines
GAGAACCGTTCAATATTTCTGTCGCTGCCCATTATTACGCACGTCATCGTATAATGCTGAGTCACCCCAAAGCACCATGTGCTATTGAGCGAACAACTTTGTCTCATCGTGGCGGTCAGCGAACCACCGTATTAAAGTTCTATCCCTTGGAACTCGTCCGATTCTCCTCCTATTGTGCAATTCCATCACGGTCTCCTCATATGAACACCTATGTTGATTATGCTGATTACTATGCTGACGATGATGATGATGAATTATCTGCTACTACGCTTCTCCGTGATAATACCAATGGGGATAATGGTGATGATGATGACTCTGACGGTCCACTAATGGTTTTACCATCCAATAACCTACCTCCAATGTGTTCCTTACGTCTGGAATATTGGAAAGTGTCTGATGACGGAGAATGGGCAAGGGATGAAGTATGGGTTGCGGATGATGAGCTAGACAAATTGCGTACAATACTGCATAATTTATAACTTTCTCTTCTATTTATTAATTTTTATCAAATTTACTCTCTCTTGCACTAATTTTATATTTTTCTGCTTAAAATTATACATTTCCCAAAGCTAATTTTGTAAAAGTTTACTCTTTAAAATAAATTTATCGATAAGACATTTTATACAAATCCAAAATTAAGTACACGAGTGTCGTTTGGGGAAACAATACCTTTCGTAACAACGGGTCGGTAACGCTTGGTAAGTGCTACCGAGTGTACACTACCTGTGCGTATATTGGGTTGTAGGAAATTAGGATTATCAATTAGTATAACTTCGTCATCGGTATTGTTACCGTCGTACTCTTTTGGTCCTTTGGCGTACCGCAGAACCGCTCGCTTGAACGTATCAAAATGTAGAAGACGGCATGCGTCGCCGCTAATATGCCGCGCACTTTGACCACCGTCTGCTCCTTACCAGTTTGACGGTGGCGCATTCTCAGTGCATATTGCTTACACCCCCCTGACACGAATTCGAGCAGTTCATGATCCGGCCATTCATCTGACAAGTCTCCAAGGTGGGGTCCAATATCCAGCGGACACCCGTCCTCTTCCCGATGGGCAAAACAGACACTGTCCGTGTCTGTGTATATCAGCTCTGTGTTTTCTGCACGCACAACTCGTTGCATCAATTTTAGAAGATGGAGGCGTGCTGCCGATGTTGTCCATAAGGAGAGAACAATGTTGGAGCAATCGTGCTCATCGGTCCATTCCTTTTTAGCGGTGTATGTAATCAGCACACACTGTTCATTTAATGGGTCCACAGAGCTGACTTCCAGCTGAGGATTGTCGAGGTACGCACGTAGTTCTGATGGCGAATCAGTAACCACAGTCTTTGATAGACCGTTACGTAGTGAGAACCGTCCCCAAAGGGAATTGTTGCATAGCTTGGCTATAGTCCGCTTCGCCTTATTGTGTTGCATGCGCGCCGGGTCAATGACCATACCAAAGCGCTCCTCACACTCTGTGATGAATTTTTCGCGTTCCTCCTCCCCATTTCCCACCTCTTCCGGAAACCCGCTAGCATGTGTTTTCATTGTCATAAATTCTGCAACGTAACCGCGAAAAACACGCTCACTCCATTGTTCCTGTGTCCATTCTATGGATCGATAATAGGCGGTGCAGCGGTACCCATTGCGTAATGCCTCTGCCAGTTCGATCGATGTAACCGTAGAAACCCAACCGCGCTGCTCATCGCTGTGCGTGCATCGATAAGAAGCGGAGACGCCTCCCTCTGGATGAAGGCGTGCGCATGTTCCGCAAAGTGGGAACAGCAAACGCTGATCAAATTTAACCGGTAGAACTGGCACATCCACTTGTCGTGGTGGTACCACAAATACCTTTAGAATACCGCGAACCGGAATCTGTTCTGGATGTCGCCAGTCCACTGCGCGGTTCGCACCCTCCATGATGTTCACACAGCGGGGGTGACCAGTCGGGTATTCCGTTATGGCATTAGTGTACGGATAAAGTGAACGGACGTCAAAGTATCGCATACGCCACCCTTCCGGGACCTGATAGTGAAGGCGTTGCGGACCAACTCGACCACCATGATAGCAATCCCTTAGATTAATAGGTCCGCTGTTTCGATAGGAAGAGAACGCCTGCCGCATGTCGGGTTCCCGTCTTAGCCGTTCCTCAATATCACATTCCCAGAATATACTAACAGTTCCACGAATTTGTGAGCGAATGAAAGCCATTCTTCGCGCATCGTCCTCCCGAATTCTAGCAGCTGTCTTTCCGCTCGGCATTACAGTGTCAGCTTTAAATCGGTGTCGTTGATGGTCATGCGCATGCCAGCAGCACCCGTTCACCTCAATTACGCTATCCGTCTCATGTATATAACCGTCCACTGTATAGCGGCCAATGCGGTGCTCTCCGCCCGAGGAATGGGCGGTCTGAATTTGCAGTCCATTCTCCTCTGCGTACCATTCCATGAATTTGAGCGCGAGCAAGCTCTGATTGTTTGCCGTGTCATATCCGCTCTCTGGGACGATTGCGAGCTGATCACTCCGTAAATGATTGAGGCGGAAGTGTTTCATTGATGCGCTCGCAATGGTCAGCGCGTCCCAAGTGATGTCGATCCCTCCGTTTCCGTCATCTCCAAGCTCAATTCCTCCAGCGTCTTCCTCTTCCTCCTCCTCTACCTCTCCTTCATCCTCCGTCAGACGGTGTTGTTCATCCGGGTTCGTGACCATCAAAAATTCGGTTCTGAAGGCGACTAGCGCCTCAATAAGTATGCGACTGTCATTTACACAGTATGATGCCAATTGCTCGCACAAATTGAAAGGTTCGTGCTGGTGCGCTGCGTACCACTCATCGAATCGTCGCTGTCGCTCCGGAATCATTCCTCCATATAGGTACTGTTCCCGAGGCGGTAGCGAGGGCAGCACTCTGTCATAGTTGTCTTCCACATTGGCCAAATGAGGGAAAAATTCTTTGTCCTGCACTCTGAGTCCGAATGCACCGGGAAGCGCTCCTAACGGAGCAGGCATTAGGTTCCAACTGTCGCGCACTTTAATCTCCGGATTGTCTTTAGCGCGCAGCACCTTCATCTCATAAAGTTTATTACCCCGTCTGATCATTTTCGGACACAGTCCCCTGTTGAAAAATTGTCGGAACAGAATCACATTGTCGAACCGACCACCAAAATGTGCGAATACATTAATAGGATATTTAATGTGTGGTTTTATTTTACTGTTGCTTTCATTGTTGTTATTGATGGTGTTGTTATTTCTGTTGTTATGCGATCCTAAGAGCAACCAGTCAGTGAACGCCGACATAGGATCATCGCATACATGTTGAAAATCCACTTCTGTTCCTGTGAAGGGTCGATGAGAGAAAGTTAGGGTGCGATATGGGCCACATATTTCACACGAGGGAACTACATTCAGCAGGGAGTTGCGCCATGCGCCAATTTGAATGCATTTTGTACAAGTAACGAATGCGGACACAAAGTTCACTATGTGTACCCGCCGTTGCTGAGCCTCTGGCGCACCGATTACATGACAATTCTGCGTTGTCTCACAATCGTATACTACCAATCGATAAGTTTTCGGGCGCCGCGGTTTGAGTTGCCGTATAAAGCATCCACGTTCACGGTTATGAAAGGCACCACATGTTCTGCAAAAGCGCTCGTCGCACACATGCCCAGCTCGTCCCTTCCCTTTGTTATTTCTCACGTTCCATATCACCCCACATTTTTTACATTTATGCGATTTGTGGCAAAAGTTGCTCGACAAGTGATGATGGTAACAGTCAACGTTCATGAATGTTTTGACACATCCCACGCACTCACACTTAAATCCATCATCCCTGCATGGCCGCCCCGCACCAATTCGACCACATTCCTTACAATTCAGAATGCATGAACTTTTGTGAGTGTCCGCATTTTTAAAGGGCAATTCGCATGCAAAGCAGTAGTAGTCGCGACCAAAAATTGCTGTTCCAACTCCACAACGGATGCCATCAAAATGATCGTTGTTGTAATAGAGCGATATTGGTGTCAGGAATTCTTCTGGTCCATATTTATATTTAGGTCTGTACTGACCCGTTGTGCCGAAGATGAATACTTTAAATTTTAGCTCCGGGTATACTGCGTTCCAATGGTCCACTACACGTGGTACCCACACTTCGGCGTCATACCTTTCTTGGTTTAGTGGAATTCCTGCATCGAGCATTAGGCGCTCAGCGTCTTGTTGTTGTTGTGAATGCATTTTGTTAATATAATTACTGAAAGTTTGTTTTGGCATCACCATGCAGTGATAGATTCTGCTGATCTCCAACGCGTAGAATAGGCAATAGGAATTATTATTACGAATCCTCAGCAGATTTTTCTCTTTTATGATGTGATGCGCTCCTTTTAGCGTTCGGTGTTCGGATCCGCGACCAGTAATTGTGTCCCGCTGCGGTAGATTGACAGTGTCCAGAGTGGTTACTATTACACTGAAGGGCGCACCCCACAGTGAACCTTCCCGCGACTTTGATTGTGCCACATCTAAGAAGCGATTCAAAATTGTGTCCACTGTGTTTGGAGTTATCTGACGGATCGGAATCCAAATGTCAGGGTCCAATAACTGTGAAGTAATTGTTGCACCAAGTCGACTCGGTTCAATTCCACGTCTCTGAGCTTCATCTAATGACGATTGTATGCAATGTCCAAAAATGACTCGCAAAAGCGACTCAGGATTTGATGGTAGAGTCTGGATCATGAATGTACTTTTAGCATTCATTAGTCTGAATTTTTTGTTGAACGCTACGTCGGTGTTCAGCGCGCGTACATAGTGCCGAAAATTGCGTCTTTTGCCATTGTTGTTGTTGTTGTTGTTGCTTCCACTTTTGAGGATGTTTGGCATTCTTCGGCGCTTCGGTGGGCTAGGTTCATTGTTTGATCGATTGCTCATGATGATTTTTGGAATTGGTCAATAAATGAGGTTGTATTGAATTTTTCACTTAATTTATACCCCGTACTAGCAGTAATTTCCATAAAATTATGAATGAATCGTTTCGATACTCAATACCTCTCTTTTTACGATACTCAATGCCTCTTTTTCTCTAATAAATTAAGGACTAAAATGCTAGACAGCTGACGCATCAAAATGAGATAGACACAGGAGAAATGTGTCAGCTGACGCCTTTTGACCCCAATGCCCAGAGACTGGCACTAGCTGGTATATTTTAAATCATGATTCGGAATCATCCACCTTTACTAATTGAAGGCTCCCCCAAGAAGATAAAACAAAATTTTATTCACGTAGTTTTTAATTGCAATGTCACAATTATAATCCACACAATACAATTTCAGTTGTTTCAAAATTTCATCATATAACATTCCGGTTGAAGCCAAATAAATAAAAAATATGCAATAGTGCCCACAAACGTCTGAGGTGGGAGATTGAAATGCCATTTTGTTTTTACTGACATGAGGGAAGTGGGACAGAAATTTCTGTACGTTAAAAGCAACAGGAAGGGCCAAACTATCAAAATACCATATGGTGTTCAAACGCGGAATATACAGTGCAACCCAATGCGCACCCTCTTGGCGAGCCTCATCCGTGTTGATGATCAGAGATGCGGGAAAGGGTCGGTGACGCTGTTGTAATTCTATCATTTTGGGGATCCGATCCACGGGAAAACATCCTCTGAAGCACTCTCTTGTTGTCTGACAAGTGGAAAGCATCCTCTCTATTTGGATGTTGTTCATTTCCGTTATTATTGTTGTTGTTGTTCCTAGCTTCGTTAGAGTTGGTGACTTGGTCTTTTGTCTGGTGATTTATTTTTGTTTTAAGTATAAAAATTGAGCGGATGGCGTACAGTATACCGCACAGCAATGTAAGTAGAATAACAATACAGCAAAATACACGTGTCCATACCCACACGTGCGATCCGCCACATCCTCCCTCCACAGAGCCGGCAACACTGCTGCACAATGATATAATAAATTCTCCGATCCATGTACTGCTACTGCCACCTCCATATGTAGAGTCAAGCGAGTCACTGTATAACAACTGAATGGTTGGTTTCACGGTAGTTGTAGACTGTCCTAATATTGCAGACAACGATGACCTTGATATAGATGTAGTCGTTGGAGAAGAAGAGGAGGCGGAGGCTAACCGTTTCATAAACTCTTTAAACTCGAGTAGGGTGGTAGGAGTGATTGTAACTGTAGTGAAATCGGTTTCATAATCATCATCATCAGTGTCAAGAGAATGAATGTCAATAAACATTTTATTAAGCAAAAAGTTTTTCAATAAAGCGAATGTAAAATGAACAATCTAAGCAAAGAAGTGTCTTTTTATACTTGAACATCTGTAGCGACCGAACGATTCTTGTCCAGCATAAGAAGTGAATCGATTTCTGCCATTGCTATTAGCACTATTCCTCGTGCAGGCACTGGTGTGTTGAAAGAAATTCGTATCGCGGTTGTGCCTTTTCGGATAAGGTCGAACGTATCAGCGGAACTCTCCGCCGATGGTGTTAGATTGAATACGAAAAAGCATTGGCCCCCCTCAGCGTGACGCTTCACCGAAATTCCATTGCTTTCCACCGTACCAGCATATCCGATAGCCTCATGCATGTCGTGATAGGCGCGAGCAAATTGTCCATTGGGAAAGTCCAATGAATAGGGCGCTTGGGGGTAGTTCCGTCCGTTTGCGCAAATGCTGATGTCGCGCACATCGAAGGGTTGGAAGTTGAACGGAGAGGTGCCAATGGTGCCCACGTAGCTTTCATTGGATACAAGTCCGAGCACCACACGCTTGGGAACCTGATCTGACCAAAGGTTGGCAGTGAACTCTGTACGGTTTTCACTGATGAACAGCGCCTTCAAAGACGTCTTTCGCAGAGGATAGCGTGCTGGACGGAGCTCCAAACGCTTGCTGATGTCAAGCGCCAGGCTGTCCATCACCTCGGCCTTCTTCACATACAGCTTACAGCTGATTACCTCCAGATGATAACGACGAACCTGGTCCGGTGGCGCTTGTGGAAAGTGATCTCTGATCATTCATTCATTGATTTTTCGTTGAAATGAGCAACTCTTTCTTTGTAATTTTGCCCAGCAATACGCCGGGATTTGTCGGCAATAAAACGAATAAATTCAAAGTACACTTGCCAAAAAAATTAGTGTTTGATGGGCCGGGTTGGATGGTGGGCATGTCGCCTGCCAACTGGCTATTTTCATCGTCTGCGTAGTAACCGGCAACGTTCAGATAGGAGCGCTTCACAGTGTCAGGGTAGGTCAGCTCATAGTCCATCACGCTCTTGTATGCCATCAAATCGTTTCCCTCGAACACTTGAGTGCCGTTGATTGACATGCGACAGTTCTTCCATAGAGTATGTCCGATCAACTGGCAACAGCTGACATCATCTGCTGCAAGCAGATTCTTCATTTCTCCGCCCTGTTCTTTTCGAATGCGTAACTCGGTAAACACATAACACTTGCTGAGATCTATGTAGTCGGAACTTGCGTGTATTTTGAAGTGATAGGGCGTGATGTTCACCGGGTTGAGCGTTAGGCACTCTACCACAGAGGAATGCGATAGACTGACATCAGTGTCCGGGATTTCGAAGAACGCTAATGCTGAGGATACTGCATTACCCGAGTCTCGGTCGATTTTATGGAATGGAGCAGCTTGCATTAGTAGAATCCGAATGTGTCAGATCGTTTGCGTCGTTTCTTTGAGTTCTGATGTAATGATGATGGTGGTGGTAGTGGCGGGACTCTTCCTATCAGGGTTTGATGAGATTCCAATGGTGATGCTGATAATGATGGTTTGCGCTTGCTATCTGATGGTGTTGTTTCAATCTTAGGATGAAAGCGTACTCGTTTTCTCCTCCTATTTATATTGATGTTTCCGCTCCCAAATTGTTTAGGTAGTCCATGCTTCTCCAGCATCGAATCGATTGACCGTTTCCCCTCACTAAAGGTTGCCTGCTTCAAATTCTCTCCCTGTTGTACCTTGTCCAGTATGCGTTCACCGGTCTCAAGAGCTTGTCGCCCAACAGATGTTCCTGCTCTTCTCACTACTGGGAGAAGAAGACGCCAAAGACCACGTAGCACGTCTCCTATGCCAGCACCTCGCTGAAAGGGTCTACCTCCATAGCCCCTTTGGTAGGGTGGAGCGCCGCGGAAATAGTGCTGGAAATGCTGTGACCCTTCACCGTTGCTACCATCGCTCGTTGTTCCAAAGTCTCCAGACAAGAGAGGAGAAGAATGAGCTGATAGAGCTGGTCAAGGGATTTCGATTCTATTTCGCGGACGAGCTTGGACGTTTTACGCTAAGGATTTTCAGCGACAAAATATCACACATCACTTTGACGGATCAGCTGGCCTACGTGTTGGGCTACGAACAGCAACAATAAACGAGGGAATTCGGGGAATCAAAAGTTGATCACTTTTTTAAATACAAGCGTCACAAGTACGGTACCATAATCAAATGGAACCAGTTGTCCATTCATCATACGTAATTCGACTTGAAGTTCGTTGATCTCTCTTGGGTGTACAGGGATGAACATCGGATTATCATAAATACGCTCCACCACCTGTCCATACTCGCCCTCGGTAGATACAATGCGGAGGAGCGAGCTTAGCGAATTCCCCAAAATCACACTGCGTGTAAGTCCCGTGGCATAAACGGCAAAGCTAGTAAAACCCCCACGTAGGTCCACCCCATATTTCGCGGTCTCGCCCTGCACCACGCGTTCCTTGTTCGGAAACCCTAGCACATAGGCAATCTGTGAGCTCATGCTCAAATAGTCGATTTCCGGGTCGGAGATCATCAGATGGAAACGATCAATGTCAGTCCTATAGTTAAAGTGGACGTCAGCAGGAGCGGACAGCGCTGTACGCTCATTTTGTATTTCTTTTATTCTATCGGTCAGCACTTTTCCATGTGTCCTCGCCTCTGTCAATCGTTTCTCCGTCTCTTCCATTTTTTTTCGACTTTCTTCCAATAACTTGGCCAATGCATCCCCGTGTGGAGGGGCTTGAGCGGGGCGCGCGAGTGCTTGCTGAGGCAGCCAAAGGCGGCGACGTAAAGGAAGCGCTACTCGCAGAGGGAAGAGAAGGCATGAAAACCTTGCTGGACAAGGCGTCCGCATCGCTACAGAAGGCAGAGGGAGAAGAAGGAGGAAGAGAGGGACGAAAGCCGAGATCATTTTAAAACCCACAGACATTGTTGGACAAACTGTTCCCAGAGAGCTCTGTTGAAAAAGAAAAGATTTGATTCCCTTGGCTATTATTAATCCTCATGTTGTATAAAAAAGTTGATGCTGCGAGTGCAGAGGTGGTCAATAGCGGATTGACTTCTTCAGTACGCCGCCAACAAACTGTGCGGTGTCCAACTCCAGCTATCGGGAGTACTTGACGCTGAACCCGATCAGCTCAAGGCCTTTCCATTTTAAGGCAAATATTGGGCAATGTATAACTCTTATCAGTGTTTGTTCAGATTCATCCGATCACCAGCTACATAGACCTCAGCAAAGTGTTTGTGTGCACGGAATTCAAGCTCAAGAAAATCGCAGAAGACGGAGTGGTAGTTGACGTGCCAGCCAACGCGGCTGTTGGCCTTATACAAATGCCCGGTGCAACTTTCATCCGCAATCTGAAGGTGCACATCAACCAGCGTGAGGTGTACGACTCCAATCAGCTGTACAGCTACAAGGTGTACCTGGACACCGAGCTCAGTTACCCTGCGGCGGCAAAGGATGCCTACTTTGGCGTGGCGGGCTATTTTCGAGACAGTGATCCGACAAAAGTGAACGAAAAATGGAAAAAAAGCGGTGGAGGAGAGCAAGAGCTTCCAAACGATAAGCAAGCTGAGTGCCGACATATTCAACCAGGACTTGTACATGATCAGCAACGTCGAGATTGACATTGAGCTCGCACTGCAGTCGGACGACTTTATGGTCCACCAGGACGGGACAGGCTGGGCGCACCATTAAAGTGAAGGACTTCAACAGTCTGTACCCGTCCAGGTAGAAAATAAATTAGATAATCACAAATAATCAATAATTAAGGAATATGTTCACCAACTACCCCGTCGGTCATCCAAAGGTCATCCAAATGGACAAGGACGTCAACTGGACTGCGAAGGAACACATTGTGGACGACGACGGCGTGAAAATGGAGGGCATCATCAAGTGCTTCGTTGTCCCGCCTCGCCACTGCCTCTACGACATTCCGGTCATCCCAATGCGGCGCAACAACAGAACTCTCTTCCCACTCTGCCGGAAGTGCGCGGAGATGTACCCAAAGGGTCTGGTCGACCCTGAGTACAATTGCCCTCACTTTGAGGACGCTGAGAGGGGTAAAGTTAACTGTATTTGCCAATGATCTTATTTTTCCTTCGCAGGATTCTCAACGACCATCCCACACATCTAGCTCGAGGCGGCGCTGCGATCCGGCTACAGAGTTACCCATGTCTACCGGGCGTACGTCTGGCCGCTGTATTGTGACTGGAGTAACGGCCTCTTCCACTCCTACCTCAACAAATTCCTGCGCATCAAATTTGAGGGTAAGTAGTAAATTGATCAATCAATCAATTAATCAATAATCATTTAGCGAGTGGATTCCCTGCTGATTGTGCCGTTGATGACATTGACGAGGAGGAGAGGGAGCGCAGAAAGCAGCAATACATCAACAACCCCTGGAAGGGCTGTACGGTGCGGCTCGACGCAAACAACATCAAGCCGAATCCGGGCATGCGGTACCTTTCGAAGCTGTGCCTCAACTCGCTGTGGGGCCGCTTTGCCTTGCGCAATCGGCTTACGAAGACGGAGATCATCGACTGCCACGCTGATTTGGCCAAGCTTCTGAACGACGTCAAAATCGACATCAGCAGCATCGACCAACTGACGGAGAAATTCTGGATGGTGTGCTACAAGGCGAAGGATGAGCACGTGGTGGAGCACGACACCAGCAACGTCGCCATTGCCCTATGGACTACGGCAGCGGCCCGTGTGCACTTGCTCAACTCACTGCAATTGGTCTACAGGCAGGAAAATCTGGTTCAGCGCTACGACACGCGCATTTTATACATGGTAAGAGTGTGCAATTAAAATGTTCATAATAAAATATTCGTTTTTCAGGACACCGACAGTATCTTCTATGACTTCAAGACTGCACTGGGAGACCCGCTGAAGGGTGGCAACCAGCTTGGGGAGCTCGCGGACGAGTACCCCAACCATACCATCGTCGAGTTCATCTGTGGTAAGGACTTTGTCCAAAATAATTTGAATAAATTTCTAATCGGTTTTCAGCTGGACCCAAGGCCTACGCCCTTTGGCTTCGGAACAACGCAACCGGCGAGGACGAGTACAAGCTGAAGCTGCGAGGCATCACGCTGGACTCGAACGCCTGCACGCGCATCAACTTTGAGAAGATGAAAGAAATGGTGCTGGAGAAGTGGGGCACGCCCGGCAACCATGTGCGGTTCGACTACCCAACGAAGAACTTCCGCATCACGAAGCAGGGCCACATTCTGACGGTGCCCATCACCAAGCAGTTCAATCCCACCGTGAATAAAGGGGTGCTCCGGGACCATGGACTTAAGGTTGTCCCCTTTGGGTATAGCTCATGGGAGTACTGTAAGGCCCACAACCCCTATGAATGTCTCTGTAAGAAGGAATAAATTGTTTATTTTGTACTTTTATTTTTCAAAATCCTCATCTGTGACCCAATATTTTTCCGGAAATCCGATAAATTTCACCAATATTTCCTTTTTTCCATCCCTCATTCGTTCTTTGTATTTTTTCTCGATCCTATACATTGTGTTTTCGTCCACTTGTACTTTTGTTAGCTCTGGCAAATAAAACTTTCTATTAATTTTTGTGCCATAATAGTCCTTGAGCAAATAGTGCTGGGGTTTGGTTGCGCGAGCCGCATCAACGGTGTACACATGGTCAGAATAGTTGGGAATATAGCCTTAAGCACAAAAAAATACAGAAAAAATGGAGGAGTCACTGTACCCTTCTCGAATATGTGCTTGGGCTCGGGGATTCTGACAGTCTCCCCCGCTTTGATCTTTGGTCTCTTCTCCGCTGGTACAAGTCCTTCACCATAGACCCTCTTCCACACCTCCCTCGCATTGGCATCGGTGATATCGTTTGGCCTAAGTCCGGTTGCGCGGCACACAGAATTGTTTATCGCAGACAGAAACTTGGGCAACACATCCACCCACACAGAGGTGTTTTTGGCAGAGAAATATTTGTACAGCCGGGTCTTCAGCGTAAGAATGGCTCTCTCTGCGACGGCTGCCTTCTTCTTTGAGCTGGTCTCGTATTTCTTAATGCCATTTTCAGCGAAGAACTCCTGCATGGGTTTGGCCACAAACTCCAGCCCACGGTCCGTGTACAGTGTTTCCGGAAGTTTTGGCATTTGGCCAAACACCTCCTCAAATGCCCTTTTAACGTCCGCCGGCCTCTTACTCTTTACGGGTGAGCCGAACATACGCCGCGACAACACATCCACCGCCAACAGTAGGTACCGATAGCCGCTGTTCTTTCGCGAAAGGGCTTGGAAGTCAGCCAAGTCCGCCTGAACGTCTGAGCCGATCACGTGAATTTAACGTGGACAAACTCACCGGTCATGAACCCTCCGGGGACTGTGCGAAGGCGTCGGAACTTCTCCCTCTTTGGCTTAAACAGCGTGTAGGTGGTGTTCCGCTTCAAAAAGTCATCAAAGTAGGTCCTCTTCGGTTTTGGGTGCTTCTTCTTGACCGCTGCATAGAGTGCACTCGCACCCGCAAACCCACCAGGATTGGCCGGGTCGGTGTATATTTTGTTTATTTTTTCGTCCATTTAGAGGGAACAAATCCTCCCGTTTGTTTGACTTGTCCAGACCCAACGAATAGTCGATTAAGTAGGCTACTGGCGAGCGGATTCTGTGCGAGTTTCCTCATCAACTCTTTGGTTCCGCTTGGTGAAGGGGCATTCTCCGGGCGAGGGTCCACTAGGCGTTCAATCGACCAGGCCAGGTCCGAGTCGATGAACTCCCGCCCCGTCTTTGGATTTAATATTTTCCCACGGTTCGTAGCGCCGAATCTCTGCGGGTCAGACATAATGATGGCCAAGAGGTGGTCCTTCTTTTCGTTCATTTCTTTCTGCTTGATCGCTTTCTTGTTGGTCCTGGGCGATCGGCTGTTTCCCGGCGTCTGACTTATTGGCGTAGGCACTTCAATCTCTTCATCTTCGCTAGTAATCAATACGGAGTTGTCCTTCGGCTCGTCGGGGCCAGGCCGTACCTGTACGCCCGTTTCCACCGTCTTATTCAGCAGTTGCGCACCGTTGCTTAGCTGTACCTTGAGGGGCCTGTCCTTGACCTCCTTTCTCAGCTTCAAATATCTCCTCAGCTGCTGGTTGTACAGTACATTTCGTTCGCTGACATTCGCTGTCCGTTTCCTCTTCACGGTCTCCAGCTGTCGTTTGACGAATCCCAAATTTGTCTGCTCTGCCACATCGTCGTCTCCTTTCGCAACGCCGACACCCTCTCTCGCTGCAACTAATCCTCGGTAATGCTCAAAAGGCAGGAGAATGAGCTTATTGGCCATCTTTGTGCAGCAGATAACGAGCCGCCTCTAACAGTATGGGTGCCAACAAAGGGACAAAGAGTGAACCTCCCTCCTGCTGTGGTTGTTGTTGTTGTAAGATCAGCTTTCTTGCACTCTGCTCACTTCTCACGCGTGCCAACCGTCGAATGGTGTTAGCAAAAGGCAACAATTTTTGTTTCTGTTTCCGCGTCAAACAGAAGGATCCGTTAAGTAGGTTTAAGCAAATCTCCACCAGAGTCAGCAGCTCCTCACAACCTGCACTGCTCAACAAATGACGCCTCTTCTTGTGAGATGTCGTCCTCCCAAGGGACTTCAGATACTCGTAGTTGTCCAACACCCGCTGTCCGACCATTTGCTTCTTAACCATTTTTGGGTACAAAGACAATCTTTTCTTCGTCGTCTGGGAAAATGTTTGTCCTCAGTCGTAAGAGGTTGTCTGTGTTTGCGTGTAGGGTCACCAACAGATACCCGTACGGATCGGCACAAGCCTGCTTATACGCGTCCATCAGAAACCCTTGCTCGCGAGGAAACATTTGGCTGGCCAAATTACGAATGCTCAGCATATCGCTGGGCGCACGCATCAGAAAGATGTACTGCGCATTGGACCTTGGCACTCTCATCGCCTTGTCGAACAGGTTTTGGGTGAGGAATATCACCGAAAAGTTGTTGTGGTGTGACTTCTTGGTGTACAGATCGGCCAACTTCTTCGCATCAATGTCGCCCATGAGGTCATCGTAGACAATAAGGAAGGGTTTTGGCAACTTTTTCAGCATTTCTTCGGAGGGAGGACCAGCGTGCGGGACTATGCCCTGCCTCTCGAGCTCGGGGATCTGCGAGGAGTACTCACCGTAAGCCCAAACTAAACCCAAGGGGACTGCTCATTACTCATGGCATTGGGGACTTACCTATCACTTTCGGCGGGGGATCAAACATCTCGCGGGCATGCCCCAACAGGCGAAGGACCAACTGCGTCTTACCCGAAGAGGAGGGCCCGCTGACAACAATCCCGGAGGGAATGGGAAATTTGAGTTCACGCTCATTTATTCTCGGGTAATCCATCACGAATGATGATAACAAAATGGCTTATCAACACACTGAGTTATCACTTTGGGTCAACATTATCATCATCATCATTGTTCTCAGCCATTGGTGGAACTTCTGCCAGCAGTTCATTCGCTTCCGCTGCGACTTGTGCAGCTTGGTAAACTTCCGGGTGTCTCAGTGGCAGGGTGAACATTTTGTTACGTGACCGGACGCGAAACTTGGCATTGTCGCCAAAGTCCACTTAAGCTGCTGATTACTTTTGAGCAGTAGTCCAAACCCTTACCGATCTCATCAAATGGCAGAAAGTTCTCTCCGTCATCCTTGAGCCGGGAAGAGAAGATGGTCACTCCCTCTGGCTGAATGATGTAGTCCAGCTCCACGTTCCCACTCTTGCAGCGTGTACACCGACCGGGCTGATCCCATGGCACAAACCGAGGGGTCTTCAGATGGCGAGGGCTGTACACCGTGACACCCATTGTGTTCACGTTGAACTCAATCTCGGGGAACTCCTGCGACGGTCTCGAACGCTTCATCTCTGTGCGGGTCAATAGACGGGGGTTGGCTGCCAAACACTTCGGAAGCCGAGGTAGTCCAAGTAGTTGGTGTCTGTTGGCTTTTCGCCTGTTATCTCTGCACTGTCCTCTATGGCCAACAACTCTAAAACCGTGCGAGATTATGGGCTTTCATCGCAGCCTAAAGCTTACCCAACGGATAGTACTTGCAATGACCTTTGCTGTGGTACTCAACGATGCACTTCAGCTGAGGGTACAACAGGCGGATCCGGTGCTTTATGTAGAAGTACTGGTGAACTTTGACCTCTGAACTTTCCAAAGTGAGGGAATGCTTGCAGAAAAGACACTTGCCAAGGAATCCCTCGAAGGCGTACGTCTCCGAAGCAGACTTTAGCGAGAAGTTGCCAAACTCGACCTCCTTTGTAGTACCGCCCTTGTTCGAGTAGGTTGTCTTGAGCTTCTTTCCTCGCAGGTATGCACTCGCCTTGTTCACAGCTTCCGGGTTATTCAGGTACTCTGCCAAATTCTCAGCTTTACAGTTCAGCAGCTTGGATAAGGCTGTTGTCAGTGGGGGCATCTAAATGACTGACAGGGAAGTGAATGATAAGGGGCGTGGCATAGGAGGGCATACTGTGGATGGATTTCGAAATCCTCCCGTCTGGAGGTCCCTGCGTGCTCTCACTTGAGTGGGCGTGGCCTATTCCCACATGACACCCCCCTCTCCATTTTTCACATACAGTACCCCCACACTTTTCCCTTCTCATTTTCATCTTAACACACAAAAATATTCCTCGAAATGGCTCCTCGTAAGCAGAATGAGCAGTTTTTGGACGAAATCCAGAGTAAATTTTAAAATAAAACACAAAATATAAGCATTTTATAGAAGCGAACCACGTGGAAGAAGCACAAAACAATCAAAGAAAACATAAAATGGGTAAAATTTTTCACAAATTTTACAAAAATTTTGGATTTTTTCTCATTTTTCAGATATTGATGATGACGTCATATTGGTTGACTCGCAGTCATCTCACGCAGAGGAACGTCCTGCGCTCAAGAAGAGGGGCCGAAAGTCTCGCTGGGAAAAACTGCTGGAGGACGTGAACAACGCAAAGAAGTCCAACCCCGCAGAGGTTGAAGTCACAGATGTCGACGAACGCAAAGCAGCCAACGTCTTCGACTACCCAACAATTTTCTGGAAGCTCGCACGTCCAAAGGTATTTTAAAATAATTAAAGGGTTCACCAGCCTCGATGCTGGGAAAAGTTTCTTTTTCTCAGAAAGGCCCAGGAGACCTTTACTTTTGCGAGTAAAGCGCCACACGGCCAAAACTCAAAATAATTTTTTCCATAGGATAGTAAAAAGCTGGAATAACCTTCCAGTGGTAGCGGTGCAAATTAATAAGGCAAAGGAATTCAGGGGTTTACTAAAAGCAATGAGTTCTGAGTAGGAAATTACCACAGAAGAACGGAGGACGGAACACCTATTTTAAGATGGAAAAGTGATCTCTGATCATTCATTCATTGATTTTTCGTTGAAATGAGCAACTCTTTCTTTGTAATTTTGCCCAGCAATACGCCGGGATTTGTCGGCAATAAAACGAATAAATTCAAAGTACACTTGCCAAAAAAATTAGTGTTTGATGGGCCGGGTTGGATGGTGGGCATGTCTGGCATAATATATCCCAACAGGTGTGTGGGTTTGCACAGTTCTCATTGCCCTTGTACAGTTTAGCTGGGCGACTGTAGGGACCCTGGAGAGGCAATACGTAGTGGTGCACCTGCGCGATGGGCGCAAGTTCCGGTTCAGAGTGCCAAGGGGCAGCTTCCTTTCGCCTCAGCAGCTTGAACGTGGAATGCACCATGGCATGATAGCGGAAATGGAACGACACCTGACCCGAAAAAGGTCAATACAATACCCGGATGAGGGGGAGATTGTTGACATGGAAGTCGTTGAGGAGGAAGAGCCTGAAGAAGCACCATTAAATCCGTTGAAAAATCGCACAAAACTTGATCAACTTCGCTTGAAGCATGAGCGAGACAAAAAAGAGAGGGAGGAGGAGGATAAACGGCGACAGCAGCGAGAAGAGCAGCAGGAAGAGCAGAGAAAGCAGCAGAAAGTATTTTTCAATTAATAGGAAGAGCAGAGAAAGCAACGAGAAGAGCAGCAGAGAAAGCAACGAGAAGAACACTTCTTGCGCTCAGCTGTTTAATATCTTTCAACAGTTGCACTCAATTGCTTTATTTTTTGTGTTATTTTGATTTATAATTTTTCTATTCATTTTCGTTATTTGAGCATTAGTGCTTTTTAGGATTGAGAATAATAATATAAGAATTATTTATTAAATTGAAAGTTTTCATTTGAATTTAATTTTGTTGACAAAGAACCCACAATTAATTCAAATCAGTTTGGCGTTTTTTGTATTTAATTTTTGTTTGTGCTATTTTACTTTAGTTAATTATAGACTTTTAAAAATAATTTTCCATTTTAAATATTAAAAAACTAATGAATAAATAATTACTTTTTTCTGTGATTTCTATTCCTTTAAAATTTTCTCTTCATAATATAAATTTTATTCGCATTTGAAAAAACGAAAAGGAGAATGATTAAGATTCATTTATAGAAATTTGATAAATAATTTAATATGATTGAGTTGAAAATCTGAATAAGTTTCAAATCCTTCGATTTATAATAATATTTCATCGAAAATATCAATCGAACTAATTAGTTCAGTTATGCTTATTTAATGATCCTCATTGCAGCTTAATATTATTCATGTATGAAAGATAATTTTACACTCAATATAAATTTTTTAATAAATTTCATATTAATTTTAGTTAGGCATTATTTTTGCTTAATCTATTTTCGATTTTTAAATTTATATTAAATTTATTATTTGTAATTTTTATTGCGGTTTAATTAATACAATAATATTTTTATTTGAACAATATTTATGGTAATAAAATATTTTTTCTATGGTAATAAAATAATATTATTTTTAACAAATATTATTATTAAAACACGCATGATTTATCAAATTTTGTACAACTTTTATTAGTTTTCGATTACAAAAATTTTGTCAATTGTTTTTATTTTTATTTTGGACTTAATGAATAAGCTAAGTTTTTTATCTGTCTATTGAAATCGTTTTTCCCACTCACCAGAATTCGTATCTACGTTACATAGTTACGACATTAAATACCTATTTTTGCTTTTTTCCAGGTAAATTTGTTTTCAATTAATAATTTAACAATTAGTATCTGCGCTTATAATTGAAAATAAATTTTTGAGGGCTAATTATTTATTTAACAACCTCATTTTCGGTAAAAAGCCTCATTTTTACAAATTTGATCAAAACACTTAAAATGGGTGATGCGATATTTGCGGCGATGAGACTTGCGGCGTTACATTTGCGGCGCCAGTCAAAATGACGACATTTGAGGCGCCGACACTTGCGGCGCCCCCATAATTAATGCTCAAAAATTAAATCTCAAACACCCTATTGTTTTCCTTATGACCATAATAAATTCTTTCCAAAAGTAATAAATAACCAACAATTAAATATTTCAGCGGGGCTTTATGCTTTTGAATTTTGCCGATTTTATAAATTTTTAAGGCTGGGCACCAACGGGATTCGTAAGGTAGAAGTTAGCTGAACGCGGAAAGCGGCGGTAAGAGGCGGATTTGCCTCAGAAAAACAATGGCCAATTTTCCAAAGAACTGGATTTCCACCACTGTTAACATTTTGCCTATTTCTTTATTGAAACGGGAGAAAGCATGGAATAAAATAAACTTTTTTGGTCCGGGGTCATTAATTCTGCGCCGCAAATGTCTGCCAATGTTAAATGTTCATGTTATATTTTTTTGATTATAAATGATCAATTTCGCTGAACCCGATCAGCTCAAGGCCTTTCCATTTTAAGGCAAATATTGGGCAATGTATAACTCTTATCAGTGTTTGTTCAGATTCATCCGATCACCAGCTACATAGACCTCAGCAAAGTGTTTGTGTGCACGGAATTCAAGCTCAAGAAAATCGCAGAAGACGGAGTGGTAGTTGACGTGCCAGCCAACGCGGCTGTTGGCCTTATACAAATGCCCGGTGCAACTTTCATCCGCAATCTGAAGGTGCACATCAACCAGCGTGAGGTGTACGACTCCAATCAGCTGTACAGCTACAAGGTGTACCTGGACACCGAGCTCAGTTACCCTGCGGCGGCAAAGGATGCCTACTTTGGCGTGGCGGGCTATTTTCGAGACAGTGATCCGACAAAAGTGAACGAAAAATGGAAAAAAGCGGTGGAGGAGAGCAAGAGCTTCCAAACGATAAGCAAGCTGAGTGCCGACATATTCAACCAGGACTTGTACATGATCAGCAACGTCGAGATTGACATTGAGCTCGCACTGCAGTCGGACGACTTTATGGTCCACCAGGACGCTGCGAATAAGGACAAGTACACGCTTGAAATTGTCGACTGTAGGCTGATCGTGAAGACTGTCGATTTGATGGACGGGCTGAGTCTTGACATTGCCAGGAAGTTGGACACTGAACCCGCCAGATACGGTATCCGGAAGTCGTTCATGAAATCGCTCTTTGTCACTGGCGGTCGCTATGACTTCTCTGCCAACCTATTCACGGAGGAGGTGCCACGAAGAGTTGTCATTGGACTGGTGTCCAATCAGAATTACATTGGCCATAATCAGAAGAATCCCTTCTATTTTAATCACCACAACGTGAGTGGCAAATGGCAACTGCTTGTGAATCAGATTATTCAGGTGCGGGACATTGAGCTTACGGCCTCTGGCAGGACATATCCCCAGTACCCGTACAACCTGGACTACAAGAACAACAGGTACGCAAGGGCATATCACGATGCCCAAGAGCACCTCGGCATGGCGTGCACAACGGAGAGCAACGGAATCAGCTACAGCATGTTCAAGACTGCCTATTGCCTCTATGTCTTCCAAATGACCAACGCGCAGGAGGACTCGCCAGGATTTGAGCTGATCAAAGAGGGCTGTACTGCAGTGAACATCCGATTCACTGAAGCAGTACCCAACGAGGGAGTTACATTGATTGCGTACGGAGAGGCAGACGGGCTCATTCTTATTGATCGTAACCGATCGATCACTAGTGACCTCACAGTATGAGTCAGAATTATTCCTCTGAAAACATTCTGATGGACACGCCTCCGAGGGACGGGATAGTGATGTGCTTCCCCGATGTTATTGAGAAGTCGCCAATGAACTTTCTCTTCTGTCTTGTGTATCTGTTCGGTGCGGCAGGGGCGGCAACCGTAGGCACCTATTTATTCCTGCGAGAGAGAAGAATTCGTAATGGAAAACAGATTCATCGACAGACTTCTCTTTGAGAATCCTGCGACGAAAAGGTACTTCAGCGGCACATATCCCGCAGATGGGTTGCCAAGGTGTTCAAGATTTCCGTGCAGTCTGATTGTTAACCTGGTACGCTTATTTTTTGCTTCATTCGCTCATCGTATTTCCATTCAGGACCCTGCAGGTATGCCGGGAACTCATTGGTGTGCGATATGGGCACAGTCTCCTGCTGTTGCCTACTTCTTTGACTCTTATGGAGAGATGCCTATCAGCTTGATCAAAAAATATTTATCCGATAATTTTAAAAAGATTTACTATAATAAGAGGCGGTTTCAATCGGTGTTGTCCAATGTTTGTGGTCACTATGTAATTACTTTCGTTTATTTTATGTCCGTCGGATTGGGTTTCGAAAATATTATGCAAATTTTGAATCGTTCAAATAACCCTGATGGATTTGTTTATCGGTTTGTAACAAAGAGCATAGAATAAATATTAACGAAATTAGTCTTCATCAGATGTGTCATCATCATCAAAGGCATGGAAACAGAAAAAGGTAAAGGCCCAATTCCGAATAAATTCAGCAAATCCATTTAGTCCATCATATTTTTCATAATATTCGTTGACCACTTTTTGGCTCGTGCCGTCCTCTTGCCTTAAGAAACCCTTCACCTAAAATAGCAATAAAATATGAAACATATTTTCCATTAACCTCAATACAGTCTTCAGCATCGAAAATGTAGAGTCGATTCAACGATGTCAGCGTGCGAATCATCATACATCCGCTTACACGATAGGCACGATGGCTACTGTATGCTGGAGTTAGTGTTGTAAAACGAAAGAAACATACCCAAGGTTTGGTAGTGGCGTAATACAGCCAAATTCACGAGCAACTTCCTCAAGGATTGGCACACATTCGATGAGTCGGAATTCGGTGTTGGATGTGACGGTCATTTTTTTCAATAAAAATCGTAAAATAAGATTGAGGAAAATTAAAGTATGAAATATTTGTACAGTAAACAGTACGCGAAATAATTGAACATTTCAAAGCACTTTATGAATCAACACTGAAGAAACACATGACATTGTTACGGAGGAAGTTATAGAATTCATCAATTCCCTTTTTTTGTCGAAGTAGATAGTCTCAACGCTTAGGACGTATCCAAACTGCTTGACAATTCCCTTGAACTCAATTTGGTCTCCTTCTTCGCTGATGTAGATGAAACGCGGCTTGTCCTGGTGCTCGAAAACGTAACGCTTCTGCTCCTCCTCGTACGGCACCGGAATTTTGCAGTCGAACATAACCGCAACCAGATCAAATGCTGTGCAACATTCGGCGAGAGTGAACGGCTCCTCCTTTTTGTTCAGTTCTTCGTCCATTTTCTAAAATATTATTATTTCTATTTGATGATATTAATAAAGGTTAACCTCAACAGATCGTAGCTCGTTTGATGGTTCATCCAAAGACAGGCTTTCAATCATTGTTTGTTCATCAATCGGCGTAGTCAAATTGTTGAAATTTATAGTTGGTTTGGCTAAACAGCATTGTAAAAGACAGAAACAGAAAATATTCATGTTAATAAATAATGAAAGAAGATAAGAATGATTTTGAAAAAAGGGTAGGATTAAGGATAGAAACAAAAAAAAACGACGCCAAGCCACTTTTCCCGCCAAATTTTGAATTTGAATCTAATGCGAAAGGTTTTCGTCTCAATAAATTATGGCGTTATGTATATATTGTGGCGTTTTGTCTTGTTTTGCGTATTTTCAAAGTTTTTCCACCGGACTACAGTACCCCTCGCAGTGATGACGTCATCATCTTTGCTGCATATAGTTGATAATTATCCTTTTTCTGGCAAGTGGTTTCGTGGCAGAGTGGTAGTGTGTTGGGTTTGGTGGCAGTGCAAAAGTTCGAGCCCGCTTGCCTGCGGCTATTTTATTGCGAATTTTCACAGGGCTACCGTACCCCTCGCAGTGGTGACGTCATCATCTTCGCTGCATATAGTGGACAATTATTCTTTTTCTGGCAAGTGGTCTCGTGGCAGAGTGGTAGTGTGTTGGGTTTGGTGGCAGACCAAAAGTTCGAGTCCACTTGCCTGCGGCTAATTTATTGCGAATTTTCACCGGACTACCGTACCCCTCGCAGTGGTGACGTCATCATCTTTGCAGCATTAGTGGACAATTATCCTTATTCTGGCAACTGGTCTTGTGGCAGAGTGGTAGTGTGTTGGGTGGCAAAGCAAAAGTTCGAGGCCGCTTGACTGTGGCAGAATTTTTCGAATAAAAATTTTAAAAAATTCAAAATTAAAAATTATAAATAATTTTCAGAAAAAATTTTACAAAAAAAAGTCGCGCACCCCTGCAATAGGTTTAGGCTTGCAGAAAAAAAGTCGCGCACCCCTGCAATAGGTTTGGGTTTGCAAAAAAAGTCGCGCAATAGGTTTTGGCTTCAGTACTGAAAATTTTGGCGCTCAGATGGCCCGCGCTCACCCGGCGGCGCTCAAATGGCTGGCGCTCAGTTGGCCGTGCACCCCTCCCATAGGTATGGGAGGCTACCGTAATCCGGACAAATCTACGCCCCTAACTACTAAAGTGCTTCTATTTCTTTCAAATTTAAAAAAAAAACAATGGGAATGAGACCCGAAAATTTTCCGGAATTTAATTTATTGCGCTATTTATTAATTAAATAATTGTTAAATAAATTTAATTATTGTCTTTTCTCTTTTTTCTTGTAATCCAATGTACCTATGCTCTTGTTACAAGCATTCGGCAAATGTCTGTCCTATAGATTTCTCATTTATGTTAATTAAATATGTAAAATGCTAACTCTTTTATTTTTTGAATTATAAATTTCCATTTCTTTGGCAGGTCGACCATTGCCCTGCTACAAAAATTCTGAACTTGGCACAACTCTTATTGACCCCGCTGAAAAATATTTCGTTTTGCTGGGCGCGACAAATGTAACACCGAAATTTCAAGCCGCAAATGTCGGCCAATCTTTTTTTTATTCCTTTTTAAAGCTAAAATTTATTTTGCAATTTTTTAAAAAATAAATGCATCTAACTGTTGGCATTTTCGATTTTGACTTTTATTTAATAGTTTTTTTTATTTAGTAGAGAAAAGTTGAATGAAATTATCAGTTGCTTTAATTTTTTTTATGTGTTGGAGATTTTATAAATAAAAATTATTGAGTTTAGGATATTGATTAACGACATTACGAAGGGATTTGACCCACTACCGAGGAGTTGTACGAATGCGGGGGTTGCGATGAATATTTTTAAGGCAATGTTTTTGTTGACGGAGCAGTTATCGATTGTGCCGGAGAAGGGATATGAGCGGTGTGATCGCGCCAGTGTGATGGCAATAAAGTATTTGGAGTGGCGGAGCAAGCGGGATGGAATTGAGATACGGCACGCGGGGAACGGACGAGAGGTCAAAGTTGGAAAAAATATTGGATGGATTTATTATTTTTTGGTTTAAAAATTTGTTCATATTCGAAAAAAAACTTTAAAACATTTAATAATTTCATTTATAATTGAAATATTTAAAGTTTTAACGTGTTTCGCTACCTAAAAAGCGTTAATAAAAAATTTTATTTGCCTATTTTTGTGCCTATTTAATGCCTATTTTGCGATTTTTTTCTGCCTTTTTAGGTGCCTATTTCGCGATTTTTTGTGCCTAAAAATCGCATCCCTACTAATCAATAATTATCTCTTTCTCTAACAAAAATATTTTTTCAATTAATTTGCCATAATTTTATATTTACAAATTCTTATTTTTCTTCAGTGATCGGTATTATTTTTTTGGAGTTATGTTTTTTATTCACTTTATCATTTAAATTTATTAAAATATTTTATTTAACTTTATTCAATCTAAATTTGAATTTGTTTAATAAATTCTTGATCTGTATTTTGATTTTGTTAACTTTTTTTTGCGCAGTACGGATGAGCGAGACGGACCACGAAACGTCGGAGGAGGACGGAGCGGTAATCTGTGCCGACTCGTCCAAACTCAAAGCCACGATTTTGGTTGTTTATTTGTCGGATCTGGCTATATTAAATTTTGATCTGTAGAAAAACTATTATCGTGTAGCTTTTTTGGTTTTTATTATTTTTTCATTTTAAAATGTTATTTTAATGTTTTTCACAATTAATTACCAATTGAATTTTTTACATTAAAAATTTTTTAAGGCTGCACAACATGATGAAGCATATTTATAAATAAAAATAGTAATTTATTGCAAGATAATTAGAATAAATGTGCTGTTTTTAAATGTTAATATAATCAGTTATTTATATATTTAAATAGAATAGCAAATATTAAATGTAAATTATTTATTATTTAAATATTTATATTTTGGCTCAAAGTTTCCAGCAAATATTTTTATGAGTTTGTTTTTAATGGCATGTCATTTTAATTATGAATTTTTGTTCTTATAATCAAATAGTAGTTAGTATTTCATTATGTAGACATACTTATTTAAACTAAATCATGCGACATTTGCGGAGCAGATAAAAAATGAATTATTTGAGAATAATGGTTTATTTGAAAATTCAAACCCCAGTTGGCCGAGGTCCGGCTTTTCTGGTCTCGGCTGAGAAGCCATATTTGCTTTATTTTAATTTACGTAAGAAAGTTGAACTGTTTAGTAATTATTCAATGATTTTTTTTGAACAATGTTAGTATTTGTCTTATAAAATGGTAACATTAAATTTTGGGTTGAATAAAATCATTGTTAAAAAACAAAATTAAAAATTAAAAATTAAAAATTTAAGCTTCAAAAAAATTAATTTTAAACGAACCGAAAAAATTTCTAAAATTAACATAACCTTTAAAACAGATTTAAAAAAATTCAAATAATAAACATTTTCTATAATTCAATTATTCAATAAATTCTTTAAAAAATTAATAATAACTGACACCCTCTTGTATAATTTGTGTAATGCATAAATTACTAATAATATTAATAAATATTTTTGTTTTTAATAGATAATTTGAAGAAATTAGTTTTTTTTTTATGCTGATGACAATATTTTTAAATTGATGTTAAATTATATTATACAATGAAAACGATGACCATTCGAATCAGTTGGATAAAGCAATTGAGGCTTTGGAAAAATGGTCAAAAATAAATGGGTTAGAAATTTCAACTGAAAAATGTTTTGTTTTATATTTAGGGAAAAATAATATGAAAAAAGAATATTTTATTAACTCAAAAAAGATTTCAGAATCGGATAATGTTCGTGACTTGGGCATTATAATTGACTCGAAACTTAATTTTTCAGAACACATAAGCAAAATTGTACGAAACGCATATCTTAGAAGCTTTCAGATACCCTAATTTAAAAAAAGATATAGACAAAATTGAGCGGGTACAAAAATTTTTCACAAGAAGTTTTTCGAAAATGTGGATTTGTGTACAAAAAATATGTGGAAAGACTTAAAATCGCGGGTTTACATAAATTAGAAGAAAGAAGAAAAATTAATGATTTGACAACAGCTTTTAAAATAATTAAAGGGTTCACCAGCCTCGATGCTGGGAAAAGTTTCTTTTTCTCAGAAAGGCCCAGGAGACCTTTACTTTTGCGAGTAAAGCGCCACACGGCCAAAACTCAAAATAATTTTTTCCATAGGATAGTAAAAAGCTGGAATAACCTTCCAGTGGTAGCGGTGCAAATTAATAAGGCAAAGGAATTCAGGGGTTTACTAAAAGCAATGAGTTCTGAGTAGGAAATTTTCTGTGCCACATATACACTATATTTTAATCACCTTTGAATTTTTAAATTTGATTTATTTTTATTCATTTTTATTACGGTATTCATTTTTTTGTTTGTTTTTGGCACCATATAAGAGCACTAATGTGCCTTTGGTTTGCTCGATAAATTAAATTAAATTAATATTTTTATTATTATTTTTTTTAATTTGCATAAATAAACCTACTTTATTTTGAAAAATTTTAATTTCAACAATTCAAAAATTTTTGTTGAATGATTAATTTTTAAATAGGGTCGGATTTTTATATTTTAAAAATTCATAGAGACTTTCGTAGTAGGTGAGTAGGATGATAAAAATACCAGAAAAAAGTAATAAAAGCTTTTCTGAACCATAAAACATGTGAAGGAATTACTTTTGAAAAAATTTAAATGAAATTATGAAAAAGAATAAATTTACGAACCGAATAAATGTTGCAATGAAAATGAATGAGTCTTAAAAACTGATTAAAAAACTTCATAAATAAACACCCATAAATTCTTTAAAATAATACATTATGAGAATGATTAATTTATTTGATGAATAATTTATAATTATTTAAATATATTTTCTATTTAATTAATGAAGTAAGTTTTTTTTAATTTTATGCTGATGAAAATAATTTTTTATAATTATTTAAATTATAACTTATTTTTCAATTAATCTATTTTTGTTCCTATTCAAATAATAACGCAAATATTTTGTTTTATTTATTTCCACTTCTTGCGCTCAGCTGTTTAATATCTTTCAACAGTTGCACTCAATTGCTTTATTTTTTGTGTTATTTTGATTTATAATTTTTCTATTCATTTTCGTTATTTGAGCATTAGTGCTTTTTAGGATTGAGAATAATAATATAAGAATTATTTATTAAATTGAAAGTTTTCATTTGAATTTAATTTTGTTGACAAAGAACCCACAATTAATTCAATCAGTTTGGCGTTTTTTGTATTTAATTTTTGTTTGTGCTATTTTACTTTAGTTAATTATAGACTTTTAAAAATAATTTTCCATTTTAAATATTAAAAAACTAATGAATAAATAATTACTTTTTTCTGTGATTTCTATTCCTTTAAAATTTTCTCTTCATAATATAAATTTTATTCGCATTTGAAAAAACGAAAAGGAGAATGATTAAGATTCATTTATAGAAATTTGATAAATAATTTAATATGATTGAGTTGAAAATCTGAATAAGTTTCAAATCCTTCGATTTATAATAATATTTCATCGAAAATATCAATCGAACTAATTAGTTCAGTTATGCTTATTTAATGATCCTCATTGCAGCTTAATATTATTCATGTATGAAAGATAATTTTACACTCAATATAAATTTTTAATAAATTTCATATTAATTTTAGTTAGGCATTATTTTTGCTTAATCTATTTTCGATTTTTAAATTTATATTAAATTTATTATTTGTAATTTTTATTGCGGTTTAATTAATACAATAATATTTTTATTTGAACAATATTTATGGTAATAAAATATTTTTTCTATGGTAATAAAATAATATTATTTTTAACAAATATTATTATTAAAACACGCATGATTTATCAAATTTTGTACAACTTTTATTAGTTTTCGATTACAAAAATTTTGTCAATTGTTTTTATTTTTATTTTGGACTTAATGAATAAGCTAAGTTTTTTATCTGTCTATTGAAATCGTTTTTCCCACTCACCAGAATTCGTATCTACGTTACATAGTTACGACATTAAATACCTATTTTTGCTTTTTTCCAGGTAAAAATTTGTTTCAATTAATAATTTAACAATTAGTATCTGCGCTTATAATTGAAAATAAATTTTTGAGGGCTAATTATTTATTTAACAACCTCATTTTCGGTAAAAAGCCTCATTTTTACAAATTTGTTCAAAACACTTAAAATGGGTGATGCGACATTTGCGGCGATGAGACTTGCGGCGTTACATTTGCGGCGCCCAGTCAAAATGACGACATTTGAGGCGCCGACACTTGCGGCGCCCCCATAATTAATGCTCAAAAATTAAATCTCAAACACCCTATTGTTTTCCTTATGACCATAATAAATTCTTTCCAAAAGTAATAAATAACCAACAATTAAATATTTCAGCGGGGCTTTATGCTTTTGAATTTTGCCGATTTTATAAATTTTTAAGGCTGGGCACCAACGGGATTCGTAAGGTAGAAGTTAGCTGAACGCGGAAAGCGGCGGTAAGAGGCGGATTTGCCTCAGAAAAACAATGGCCAATTTTCCAAAGAACTGGATTTCCACCACTGGTTAACATTTTGCCTATTTCTTTATTGAAACGGAGGAAAGCATGGAATAAAATAAACTTTTTTGGTCCGGGGTCATTAATTCTGCGCCGCAAATGTCTGCCAATGTTAAATGTTCATGTTATATTTTTTTGATTATAAATGATCAATTTAAGCAAACTTTTGTTAGAAAAAAACATTTTGTTAAATTCTGAGCATGAAAAGTCGAAGTTGATTTTTTTGCGGCGCGTTTTTTCCAAAACTTTTGGAGAACAAGAGTGGCCCGGCGGTGCCGATAGGCGCTGCCGGGGGAAAATTATTTAGCAGATTTTCATTAAAAAATACTAATTTTGTGGATTTTGGGAAAAAAACTTTTATGCAATTTAACAAAATAATCATAAAATTTATAAGATTCTGACGATTTTCCCCAAAAGCCTCAAAATTACTCAAAAAGCCATATAATCTCATAATAGGTTATTAATTTTGTGTTAAATATTATAATTATTTTAAAAAAGAAGAATTTGATTATTTATATTATTATTAATAATCAAAAATATTGTTTTGAATTTAACATTTTAATTAATTAATTCTCTCGAGGATTGTGTCTTTTGGCTTGGCATCCATGTCCACTTTTTGGTTAAATAAAAATATTGTAAATTTTCTGAATATTATAATATTTTTTTCTACATATAATTTAATGTTTAACAAAATTAAATATACTTTTTTATATTTTTCTGAATATTATTATATTTATTTGTTTTCGTACATTTAATGAAACAATTTGGATAAATTAATTCATTTAATTTAGCTTCCCTCTTTGAATTCATGATGAAATTACCAACCAATTCGATCGGGATTTCTTCTTGAGGCTTGTTTATTTATGAATTCTTTATATTTAACATTATTCCATTAAGACAATTTTGTATCTATCTTGTAATTCGGTCAAAGATTGGACAAAAAATTCAAATTAATTCTTCATTTGTAGTAAATACTAAGATGTATTTTTTTATTTAATATAATTTATTATTATTCTCATGTTTTGTATTCGGGATTTTGTTCCGGTGGTTCCTCTCAAAAATTATTAAATGAAATTGCAGTAGTAGTATATGACCCCTAAAGGTTGCGGGTTGGTTGCGGGTGTTTCCCGCACGAGCCCGTGGGTGCAGCCCTTTGAAGTTGCCGCCCCATCAAAAATCCACGATGGGGGGGTGTTTCAAAACCAAAACCTATTGGACCACTTTGAAGTTGCCGCCTGACCAAATCCGATTTCCCAAATTGTTGCGGGTGTTTTTTTCCCGCGCCGCGCAGCGCCGCGGGAAGGTCATCAATCATCCACCTGTCACCAAAGTGACAGGTGGAGGAAATTCAATTTAACTTTTGCAAATTTTAATCTTTTGTTTCAAAACCTTTTAGCGTTTTATTTTCTCAATCCTGAAATTTTTTTATGATGATTTTTGATCCTGAAATTAAAAATTCTTTTTGAAAATTAGCCAAAATCGTGAGGTTTTTTCATTTCCACTCACTCCCTGCCGATGCGCCGCGATGCCGAGTCGCGCGCAAAAAAAAATCGATAACGGAATTTGGAAGAAGTGCAAATTAATTGATATTGGCAGCAAATAATTTTGATTATGAATTGGACAATAAAATTACTATTTAAATCCAATTTAAAAGTAAAATCAAAGAATGAATAAATAAATTAAAAAACTTTTTCAAAAGTAGGTCACCTGTCAACTAAAAATTGATTGATGGGTTTTTTATTTTTCTTCCCTTATTTCTCAATCTGCACGTGACTTTTTGTTCAAATTATTTCGCAATATCTCCCCTAAATTAGGTCAACTGTCAATAAAATGTGATTGATTGGTTTCTTATTTAAATGTCTCCATTATTTTTGGGTCCAACTATTTCGCAATATGGCCCGTAATTTTGCAAACCTGTCAAAAAAAAATGATTGATGACTTTCGAAATAAGGAATATCCAGACGATTTTTTTTTTTTTGCAGTTTTGAATAAAATGAGACAGCTGTCTACCGAAATGATTGATGACCCCCTAAATTAAGGCAACCCCAGACAGTCACGTGACTAGACCCCTCCCCTCTCGCCCAATCCGTACACCCGGCCCAAATCGCAAATCATTCAACTAAATAGTTGGATTTCATTAAACTCTCTTCACGCTCTAATTTTATTTCTCTCCGCTCTATTTTTATTTGCATTAATTAAATCTTCTATTAAATTCCCGTCTTTTTCTTTTCAAATCTCTGCTCTCTTTAATTCTTCTGTTTCAATTTCTTGTTTTAAAATGTCTTTTAAACGCGTGAACTCCTTCCAACCCGCCGTGCCAATGGCCAAAAAATGGGATTTCCGATCAATCGGGTAAGTGATTTTTAATAAATTAAATAAAAAAATAATTTCTTAAACAATTATAAATACAATTATAAGATAATACCCCTTAAGAATTATTTCAAAAAAAAAATTTTTTTTTTGTTCAGAAATAATTTTGCTGAAGAAATGGAAAATTATAAATTGATGGATTACCAATCGACAACTTGCGAAAAATTTGGATTTACGAAAAATATTACGGAATTTCGTGTCAACCCGGATGTGGAGCGCCCCGATGAAGCGATGAAGGATGCGATCGACAACATGATAAAGGTGGCTTTAAAAACTACGGAAGAAAAAATGAAGCGAAAAGTGCGGATGTTTGGAGTTGCAATTACGGGTGCCGGGCTTGCTTTCCCGGTGTGGGTGCCGTATCGGGCGTACCCCCAGAATAATGCGGATGTTATCATGGAGGAGATTAATAAGCTGGGGCAGAGCGGGGACGGGGATGAAAATAAGAAAATGCTTTTATTATCTGAGCCAGTTACGATGAAAATTACATGCGTTACAATGCCCAGTGGAGAGGGGCCGAGGAATGTCCACAAATTTGACTTTGGATTCAAGGAACACGCTTTTCTAGGAATTTATTAACGTCATCGGTCGTAATTTTCGGGTCAATCTTTTTGGCCTCATTTAAAATTTTTTGAATTCCAGCAAAACTTGCCGGAGATTTTAAATTAAAATAAATTTTCGATAAAATTTTCTCTACAGTCTTGCCCATATTAGTGGTTTGAAGGGTTTCTTCTCTCGCACTATGCCGGGTGTTTTTATAGATTTTATTGCCTTTTTCCTTCCACGTCCCCACATGACCTTTGATTTATCAACCATGTCTTTTACTGTTGGATCCTTCAGTAACCGATCTTTGAGAAATTTTGCACCGCGCGGCGTTTCATCTTTCTTCCCTGCGAGATACAACAAAACATCTCTATAATTACTGTTTTCAATCGGCAAATTCATGTTCGACTGTACCTTTCCGGCCGCCGTAATTTTAAATAAATCTTTGTTTTCCTTCACGTACCTAAAAAGACCGTTTAAAAGGGTCGGGTGTATAATAGTTTTGATCGGAATGGGTGTTTTTAATGTGGATGTTGTTTGGGGCTCCGGAGTTAACTCCTCATGTATCATTATCTGATTCAGGATCAGGAGTTTGCTCTTTAAGTCTTTTCCTAGGAATAATTATTTTCCGTGGTTCATCGGTCTCCTGTGGTTTGGATTGGTTATTGAGGCCCAGATATGGTGCAACATTCGGACCTGGTACATGATTCTCAATCACTACCTTCTGTGGTCTATTTTCAAGTATCCCCTTTACCGTACGTCTTTCTTTATAGAGCCAATCATGTCTCTTCGCCTTGAGGTCCTCGCTTATGCGGGGTCTTGTAAATTCTGAGAAATTTTTGCGTCTAAACTCGCTTTTTCATTTTGGAGATAATCACCACTATTCATCGCACTCCGTAGAGCCAAATATTCCGCCTCGGGAATCATTAACATTTTCTTTGCAAATTTCATGATGTTATTTTTTCTAATAAATGTTGGCTAAAACACTCAGTACAGGTACAAGACAGCTCCCAGGGCTATACCACTCCCCTGTTGTATCCTTTTTCTTGCCGTTTTCTCTGAACGAGATTTGGCAATTTCTCTATAAAAATCGGCGTATTGTGCCAACCTTCTTTTTTGTTTGTTCGTTAGTTTAAAACTAAAACTCAATATATTTGCACAAATTTCAACGATTGCCAAAATTTGGTCAGCTGTAGCGTTTTCGATTAATTCGTTCTTCTTTTGTTCTGATCTGGTGGAGGCAAGCTTCTTTAGGAATGCTGTATTCTCCTTCACTTCGGAGCTAAATTTATACATTTTTAATTTAATTTAAATTCATATTCTTATATACTATTCAATTGGTAAATAAATTTCCAGAGTCTCATCTGGAAAAATTTTGCTACATAATCTGAATTCCTCCTCAGAATTTGGGTGCATGTTAATCATGAGATAACTAAATTGATTATTGGTCGCATCATGATATGCATCCATGAAATAATTCAGTCTTTTTGGGAACAGTTGTGACCCCAGTGTCCTCACTTGTAATTGTCCGAAGGGTTACGCATTAAAACCAGATAATGGGCGTTGCTCTTGCCGTTTTAATGTCCCGACCATAGAGACTCTGGGTTACAAAAATTACGCTTACGTTCCAATTATGGGAGCCCCTGGTAAAGAGTAGATCGAGGAAAGTATTCTGCATATTAAGCATTAAATCGTCAAGTATCAGTAAAAGGGGTTTTTCCTGTTCTTTAATCTTATTCATGTCCGGAATCCCGTTAAAAGTCTCAACGCCCTCCCCGATTAATCCTAAAATACTATCATTCATCTCACCATAACAATAAAGAATTTTCTTAGGCGATGGTTCAATTAGATTCTTATGATGTTTTAAAAACCGTAATAGCCAACGGGTCTTACCACTCCCGGTAGCCCCCGAGAGAATTAGAGTGAACGGACCGCGAAACATTTTTAATGCATCTTATTTATTTGACCTATTTATATTTTCATAGGGAACATGTTTCGCGCATTTGGGGCATAGCCAGAAATTATCAAAAAATGATGTACCGAAATGCAAAAGACTGTGCTTTTTACACCTGCTACAAATCTCGTAATGACAGGGGCAGTAATGACAACACTTAATTTTATGTGGACAGTTCATTTTTCAATTTAATTTTATTTTTGGTTGCTATTTATAGAAGGGGTATATAAAGGAGTGAAAGGACCATTTGATTGGTACATTGTATCAAAAATGCAAAAACCGATAATCGTAAATATAATTGCTCTCGCTAATCTCGGTACCGGAATTAAACTAACTCTCTGACGATCACCGAATGCGAATTTAAGTATAACCCTAGAAAATTCAATGCCGCGGTTATCAAATGTATAAGCCCGATCAAAGCCACCGCATTATTATGGGAATCCGGGAAAATGATATGTTTGGGGACGAAAAGTCTGATAGACTGTGAAAATGTGATAAAAATTTTCTTAGAAATAATTAAGGGCTCGGGGTGTCCGGGGGCTTCTTACACCGGACACACGGTTGAAAATATTGTTTCGACCTTTAAATTCGGACATGAAATTGAACTGAACGAGTTTCGAAAAAATCGTCGTGCCTTTTATGAACCTGAAATATTTTGCGGTTTAAATTTCAAGCGGGGTAAAAGCATGACAGCGTTAATTTTCTGGACCGGTAAAGTCGTAATTACGGGAACTAAAAACAATTCTGAAATTGACGAAATGTACCATTATATGCTTCCCTATCTGAAAATGGCTCAAAAGAATTTAAAGAGACGATAAAATTTTTTTTTTCATTTATTGGGACGGTCCCTCAATTTGTGGTCCTGTTGTGTATTTTTTTATTAATTTCGCTGGCGGGCAGGTGCCCGTGGGGCAGGGGGTTGGTGGGGCGGGGGTCTGAGTGCTCGTTTCAAAGTTCGCTGGCGGGCAGGTGCCCGTGGGGCAGGGGGGTTGGTGGGGCGGGGGGGTCTGAGTGCTCATTTCAAAGCTCGCTGGCGGGCAGGTGCCATCGATAGGGAGGATAGTGCTAGTGTAATTATCGATTATTTTTATCGATTAATTTGCGCGGCGATGCATCGCGGCGCATCGGCAGGGAGTGAGTGGAAATGAAAAAACCTCACGATTTTGGCTAATTTTCAAAAAGAATTTTTAATTTCAGGATCAAAAAATCATCATAAAAAAATTTCAGAATTGAGAAAATAAAACGCTAAAAGGTTTTGAAACAAAAGATTAAAATTTGCAAAAGTTAAATTGAATTTCTTCCACCTGTCACTTTGGTGACAGGTGGATGATTGATGACCTTCCCGCGGCGCTGCGCGGCGGTGAAAAAAAAAAGCACCCGCAACAATTTGGGAAATCGGATTTGGTCAGGCGGCTACATCAAAGTGGTCCAATAGGTTTTGGAATCAAAGGAATGCGCATCCATCCCTTAGGATTTGGTTCTTGGCGGTAAATGTCCACGGCGGCTACTTCAAAGGGCTGCGCCCACGGGCTCGTGCGGGAAACACCCGCAACCAACCCGCAACCTTTAGGGGTCATATACTACTTGCAGGTTTTAAATAAATATATGTTAATTCGTTTTCATTGGTGAATTTTATATTAAATTTATTTTTTTATTATTTTATTAATAAAATTTATTAATAGGATCTTTTAATTTATTACCTGGATATTTTATCAATGTTTTTTAAAAAAAAACAATTATTTTATCTTTTAACTCTTTTTGTTCTTTTAATTTTTTTATCAATTTTAAATTTAAATTTTTTTTATGTATAATTAAATTAAAATTAACGGAAAATTTTTTCTTTCAAATTAATATAAAATATGGCAAATCTTTTATTATTTTTTCTTGTTTTAAACTCATCATCATGGCTCCTTTGTTTACATGCAAATAACTCTGATAGATTTTTTTTTGATTAAATTAAGTTTTTATTGCTTTTTATTATTTTGAAATTGCTATATTCTCTTCCCCATTATCCGAAGTTGAGTAAATTTTTAGAGGTATTTTATAATATAATATGAAAAAATAATTTCAAAATAATATTAATTTATTCATTTGCCAAATAATCTAACAGAATTAACGAGAAATTGAGGTGATATAAGGAATTATTTTATTTATTTGACTTGCCATTTCAAATTTAAAAATTTTTTAGGAAAACTTTTTTTTTTAATTTAAATTTTGAACAATTTCTTAATAAACTTAATTAAAAATTCAGAAAAACTTTTCGACGGTGCCTATCGGCACCGCCGGCCCCCAAAACTCCATTTTTTTAATAATTGGCTCAATAATCACAAAATTTGGACAATTTTTGGATAAAAACCTCTTAACAAATTATACTCATTTTCAAAAATTTTCCCGGCGGCGCCTATCGGCACCGCCGCTCATCCCCCTTCTGTTCCCTAAAAGTTTTTTTTGAAAAAGATAGCCGCAAAAAATGGTAGTCAAATTCGATGTTGAGATCGCAAAAAATTCGGTTAAACCTCCTCCCCCTTTCCATGTATTTTTAAACCAGGGCTTCCATCGAAAATTTTTAAAAATATAAACAGAACACCAAGGCCGAAAAACAAGAGTTTAGGGTTAAAAATAAGAACATTTTGCAAAATTTTTTCAAATCAGTTATTTTTACAATTATTTGATCAAAATGCTATCAAATTTTATATTTTTAATGATTTTTATAGAAAATTTTTTATATTTTTAAATATTTTCTGGTAAATGAATTTCTTCTTTTATTGTTTTTTGTAAGTTTCTCTCGGCTTTTTCCAATTAGCAACGACTTTATTGATAATTTTTTTAAATTCACTTATTTTATCTCTGGCTTAAATAAATCTTTTTTTTCAATTATTAATTAAAAACTAAATTTATAATATTTTGGTTTCTTTTTATTCGCTAAAAATTTTAAACAGAAATTGAAATTGCTGTTCATAATAATGATATGGTGTAATAATGATTTGATTTAGCATTATTGAATTTTCAATTATATTTTCAATTATATTATTCTAGATAATAAAGTTAGAATAAATAATTGATTATTTGAATTATTTTAACATTTTATTCATTTCTTGATATTTTATAATTATACACTATATAAATGATTTTTTTCTTTATGTCTATGCATTAATATTTTCGCTTACTTGTATTTTATCTTAAATTGTTCTCTATAATATTTAAAAAGATTAAAAGAAAAAATTAATTAATGTTTGAATTTATGTATTAACTTTTTTGAGTTTTAGACTTAGAATAGAATGTCAATTAATTTAAGAAATATTAATTGCAACACTTTTATTTGATTTATTCAATTTAAATTTTTTCGTTATCTAAATTTTAAATTAAAATTTAATTTTCGAAATTTAAGCATTAAATAAATAAAAATTGAAGGATAATATTAATTGGAATATTGATCATGATTAATATAAATGTATTGTCATATCATTTGAAGTTATCAATCCATTGTTAAAACTTCTTTTTTCCTTTGTATTATGTATTATTAACAATTATTATTAAAATTTAAAAATTCTTTTAGGAATTTTCACAGATTCATGTTAATTTTAATAGCCTTTGAATGTTTTTCTTCTTTACTTATCTCAGGCACACAATCAATAATGATTGTTTTTTTAATTTTAAATCCTTATTTATTTAATTAGTATTATTTTATATATAATTAATGAAAAATTATTATATATAATCTGATTCAATAAGAACTTATAAATTTATACATAGAATAAAGTAAATATATTTCTAGAAAATTCTTGTTCTGGATTTCATGTTATAGTTTGATTTTATTGGGACTGAATGATTATTTTAAATACAAATATAAATTATTTATTTATTTATTTAATATTATTTTTTATATAAATCAATGAAATATAATTAATTATTCAATAATAAGTTATTTAAAAATTTTATACATTGAATAAAGTAAATATATTTCTTGAAAATTCTTGTCCCCTCTCTGGTGTATTTTGGCAATTAAATTATTCATTATATCATTAATCAAAAAAATTTAAATCATTGAGTTTTATATATCATATTACTTTTCGTTTTGCAATAATAATAGAAAAATTTTTCAAAGTTTTAATTTAAATAATTTATG
The DNA here is from genome assembly GCA_004148225.2 of Heterodera glycines. NCBI lineage: Eukaryota > Metazoa > Nematoda > Chromadorea > Rhabditida > Heteroderidae > Heterodera > Heterodera glycines. Next base: position 9,406,907 of record CP049709.1, read on the forward strand.
AAACTTTTTAATTTCTTATGAACATATTTTTAATATTAAAATATAAAAGTTTTATTTAAATTTTTAAAATTAAGTTTTATATAGTTTTTAATCGAATTCTCAAAAATATGAATTTTAAACAATAGATAATTTCAACAAATTGTTGAATTACAAAAATTTTAGACCTCCGAAAATTACTGGCTTTCGCAATGCATTAAGAATTTGTTATATTTTACATTTTTATTTCGGATTATATATTAATTTAACTTTATTAAATAATTGAGATTAAAGAAAGACTTCTTAAATAACTTAGTGATTTAATTTATTTTCTAAAAATTTTTTAAACCATTATATTTTATCCTCTTTAATCCTAAATATTATTATTATTAAAAATTTTCTTTCGTTAATTCATGATAGATTATTTGAATAATACCTTATTGTTGTGTTCTCCCAAAATAAATTAAAATTGTAGAAAATATAATAAAATGTGTATTTTCAATTGATAATAAATTGGTGTTTATTTATTTTAAATATTTATTTTTATATTTTTCTTGGGGTGAATAATACTCACTAGTTTGTAATGTGCTTCGGCTGCAAAAATATTTTATTTAAATAGAAAACCCTTTTTGACATCTTCTGAAAATCCCAATTCATTCATCATATATGCCCTAAACGCATAGTAAATGCCTGAATCATAAGACTCAACACCTGAAATTGACACCTTTAAGGTTTTGACAAAGCTGTGCCCAAAATTTTGAATGACACCGACGTGTTGGTCAGCTTCACTGTCCTTGGTAATCGGAATCCAATTGCTTTTGTCTTTTCTCTCAATTGAAGTTGACAAATAAAGAAAAGTTTTATTGAGATCACAAAACTGATTATCTGAAAAATGTCTAAAGATATACGGTCCAGATTGATTTATTGCTGAAAGTGGCAGCAATTCCCGAATACTGGATTTATTAATTGCAACGTTCGTCGGAGGGATGTCGAAAAGTGAAAGGCCCCCCTCGAGACCGTCCTCACTCGCCGTGTCGATTTTCTTGAGAGTTGTCATTTTTAACTTTTTTGTATTATTTATTCCATTTATACCTTTAGATGAAACTTAACTGATCATATACTTGTTTCCGGTTCTTATTAGTGATCAGAGACCTTTTTCCTTTCCCACATTGTTGTAACTTGTCGGTAAGGTTAGTCAACCCCTGTCTTGAATGTTCCCTGACGGCATCCCTTAAATCACGACCATGGGCGATGTCACTCAGAACTCTCTGCCCAGCGGCGAGCCCCTCATGTCCTGCACTCGAGGCAATATTCCTCGCAATAGGGGTCAAGAAACGTGCCACATTACCGAGGAAACCGAATCCCCGTTGATACTTGCTTCCGACAAAATATTGTTTCTGTCCTCTTCCATGTTGGGGAGTGATAAAAGATGACCAATCGACCGACTCGGGATCGAAAAACACATGTGTCATTTTTTAAAATATACTTTTCTTAAAATGTAATGTAAGAATACAACTTCCCCAGTGAAATTTAACGAATTCACCAAACGGTGTGTGAATTTCAATTGTAATTTCTGAAATTCGTTTCGACTGTAGACGATGAAAATACTCGGTGCTATATATAACTTCACTAATTGATCCTGGGTCATCGACGACGTTAACTATTCTTAAGAGTGGGGCCATCTGGTTGCCGATAATTGTGTTTTCGATTAAATTTGGTGCATAAATGTATAGCTGCCTTACACCTCCCGTCAAATCCGGCATATAAGTCGCCTCTTCCGCGTGAAATAGCCTTGTATTCTTAAACCCTAGAAAAATGCGAGGTGTTTTGACAAATCTATATGGGTGACGGCAGAGGAAAGATAGACAATAAATTTTTGATCAATACTGTCGTAGTTAAATTGAACATCCTCATTGGCTCCAGGCGCCTTAGGAAAATTTTGACTATTTTTTACAGATTTTGACTGAAAATTGGCCATTTTAAAAATGCCTTATGCATTTTTAATTAATTCTATACAAAAATATTTATGATAAAAAGAAATAAAAAAGCACATAAAATTATTATTATGAATAATAAAAAAAAATTTAAGCTAAAACAATATAAAATTTTTTGATTATATGGTGTAAGGCAAAAATTGAAAAACCCCGACCCCGAACCCCGACGCTTCTAACCCCGACGTCGGGGTTGCAACCCTACATTAATACATATGTATTCAGTTTTATAAACATTGAATTTTCTTGATTGCAAAAATATTGTTGTCCGTATTAAAGGATGCTGCAGCGTATAGTAACGTCGTATTAATGAACTTCATCTCTTGGCTGATTTTTTATTTAAATTATTTAAGCATTGTATATTTTTTGTCGTTATTTTTTCAGAATTTTATTTGATGTCATTAGTAGTAAATTTTTTTTAGAAATTTTTAACTCAATTTTTCACCAAAAAAATATAAAAATAAAAAATTCATTTTAAAATCTTTATGTTGCTAAAAAGGGTAAATAGATAGAGTATAACCAGGATGTATCAAAAAAAAAACCTTCGAAACATAGCTTCAAGCCAAAAAAAGATCAGATTTTTGGATCAAAAACGGCTGTAATTTTTTGGAAACTTTGGTTCCTTTGTTAATATGACACATTTACTTTAATATTTAATCAGCTGTGAAATATTACAATTTTATTTTAATTTTTATTTTATTTTATTTTTAACGGTCTTCATTTATATATTTATTTGTTCAATTTGTTTTTTTTGATTATTTGCACTATGTTAGAGCTCTAATGAAAAGAAAATGTATTTATTAGAGACCGGACAAGAGGGTCGGTCGGTCGGTTTCGGTCAAAAACCGAAACCAAAAAACCGAAAAAACCGAAAAAAAACCGACCGGTCCGATAAAGTTTGGGAGGTACCCCTTTGAGTATTTTCCCTTTTCCTTGGTAATACGAACGATATCACCGATTTTAAATTTTTTCTTTTTCGAAATTTTAAATTCCTTCTCCTTATATAATTTTTCCCAGAGCGCACGGGCATTTTCAAAATTAATTGAAGACGGTTTGGCCCCCAATGTCCTATTCACACTGTTGTTAATGTTTGTTATTATTTTGTCTATTACGTCGACCCATCGAAGAGTGTCTTTCTTTGTAAAATATCTGTACAAGCGCTCCTTTATTGTCCGATTTGCCCTTTCAACGACTCCGGCGTGCAGATCAGGACTATACATTACATTTTTGATGATGAATTTTTCCTCAAAATATTTTTTCATTTTTCCTGCTTGGAATTCAAGCCCACTGTCACTATATATTTTCATCGGGATAATTTTAGACTTTTCGAACACACGATCAAAAGCTTCGATCATGTCCTCACTCTTCTTTGACTTGGCCGGTGCACTGAAGATCATTCGACTCAGCACGTCGATGCAGACCAATAAATATTTGTAACCATCGTTATGCTTTTTCAACTGGTCAAATATGCACAAATCGCACTGCCAATCGGTATGGAAGCCACTCGGTATCGTCTTTAGTCTCGGGAATCTTTTCCTGATGGGCTTGTGAATCGTGTATGTTTTCTGCTTTTCTAGGAATTTATTAACGTCATCGGTCGTAATTTTCGGGTCAATCTTTTTGGCCTCATTTAAAATTTTTTGAATTCCAGCAAAACTTGCCGGAGATTTTAAATTAAAATAAATTTTCGATAAAATTTTCTCTACAGTCTTGCCCATATTAGTGGTTTGAAGGGTTTCTTCTCTCGTGCTATCCCGGGTGTTTTTATAGATTTTATTGCCTTTTTCCTTCCACGTCCCCACATGACCTTTGATTTATCAACCATGTCTTTTACTGTTGGATCCTTCAGTAACCGATCTTTGAGAAATTTTGCACCGCGCGGCGTTTCATCTTTCTTCCCTGCGAGATACAACAAAACATCTCTATAATTACTGTTTTCAATCGGCAAATTCATGTTCGACTGTACCTTTCCGGCCGCCGTAATTTTAAATAAATCTTTGTTTTCCTTCACGTACCTAAAAAGACCGTTTAAAAGGGTCGGGTGTATAATAGTTTTGATCGGAATGGGTGTTTTGAATGTGGATGTTGTCCAGAGTTCTCTATAATTCTGTTAAATTAATTTTTAAATGAGTTTTAAAATAGGGACAAAATATTGAGTCTACATTTTTTGCAATTTTTTCGTTACAACTTTTTGTAAAAATTTTTGCTAGATTTTTTAATTACCTAAAATTGAAGACAATACATAGAGCTATTTCCCAATACCAAGTTTCATTAATTTGACTGAGTTTAAGCTAAGTTATCATTTATTATTTAATAATTAAATCTAAATATTATTATCATTGATACTTTTTTAGGTTCGGCTCAGCACTCAGATTTACAAGTCTTTCTTCCATAATAATATGAAAATATAAAGTTAATCGTGTAAAAGTTCTATTTGGGTTTTAATAACTTTTGATACTAGAGAAAATGTATTTTAAAATTCGTATGTTAAAGATAGATTTGTTTATTTAGTTCAAATTTTCCTTCAAATTTCATCTATCATTTGTAATTCTTTTAAAAGAATCAGTTGCCAAAATTTGTATTAGAATTTGTTTTTTTCGTGCCGTTTTCTCTGAACGAGATTTGGCAATTTCTCTATAAAAATCGGCGTATTGTGCCAACCTTCTTTTTTGTTTGTTCGTTAGTTTAAAACTAAAACTCAATATATTTGCACAAATTTCAACGATTGCCAAAATTTGGTCAGCTGTAGCGTTTTCGATTAATTCGTTCTTCTTTTGTTCTGATCTGGTGGAGGCAAGCTTCTTTAGGAATGCTGTATTCTCCTTCACTTCGGAGCTAAATTTATACATTTTTAATTTAATTTAAATTCATATTCTTATATACTATTCAATTGGTAAATAAATTTCCAGAGTCTCATCTGGAAAAATTTTGCTACATAATCTGAATTCCTCCTCAGAATTTGGGTGCATGTTAATCATGAGATAACTAAATTGATTATTGGTCGCATCATGATATGCATCCATGAAATAATTCAGTCTTTTTGGGAACAGTTGTGACCCATATATATTATTTTCAAACACGTGTTTTGTGGGATTTTTTATATTTAATAATTATTTCGTCATTCTTTGTATTTTTTCAGTACAATTCTTGCAATTTTTTTGTAGTTTATGATTAGGGCTGGGAAATTTAGGTAAGAAAAATCGCGAAATAGGTATTTAAATAGGTATAAAAAAAGCTCAAAATAATTATAAATAAGTACAAAACCATGAAATAGGTAAATAAAATTTTTTATTAACGATTTTTTAATGGAAAAAAACAAACAAACCCGGTCCCGGTTTTGCCCAAAATTCCCGGTCCCGACCAACCCTACTTTAAATTATATATTACAGTTTAATTATCATTTATAATTTTTATTTTTCGTATTTGATTGTTATTGATCTATCCATCAATTTATAATTTTTCTGCTTTTGGTTTAATATTTACCTTTTAATCTATCGGCCAATGATAATTTATTTGACCTATTTATATTTTCATAGGGACTGAAGGAAATATTCTACTGTCCTCTTAGTTCTTTTAATTGATCATTTTGTTTTGTCAACTAAAATTTTTTTTTCTGTAAACCGACTATTATCCTGGTTTTAAATCACTTCTACTTATTTTTGAATAAATAATTTTTCTAAATGGTTTGACGTTTCAAAAAATAATTAAGCGCGTAAACTGAATATAGCTAATATCGCTTTATTAGAAAATTTTTAATTGGTACCTTGTATCAAAAAAATGCAAAAACCGATAATCGTAAATATAATTGCTCTCGCTAATCTCGGTACCGGAATTAAACTAAACTCTCTGACGATCACCGAATGCGAATTTAAGTATAACCCTAGAAAATTCAATGCCGCGGTTATCAAATGTATAAGCCCGATCAAAGCCACCGCATTATTATGGGAATCCGGGAAAATGATATGTTTGGGGACGAAAAGTCTGATAGACTGTGAAAATGCGATAAAAATTTTCATAGAAATAATTAAGGGCTCGGGGTGTCCGGGGGCTTCTTACACCGGACACACGGTTGAAAATATTGTTTCGACCTTTAAATTCGGACATGAAATTGAACTGAACGAGTTTCGAAAAAATCGTCGTGCCTTTTATGAACCTGAAATATTTTGCGGTTTAAATTTCAAGCGGGGTAAAAGCATGACAGCGTTAATTTTCTGGACCGGTAAAGTCGTAATTACGGGAACTAAAAACAATTCTGAAATTGACGAAATGTACCATTATATGCTTCCCTATCTGAAAATGGCTCAAAAGAATTTAAAGAGACGATAAAATAAATTTTTTTCATTTATTGGGACGGTCCCTCAATTTGTGGTCCTGTTGTGTATTTTTTTATTAATTTCGCTGGCGGGCAGGTGCCCGTGGGGCAGGGGGTTGGTGGGGCGGGGGTCTGAGTGCTCGTTTCAAAGTTCGCTGGCGTTGTCTAAGATTCATATAAATTTTAAAGAATCTATAAATATATTTTTTTCGGCATTAATTGTCATGTGCGCACATCAAATTATAAAATTTTAAAGGTATTTTTCTAAATGATTATTTTTTTTAATTTATAAACATTTGCGCGGCGATGCATCGCGGCGCATCGGCAGGGAGTGAGTGGAAATGAAAAAACCTCACGATTTTGGCTAATTTTCAAAAAGAATTTTTAATTTCAGGATCAAAAAATCATCATAAAAAAATTTCAGAATTGAGAAAATAAAACGCTAAAAGGTTTTGAAACAAAAGATTAAAATTTGCAAAAGTTAAATTGAATTTCTTCCACCTGTCACTTTGGTGACAGGTGGATGATTGATGACCTTCCCGCGGCGCTGCGCGGCGGTGAAAAAAAAAAGCACCCGCAACAATTTGGGAAATCGGATTTGGTCAGGCGGCTACATCAAAGTGGTCCAATAGGTTTTGGAATCAAAGGAATGCGCATCCATCCCTTAGGATTTGGTTCTTGGCGGTAAATGTCCACGGCGGCTACTTCAAAGGGCTGCGCCCACGGGCTCGTGCGGGAAACACCCGCAACCAACCCGCAACCTTTAGGGGTCATATACTACTTGCAGTTTTTAAATAAATATATGTTAATTCGTTTTCATTGGTGAATTTTATATTAAATTTATTTTTTTATTATTTTATTAATAAAATTTATTAATAGGATCTTTTAATTTATTACCTGGATATTTTATCAATGTTTTTTTTAAAAAAACAATTATTTTATCTTTTAACTCTTTTTGTTCTTTTAATTTTTTTATCAATTTTAAATTTAAATTTTTTTTATGTATAATTAAATTAAAATTAACGGAAAATTTTTTCTTTCAAATTAATATAAAATATGGCAAATCTTTTATTATTTTTTCTTGTTTTAAACTCATCATCATGGCTCCTTTGTTTACATGCAAATAACTCTGATAGAATTTTTTTTGATTAAATTAAGTTTTTATTGCTTTTTATTATTTTGAAATTGCTATATTCTCTTCCCCATTATCCGAAGTTGAGTAAATTTTTTAGAGGTATTTTATAATATAATATGAAAAAATAATTTCAAAATAATATTAATTTATTCATTTGCCAAATAATCTAACAGAATTAACGAGAAATTGAGGCGATATAAGGAATTATTTTATTTATTTGACTTGCCATTTCAAATTTAAAAATTTTTTTAGGAAAACTTTTTTTTTAAATTTAAATTTTGAACAATTTCTTAATAAACTTAATTAAAAATTCAGAAAAACTTTTCGACGGTGCCTATCGGCACCGCCGGCCCCCAAAACTCCAATTTTTTTAATAATTGGCTCAATAATCACAAAATTTGGACAATTTTTGGATAAAAACCTCTTAACAAATTATACTCATTTTCAAAAATTTTCCCGGCGGCGCCTATCGGCACCGCCGCTCATCCCCCTTCTGTTCACAAAAAGTTTTTTTTGAAAAAGATAGCCGCAAAAATGGTAGTCAAATTCGATGTTGAGATCGCAAAAATTTCGGTTAAACCTCCTCCCCCTTTCCATGTATTTTTAAACCAGGGCTTCCATCGAAAATTTTTAAAAATATAAACAGAACAACAAGGCCGAAAAACAAGAGTTTAGGGTTAAAAATAAGAACATTTTGCAAAATTTTTTCAAATCAGTTATTTTTACAATTATTTGATCAAAAAAGTATCAAATTTATATTTTTTAATGATTTTTATAGAAAATTTTTTATATTTTTAAATATTTTTTGGTAAATGAATTTCTTCTTTTATTGTTTTTTGTAAGTTTCTCTCGGCTTTTTCCAATTAGCAACGACTTTATTGATAATTTTTTTAAATTCACTTATTTTATCTCTGGCTTAAATAAATCTTTTTTTTCAATTATTAATTAAAATCTAAATTTATAATATTTTGGTTTCTTTTTATTCGCTAAAAATTTTAAACAGAAATTGAAATTGCTGTTCATAATAATGATATGGTGTAATAATGATTTGATTTAGCATTATTGAATTTTCAATTATATTTTCAATTATATTATTCTAGATAATAAAGTTAGAATAAATAATTGATTATTTGAATTATTTTAACATTTTATTCATTTCTTGATATTTTATAATTATACACTATATAAATGATTTTTTTCTTTATGTCTATGCATTAATATTTTCGCTTACTTGTATTTTATCTTAAATTGTTCTCTATAATATTTAAAAAGATTAAAAGAAAAAATTAATTAATGTTTGAATTTATGTATTAACTTTTTTGAGTTTTAGACTTAGAATAGAATGTCAATTAATTTAAGAAATATTAATTGCAACACTTTTATTTGAATTTATTCAATTTAAATTTTTTCGTTATCTAAATTTTAAATTAAAATTTAATTTTCGAAATTTAAGCATTAAATAAATAAAAATTGAAGGATAATATTAATTGGAATATTGATCATGATTAATATAAATGTATTGTCATAATCTTTCATTTGAAGTTATCAATCCATTGTTAAAACTTCTTTTTTCCTTTGTATTATGTATTATTAACAATTATTATTAAAATTTAAAAATTCTTTTAGGAATTTTCACAGATTCATGTTAATTTTAATAGCCTTTGAATGTTTTTCTTCTTTACTTATCTCAGGCACACAATCAATAATGATTGTTTTTTTAATTTTAAATCCTTATTTATTTAATTAGTATTATTTTATATATAATTAATGAAAAATTATTATATATAATCTGATTCAATAAGAACTTATAAATTTATACATAGAATAAAGTAAATATATTTCTAGAAAATTCTTGTTCTGGATTTCATGTTATAGTTTGATTTTATTGGGACTGAATGATTATTTTAAATACAAATATAAATTATTTATTTATTTATTTAATATTATTTTTTATATAAATCAATGAAATATAATTAATTATTCAATAATAAGTTATTTAAAAATTTTATACATTGAATAAAGTAAATATATTTCTTGAAAATTCTTGTCCCTCTCTGGTGTATTTTGGCAATTAAATTATTCATTATATCATTAATCAAAAAAATTTAAATCATTGAGTTTTATATATCATATTACTTTTCGTTTTGCAATAATAATAGAAAAATTTTTCAAAGTTTTAATTTAAATAATTTATGAAACTTTTTAATTTCTTATGAACATATTTTTAATATTAAAATATAAAAGTTTTATTTAAATTTTTAAAATTAAGTTTTATATAGTTTTTAATCGAATTCTCAAAAATATGAATTTTAAACAATAGATAATTTCAACAAATTGTTGAATTACAAAAATTTTAGACCTCCGAAAATTACTGGCTTTCGCAATGCATTAAGAATTTGTTATGTTTTACATTTTTATTTCGGATTATATATTAATTTAACTTTATTAAATAATTGAGATTAAAGAAAGACTTCTTAAATAACTTAGTGATTTAATTTATTTTCTAAAAATTTTTTAAACCATTATATTTTATCCTCTTTAATCCTAAATATTATTATTATTAAAAATTTTCTTTCGTTAATTCATGATAGATTATTTGAATAATACCTTATTGTTGTGTTCTCCCAAAATAAATTAAAATTGTAGAAAATATAATAAAATGTGTATTTTCAATTGATAATAAATTGGTGTTTATTTATTTTAAATATTTATTTTTATATTTTTCTTGGGGTGAATAATACTCACTAGTTTGTAATGTGCTTCGGCTGCAAAAATATTTTATTTAAATAGAAAAAATATTAAAAATTTAATTTTTGAAACATATAAAAGTAATAAAAGTATTCTCGATTTTATATACAAATTTATTAATTTTAAAACCAAAATCAGCCAACTTATCCTTTGTTAATTAAAGCCTGATTATTTTTCTAAATCAGTGACAATTTTAACTAAATAATTTATTTATTTTTTAAAATTTTCTTTATTTTTTTGTTATTATATTTAAATGTTTTATATTTTTTGCCTCCTGGCTCAAATTTTCAGCAAATATTTTTAAGAGTTTGTTATAATCTAATGTCATTTCATTTATTTGTTAGTAACTAATTTTGTTTTGTTATTCTTGAACGTTGACTTTCGTTTCGACAAAGTCGTCATATGTTGTAAAATTTATTTTAAATTGTTATAATTCTTTTATCATTTAATGTTATTTGTATTTAAATTTTTAAATACATTTTTTTATACATTAATATAGGGTTGCAACCCCGACCCCGCCCCGACCCCGAACCCCGACATTTTTGGCCATTTTTCGGTGTTATCCCCGACCCAAACCCCGACGCTTCCAACCCCGACAACCCCGACCCGACCCTTAACCCCGACTCGGGGTCGGAACCCCGACTCGGGGTCGGGGTTAAATATACACCCCTAAGAGTGGCATTTTGTGAGAGAAAAGACACAAAATTATACAAAATTTGAATTTTTTAAATATTTTGCCAAATTTTTATTAAATAGAGTAATTTGCACTTTGTTAACTTATATGTATTGTGATGTAGTGGTTAGTACTTTAACACTAACACTACCTTTGTCATGATTTCGAACCCGGTTGACTGTTTCTTTTTTATTTTTATTTGATTAATAGGATTTTTTTAAACCAAAAATACCTATGAAAATCAATCATCCTTGGCATAATTTATTGACGTATTGAACTAACTCAATTTTGCTTTCGTTGAAATTAAATTCAATTTTTTGACTAAATCATGAAATTTAATATATTTCAAAGTAATTTTGACAAAAAAAAACAAAAATTTATCAGAAATTCATAAATTTTTGGTGAATATCTGTTACAAAATAGACCTTAAATTTCAAAATTCGCCCGGCGCTGCCTATCGGCATCGCCGACGCCACAAAAAACCTATTTATTCATAAAAAATTTTGGCTCAAATCGAAAAAATTTATCATTTTTTGGACAAATTCTCTTAAAAGTCTTTAGAAAAAGAGCGCCGCGAAAAAAAAGATGATTTGAAAAACAAAAAAAAGATAAGGTGATCAGAAATTTTTTGGCATTTTTTAAAATAAAATCCACTATTTTTATTTGGGGCCAGGCGCCTTAGGAAAATTTTGACTATTTTTTACAGATTTTGACTGAAAATTGGCCATTTTAAAAATGCCTTATGCATTTTAATTAATTCTATACAAAAATATTTATGATAAAAAGAAATAAAAAAGCACATAAAATTATTATTATGAATAATAAAAAAAAATTTAAGCTAAAACAATATAAAATTTTTTGATTATATGGTATAAGGCAAAAATTGAAAAACCCCGACCCCGAACCCCGACGCTTCTAACCCCGACGTCGGGGTTGCAACCCTACATTAATACATATGTATTCAGTTTTATAAACATTGAATTTTCTTGATTGCAAAAATATTGTTGTCCGTATTAAAGGATGCTGCAGCGTATAGTAACGTCGTATTAATGAACTTCATCTCTTGGCTGATTTTTTATTTAAATTATTTAAGCATTGTATATTTTTTGTCGTTATTTTTTCAGAATTTTATTTGATGTCATTAGTAGTAAATTTTTTTTAGAAATTTTTAACTCAATTTTTCACCAAAAAAATATAAAAATAAAAAATTCATTTTAAAATCTTTATGTTGCTAAAAAGGGTAAATAGATAGAGTATAACCAGGATGTATCAAAAAAAAAACCTTCGAAACATAGCTTCAAGCCAAAAAAAGATCAGATTTTTGGATCAAAAACGGCTGTAATTTTTTGGAAACTTTGGTTCCTTTGTTAATATGACACATTTACTTTAATATTTAATCAGCTGTGAAATATTACAATTTTATTTTAATTTTTTATTTTATTTTATTTTTAACGGTCTTCATTTATATATTTATTTGTTCAATTTGTTTTTTTTGATTATTTGCACTATGTTAGAGCTCTAATGAAAAGAAAATGTATTTATTAGAGACCGGACAAGAGGGTCGGTCGGTCGGTTTCGGTCAAAAACCGAAACCAAAAAATACCGAAAAAACCGAAAAAAAACCGACCGGTCCGATCTCTAGTATTTATTTCTATTAGCCTACTAAATTTTAAATAAAATTATCAAAAAGGTACTATTTTCGAATCTTGAGAAAAAAAAAATTTAAATTTTGTAGGCTTATAGAGCAAAACCTGTTTTGTATAATTATACCAAGAATGTCAAATTATTTACTTTTCAACAAATTATACAATATTTTGTCGAAAAATAGCTAAATGGCGGATTTTACGAAAAATTAGCACCTCTATTATAGCAAATACGGTTTTATTATCATTATTTAAAAATCAATCTTTTTTAATTTATTTAATTTAATGACTAGGGTTCGAAGTTGTATGCACTAAAAAAATGCCAATGCGCATAAATTGTGTATAAATTAAGAATTGACTTTGAAAACACCACAACAAAGGCTAAGGAGCATTTTTTAGACAATTGCAAAAATATTGAATTTCCAAATTTTTAAATTTTTATTATATGTTAAAACAAAATTACATTTTTATATAAATAAATTTTTCTCCAAAATTTCTTACAAAAAGTTAAAAATTTTTCGATTTTTAAGGGTGTATTTTAAAAAAAAATTTCCAAAAAGTCGATCCTTAGGGGTGTATTTTTCGCTTTTTTCACATTTTTCTTGTGAAAATTTTCAAAAAAACCGAAACCAAAATAAACCGAAAATTTTCTTCGGTTTCTTCGGTTTCGGTTTTTAACCGAAACCGACCGACCGACCCTCTTGTCCGGTCTCAACTATATTCTATTTTAATTTATTTTTTGAAATGTTAAATAAATATGTTTTTACGTTTTTATTAATGATTTAGTTACACCATTAATTATCTTTCTTTTGTTGCGAACAGTAAAACAATTGGTAAATTTTTATTTTTTTGAAAAATATTTTGTAGAATTTTATAGTCACTTAATCATGAAATTTTGTTGACCAGATTTACGGTGCTAGGTCGAACCTAAAAAAGTAGCAATGATAATAATATTTAAATTTAATTACTAAATAATAAATCATAACTTAGCTTAACTTAGTCAAATTAATGAAACTTGGTATTGGGCGATAGCTCTATGTATTGTCTTCAATTTTAGGTAATTAAAAAATCTAGCAAGAAATTTAAGCAACCTTACATTTTTGTATTACCATAAAATATGACCCATTTAATTCCTTAGTAACTTTTTTAAACAACCAATTTTAATTTTATTAATATGTTTAGATAGCCCAGAGTTCTCTATAATTCTGTTAAATTAATTTTTAAATGAGTTTTAAAATAGGGACAAAATATTGAGTCTACATTTTTTGCAATTTTTTCGTTACAACTTTTTGTAAAAATTTTTGCTAGATTTTTTAATTACCTAAAATTGAAGACAATACATAGAGCTATTTCCCAATACCAAGTTTCATTAATTTGACTGAGTTTAAGCTAAGTTATCATTTATTATTTAATAATTAAATCTAAATATTATTATCATTGATACTTTTTTAGGTTCGGCTCAGCACTCAGATTTACAAGTCTTTCTTCCATAATAATATGAAAATATAAAGTTAATCGTGTAAAAGTTCTATTTGGGTTTTAATAACTTTTGATACTAGAGAAAATGTATTTTAAAATTCGTATGTTAAAGATAGATTTGTTTATTTAGTTCAAATTTTCCTTCAAATTTCATCTATCATTTGTAATTCTTTTAAAAGAATCAGTTGCCAAAATTTGTATTAGAATTTGTTTTTTTCGGGCAAAATTTGTTTCAATATCATTCAATTTTATTTTTTATAAAATCACTTATTTATCTGTCTGAGTATGCAAAAGTTTTTTAAAATCCTATTTAATTATGCAAACTTTGGTGGTAACTCTCAATGCGCTCAAAAATTATCTCATTGGAACAAAAGACCCACATTTCTTAATGATTTTTGTTTTATATCTATTTAATTTCTTCTTGTTTTTAAAAGTTTATATAAATGTAAATTAATTCTCCATAAAATTTCAGTACATTTTCTCTTTTTTTTAATTTATATAAATTATTATTAATTATGAAATTGCGATTTGAAATATTTTTGTTCAATTTCAAGTTCTCGTAAAAGAATTTGTCATTCATTTTTGCTTTGACTTTTTAGTATTATTATAATATTATTAATTTTTGTACGTAATTATAAATGAAAGAAAAATGATATTTAATTTGTATATATTAAAAAAATATATATTATTTTCAAACACGTGTTTTGTGGGATTTTTTATATTTAATAATTATTTCGTCATTCTTTGTATTTTTTCAGTACAATTCTTGCAATTTTTTTGTAGTTTATGATTAGGGCTGGGAAATTTAGGTAAGAAAAATCGCGAAATAGGTATTTAAATAGGTATAAAAAAAGCTCAAAATAATTATAAATAAGTACAAAACCATGAAATAGGTAAATAAAATTTTTTATTAACGATTTTTTAATGGAAAAAAACAAACAAACCCGGTCCCGGTTTTGCCCAAAATTCCCGGTCCCGACCAACCCTACTTTAAATTATATATTACAGTTTAATTATCATTTATAATTTTTATTTTTCGTATTTGATTGTTATTGATCTATCCATCAATTTATAATTTTTCTGCTTTTGGTTTAATATTTACCTTTTAATCTATCGGCCAATGATAAATTTATCTGCTGTTTTCACATAAACCCGATACTGAAGGAAATATTCTACTGTCCTCTTAGTTCTTTTAATTGATCATTTTGTTTTGTCAACTAAAATTTTTTTTTCTGTAAACCGACTATTATCCTGGTTTTAAATCACTTCTACTTATTTTTGAATAAATAATTTTTCTAAATGGTTTGACGTTTCAAAAAATAATTAAGCGCGTAAACTGAATATAGCTAATATCGCTTTATTAGAAAATTTTTAAAAATTAAATTTTTTTTTAAATTTCTCTTCTGGTATGGATTATAAAATGAGCCTGCAATAGTATTTTCAAAAAGTATTATTAACAATATTTATTATCATATGATTATTGAATCATTCCAGATTTTTTGCTTGCTCCTTTGTCAATTGCAATTAATTTTTTCATTTATTTTATTCTAAATAATTTATTATTTTCATTTTTTGGAAATTATTTTTATAATTTGAATTATGTTTCTCGAATATTTTTGATTCATTTTTCTCTTTAAAAAAATTACAATTCTTATTAAATAAATTATTTTTATTAATATTAAATTGATATTCATATTCAAAAAGAATAATTAATTATCCTTTTTTAAAATTGTATTGTTTTTTTAAGTAGCTAACAAGTAAAATTCTAATACTTTTGTATTTTTATCAATTTATATAGGCCCTCACTTTTCTTATTAAATTTTAAATTACTGATATGGAATTTATGTTAAATATTAATTATTCATTTTTATCATGACGAATTCACATTGTTCTATCGCTTTTCCTGTGCCATATGTTTTTCCTTATTTGTTTTATTGAAATATTAATTTTAATATTCTTTATGAATTTTATTAATAAGTTTTTAAATATTTTTATGAATTTTTTTTTAATGAGTGATATGACATGTAATTCCAATGTAATTTTAATGGAATAAATTTTTTTTTCGTATTTATTAAACGCACTTTTATATTTTAGAATTGTCTAAGATTCATATAAATTTTAAAGAATCTATAAATATATTTTTTTCGGCATTAATTGTCATGTGCGCACATCAAATTATAAAATTTTAAAGGTATTTTTCTAAATGATTATTTTTTTTAATTTATAAACCAAAATTTTTTTTCATTATTTTTGTTCGGTCCCCGAAATGTCGAATGGACGAACAAATAAATAATTTATTGAAGACAATTAAAATAACAAATAAATAAGTCGGAGGACGGCGGAGGAGAGCAATTTGAAAAAGAACACAAAATATCATAAACTGAATGAATGAAATGAGGGGAGGGCAAATGGTCACAAATACAATCAATAGAATGTGTCTGACAGTGAAAGGTCAGACACAACAAATAACAACAAATGAAATGAGTGAATCTGTCTGACTGGGAATGGTCAGACACAACAAATAATGGAAATGAAACAAATTAAATAAATAATTGTCTTATCGGGTTCCACCCGAACACCTCCCCCTTTTGGCTCGTCCGGTGATCACTGATCAGCTGGGCGAGTAGCAGATGGGTGCACGGCGTTGGCGAGGCGGGTAGCGGCGCTGAACTTGTTCCTCGATCAGCGGCGGCGGCACAATGCCTTGGTCTTCGATTCCATTGCCTTCGTGGTCATCTGCCGGCGGGTCTGCTGCTGACACCTCATTAGCCTGTGCAGGTGGCAATGGCAATGCAAAGGCATCATTCAAGATCGCCAATGCTTCATCGCCATTGTTTAAATTTTGTCGGTTTCGCAGCTGATTCGCATGGAATCGCGACTTTGATCCGTCCGGAAATTTCACATCAAATATGACACCAGAGCATCTCTTGATGACTCCGGCTCTCCAATCTTCAGAAGATCGATGCCTCGCAAAGATCTTATCACCAATTCCAAATTTCCGTGATTTGGTGCCAAATCGCTTGTTGAACTTTTCTTCCATCGCCAAATCCCTGATCAGTGGTCGAAATGGCGGGGGCTTCAACAAATCAAAAGTAGTCCTGGGCTTTCGTCCGAGCAGCATTTCAGCTGGGGACTTCAAATTTGGAAGCGAATCGTTGGGAGTTGTCCTGTAGGTGATAAAAAATGTTTCTATGATCTCCTGATTCGGCAATCCTTCCCCTTTCAATTTTCGGAAAGCCCGCTTAAATGTGTCCACAAATCTTTCTGCCTGCCCATTTGACATTGGATTGTAGGGCGCAGAAAAGAGATGGGTGATGCCATTGGCTGCTGTGAATTTGGCAAATTCTGAACTCGAAAACTGAGTTCCATTGTCTGAAACAATCGTTTCAGGGATGCCGTGGCGCGTAAACAAATAACGCAATTTGTCGAGCGTTGCCGTGGCCGAAGATGTTGTCATTTCAAATACTTCTGGGTATTTTGAAAATGAATCCACCACAATTAGGAACATTTTTCCGTAAAATGGCCCGGCATAATCGATATGAATTCTTTGCCAGGGCTCGGATGACTTCGGCCACGAATGAAGGTTCACTTTGACGTGCGCCTTCGCAGCTGCTTGGCAAGGCTCACATTTTTGGACAAATTCTTCAATGTTTTGGTCCATCTTTGGCCAAAATACATATTGACGTGCCAATTGCTTCATTCTCTTCATTCCTGGATGGCCTTTATGAAAGAGGTGAAGAATTTTGCTCTGAAAAATCTTCGGTATCACCACTCTTTCGCCATACATCAAGCAATCTTTGAGGATTGACAAATCATCCTTTCTTCGGTGAAACAATCGGACGATTTCCTCTTCTTGACTCAAATCTTTGTCGTTTGGCCAACCTTTTTGGACGAATTGAACGACTTTTTTCAATAAAGAGTCGTTTTTGGTTGCCAAAATCAAATCATGAAATTTTATTGGCAAATTTTTGGTGGCCAATTTCAGAAGGTCTTCCATTTCCGATTCTTCCGTGACGGAAGCGATCAATCGCTCATCTTCGTCGTCGGATCCTTTCGCGATCAACCTCGAAAGGGCATCCGCATGGCCAAATTCTTTGGTGTTCAAATATTCAATTTCAAAATCATAGGCCAATAAAATCAGCGACCAACGAATCAACCGGTTGGCGCTACACTGCCTGATCCCCTTTTTGTTTCCAAAAATGGCCAGGAGTGGTTTATGGTCCGTTTGAAGGACAAACATAGATCATTTTATGAAATTTTTGCACCGCAAAAATTAATGCCAATCCTTCCTTCTCAATCTGGGCATAGTTTTTTTCCGCAGAATTGAGGGATTTGGATGCATGTGCAATGGCCTTGATCGTTCCATCTGGGAAACGATGTGCAATGACTGCTCCAATCCCGTGTTCAGATGCATCGGCCGAGACGATGATCTCCAAATTCGGGTCATAATGAGTGAGCAGCAAATTTGAAGTCAAAATTTCCTTCAATTTATCAAATGCTTTGCGGCAATTTTCTGCCCAATTCCATTCCGCGTCCTTCTTCAGCAGGTCGTCGAGCGGTTTTCTGACGAACCGCATGTTTTGCACAAATTGCTGGTAATGGTTTACCATTCCCAGAAACGAACGCAATGTAGAAATATTCGTTGGCGCAGGCATTTCTGTAATTGCCTTAATCTTCGCCTGGTCCGGCCTGCGTCCATTTTTGTCGATGACGAATCCGAGGTACTTAATTTTCTCCCTGAAAAATGAGCACTTCGTCATTTTGACACGAAATCCATATGACTGCAGTCGGCTGAACACATCTTTTAAATGCTGAATGTGATCAGTGAATGATCGGTTTGCGACGATAATATCGTCCAAATAAGCCGTGGCAAAATTCAAGCCTGCGAGCATTTTGTCCATAATAGACTGAAAAATGCTGGGCGCCGCTTTTACTCCGAACGGTAAACGTTCCATGGCGAAATTGCCTTTGTGGGTTGAAAGTCCGCACAATTTCTTTGACTCGTCATCCAATTCCACCTGGAAGTACGCGTCCTTGAGGTCAATCTGCGAAAAGAATTGTCCTACATTTAACGTCGCAAAAATATCTTCAGGAATTGGGAGCGGGTGTTGGTAGTCGATCAATGCATCATTCAATCCCGTTGAATAATCGATGCAAAGGCGGGCATTCCCATCCGCCTTTTTCACCACCAAAATGGGTGCGGCCCAATCCAAATGTTCGACTTTTCGAATGATTCCGAGGCTTTCCAGCCGGTCCAATTCACGTTCGATGACTTCTTTTGAATGATGCGGCACCGGTCTGGCCTTTCGGTAAATTGGCGCGACTCCTTCCTTCAGTTTGAGTTGTGCCTTTTCTTTGATGCAATGGCCTAGTGCATCTTCGAAAACACCCGGAAATTCTTTCCTTAATTCCAAAATGTGCTTTCCAATTTGATCGGTGGCTCTGCAGGAATTTATCACATGCTCGCTGATCCGCTGCTTAATGCCATCCAAAAATCCAAATTTGTCCATTGTTTGGCGGCTCAACAAATTAAGCGAACCACGCTTGGCCACGTAAAATGGTTCATTTTCGATCAAAAGTCCTCCAAATTCAAATGTGCCGAAGCCTTTTCCGATGAACCGAATTGGCGTTCCATCGAAGGCTCTTCCAATTTCTCTGCACTTTTCGATCGGTGGGCTCCCAGCCTCCACATGTGAGTCTTCATCAATGACATTCACATCCGATCCAGTGTCGAGTGCAAATGCGATTGGCTTTTGGTTGAACCGAATTTTGGTCCTCAGCGAATTTGCCTCGTTCTTCGGATTTACCATACCGATTTGCAAATGTCCAATTCGTTTGTTTCCAAACCTTTTTCCTTTGTTCTTCAAACGCCATTGCTGCACACTTTCACATTGCTTCTCAATGTGCCCTGTGAATTTGCACTTTCGGCATTTCGCTCCAATGAATCGGCACTCGCTGCCCCAATGATCGGTAGCTCCACAACGCCAGCAATTCTTATTCGCCTGCCGATTCTCTGGCACTTTGGCAACTTGCATTTTCGGCGCGTTGTTTTGCTTCACCGGCCGATTTACGGCATTCACATTACTCCAATTTGTCGGTGCTTCAATTGCTTTTGCCTCCACAATTGTTGCCTGGAAATTAATCAGGTCTTCCACAACTCCGTCGTAAGTGATGTTTTTTCCGTCCGCTGACAGCTTCGCCAAAATCCTTTGACGAAGAGCCGAATCGCTGTGCGATTTTAATGCAGTTAACAGCATTAGGCAATTGAATTGCTCTTTGTTCAGTTCACTGAACTTGAAATCGGCGAGCAATTTTCGGTGCCGGTTGATGAAGCTGCGAAAATCTTCGCCTTCACTTCTCACCGCTTTCAAGCACTCATATCGATCAATGAAGACCGATTGCGGACGCGCAAATAACTTTTCCATTCTTTGCACTGTCGCATCAAAATTAAAATCAGTCACTGCTGACGGCAGCACCGAACGGCTGTACTCACTGAACGCTGCTTCACTAAGCTTGTTCATGAGCGCCTTAACCTTGATTCCGTCGGCGGCATTCGGCGCGGCACAGTCAAGTGCAAATTTGAAGCGCGAGATCCATTCCGATACTCGGCTTTTATCATCATTCTGCTCAAAAGCCATGATGTCGGGAAGTGCCGGAATTGTTGTGGGCGCAATTGCTTGTCCAGCCAAATTCTGCGTTTGATGTGTCAGCAATTGCTGAACCAATTGTTGCTGTTGCGTCAATGTGTCAATCAATTGTTGAATTGTCGCGTTTTGGTTGGCCATTTTCGTCGAATAACCGCTCCTGGCGGAACCTCAACCGCCTAGGTTTCTTGGTTTTTGTGTCGAATAAAACCGCGCCTGGCGGAAACCGCAACCGTATGGTATCTGGGTTTTTTTTTTGTAGAAATTCCACGATTAACCGCGCCTGGCGGATTAATCGGATCGACGAATTTGGCTTGTTGAAAATAAAGGTGCCTCCTGGCCTACCTTTTTTTTGCAGACAAATTCAATAAATTGCACTCAGCAATTTATTCAAATAGGCGCTGAGCTCAAATGTAGGGCGTCGCCAATTTGTTCGGTCCCCGAAATGTCGAATGGACGAACAAATAAATAATTTATTGAAGACAATTAAAATAACAAATAAATAAGTCGGAGGACGGCGGAGGAGAGCAATTTGAAAAAGAACACAAAATATCATAAACTGAATGAATGAAATGAGGGGAGGGCAAATGGTCACAAATACAATCAATAGAATGTGTCTGACAGTGAAAGGTCAGACACAACAAATAACAACAAATGAAATGAGTGAATGTGTCTGACTGGGAATGGTCAGACACAACAAATAATGGAAATGAAACAAATTAAATAAATAAATGTCTTATCGGGTTCCACCCGAACAATTTTCATTATTTTTTAAAAATAAAATCAATGAAATATTATAATATATAAGAATTATAAAAATTATTTAAATATATAAATTTCATAGATAGAAGCAATTAAATATATTTTTGTAAAAATTCTTGTTCACGCCTGTTGTATGTGTTTCTTCGGTGGAAACATGACAATCTTTGAATAGCTGGATTCGTTCTTATTTTTTCTATTCTTAATTTTAATAGCCTCTGTATTATACTTTAAAAAATTTTTACAAATAATTTTCAAATGACTTCCGGAGATTTAAAAAAAAATCTTTTTTTTGGTAGCCAAATCGTGCTTGATAAATTCAATATTCCCCTTTCGAAGTTTACCGTTTAAAATGATCACCTTTTTCGCCAAATAAAAATTTTTCATTCATCTATATATTTTCCGGACATTAGTTGTTTTTAATGAAACATAATTTTTAATTTTTTTTTTTCAGCAGTAAAAACATGAAACTTTTATATAAATTGTTAATTTAATTTAGTTCAAGTGAAGAAGAACAATAATTACAAAATTGAGACGAATAAACTAAAGAGTTTTTTATATAATAAAATAGAAGATTAATTAAAAAATTGACTTTATAATAAATATATAATTCATTTTTTTAATCGTTTAATTATCTTTTATTGCTTATATTCATTAGTAAGGTAATTATTTTGTTGGTTGATAATTTATTTACCAATTTTATTTATAACATTTGAATTATATAAATTTTCATTTAAAGAATTAATCTTTTAATATTTTTAATCGATACTAAATGTTTATAAATAATTTTTTAATTCATAAAATATTTTCAAAATTGTTTCTAGATTTGTGGAAGTGCTTTTATAATTTTAATTTTGTAATAAATAATTTTATTTCTCTCACTTATATTTTTTTAATCTCATGTCCCAAGGTTCAGGATTGTTTCTGTGTTCCAAGTGAATTAATAAAAATGTTGATAATTTATTTGTTTTGCTTTTTAATTTATTTCCATTTTATTTTTCAACGACTGTACTTCACAATGCTCAATTAATACTGAATGATATTTATTATTTAATTTGCAGCTTAAAAATTATAAAAAACTAAAAATAGTTATATTAATTATTATTTTTTAAATCGCAAGTAATTGATAATAATTTGAATTTAGAAATTAATTTCAACTGAATTTTATTCGGTATTTCTTATAATATTTTTTTGATTTTTATTTTTAATATATTTATTAACTTTTTGATTCTTATCTTGATAATCAAACATTCATTTATCTTATTACATTCATTTTCATATGTAAAAGAATTTCAATGGCAAATTTTAAAGTTAGATTGATAAATGTATTTTTGAATTTATTTCATTAAATTTTGTTGAAATTTAAAATTTAGTTTATAAATATTTTATTTTATTTTGAAATCCAATTTCATCTTACATTTTATTTTGAGATAAATTGTATAAATGTTTTTCTATAGGTTTTTCCAATTATGAAAATTAATCCAATACGATTCGTTCAAAGATTAATGGTGCTTAATTGTGTTTGTATTTGCATTTTTATCGATTTATTAATCAGCTAATGTCCCAATTATAAGTAGTTTACTTGCTTTAAACATTAAAAATTTTCTAATTTATTAAGTGTTTAATATTAATTATAACATAATTCGCTTTCTTAATTTATTTTCACTCGTTTGGCGTGAACAAATAGTTAACGGTTATCATTTCAAATTTTTGAATTTTATTTTTAAATATTCCTTTTGGTCATGTTTGTGAATTTTAAATTTTCACATTTAATAAATATCTCCATCTGGGAAAATTTCATTTGGGAGAATTAAATTTATTAAATAATGTCTATTAAATGTTTTTTTTAAATTTTTTCCCAAATTCAAATAAAATTATATTATCAAATTTAAATATAAACTCTTGTTTTGTTAGCAGTTGGGTTTAATGCAAAAAATAAATTTAATTTTTAATGAAATAATTTTTTTCATTTTTAAATTTTAAAATAGGATTAATATTTAAACCAAATTGTCGGCAATTTTGTTGCCGACGAGAGGGCCAGCTTTTTTTCTTTTTAAATCCTTTTAATTTACTTTATGAATTATAAAATTATTTCCAAGTTTAAATTTAACTATAAATCATTAATAATATTTCCTTAATTCATTTTAAGAGTTATTTCAATTACTTATGAGCAAAATTAAATTATATTTTTTACAAATAATTTTAAGTGAAATGTTCTTAGATTATTAATTATTAAAGTATTTTATATTTTTTCTTGATCTATTTCAAATGAATTTATCTTTTTATTAATATTTTTTTTAATTTTTCAGTGATTTGACTTTTACCAAATATTTTTTTAATCCTTTATAGTAATTAATAATTTTTAATTAAACAAGATTAAAACTCATTAAAAATTGTTTTAATTGAATAGAATAATAGAGAAATCTTAAATGGTTTATATTTTTATGGTCATAAAAATTGTATAGATACAGCACTTGATGTGAAAAGATAGCCAAAGTTTTTCTATTATTATTTTGAATTTAAAATTTTTTAATTTATATTAAATTATGTAAATAATGAAAATGATCCGTTAATGATATGACTTAAACAAATTTATTAAGCTAAATAATAATTTCAATATCAATTAATTCTTTCATTAATTTAAATTTATCAAATAACACGAATGATTAATATTTCATAAAACAAAAATTGTGTGTGAAATTTTAAACATTGTTATTGCATTAATAAATTTTATAAAATATTTCAATTCCAATATTAATTTTTAATTTTAATCTAATAAATTATTCAAATTTATATTTTTCAATAAAATAATAAATGATTGGTAGCTTTTTGTAATTTAATTTTTTATATGAGGTTTTTCCAAAAAGTTTTATTCACCCACAGAGATGTATCATGCCGTTTAATTACGATACACAATTATACTTATATACATATTAAATTCAATGTAATTATTAGCTCAAGATTCGAAAAAGTACTTTTTCTGCTATATCTTATTATATTTGATAATTTTATTTAAATTTAGTAGGCTAATAGAAATACATTTTCTTTTCATTAGAGCTCTAACATAGTGCAAATAATCAAAAAAATGATCGATCAAATTAATATATAAATGGAGACCGTTAAAAATAAAATTAAATAAAAAATTAAATAAAAAATTAAAATAAAATTGTAATATTTCACAGCTGATTAAATATTAAAGTAAATGTGTCATATTAACCAAGGAACCAAAATTTCCAAAAAATTAAAGTTTTTGATCCAAAAATCTGATCTTTTTTTTGGCTTGAATCTATGATTACGAAGGTTTTTTTGATACCCTGGTTATGCTCTATCTATTTACCCCGTTTAAGAAATTTCTACTAATGACATGAAATAAAATTCTGAAGAAATAACGACAAAAAATATTCAATGCTAAATAATTAATTATAATATATGTAATTTTAATTAATTTCTAAAATCAACAAATATAATTAATATTAAAGTTTAATTGCTAATATGATTCATAAAACAAATAAATTATTTGTATTTTTATAGAAATGAATATGAAATAAATGAAATGAAAAAATAATTGTAACAATTAAAAAATTTAAAATAAATAAAAAATCACCCAAGAGTATCGCCTAGATATTGAACTCTACCTTCTTTTAAATTTTTCCAAACCCAAATGTAAGCAGCTCAAATGCACGCAAAACTTGCTTTTACCCAAAGTAAACCCAAAAAAACCGCTAGCACTCATCAGCTTCACAAAGCGCCATGTCAAAATAAATTTGCGGTGTGTAATTGGAGGGAAAGACAAAAATTATTGCTATAAGCCGATAAGATTAGAAGGTCAAGCGAAAGTGCTGAACATTGTGTTTTATTTTTTATTTTTATGAATGTTTCTTTCTTTATCCAATTTTTAATTTAAATATGAAATGTCGAAAGAAATAAAATTTGCTTAAATTTTTATTTTATAAATAGATTAAATGTAATATTAATTTATTACTTTATTCTTTATTTAATTAATTGTAATTTAAAAAGAGTATCTATTAATTAATTATTCTTTAATAAATTCTTGCTTTGGACATTTCTATCCTTTTAATCTCATGCTGTGGTGTTTTTTTTTTTTTGCTTTACAGTTCATAGCCGACATTAAAATGATATTAAAAAATTTATAATTTCATATTTTGCTCCGAATTTTTGTCTTAATTATTTATTATTTATAGATTATATTGCGATTAATGCATAAATTTTTATTAGAATGATATTATATGGAATAAATTTTTTTTTCGTATTTTTATATAATATTATTTTATAAACAAAATATTATTATGAACACCAAACATTTTTTCATATTAATACAAATTTAGAAAATTATTTTTATTTAAATGATAAATGATTTATAAGAAATACTTAATGAAATTTAAATGATGGTTTTGCGGGAAAATTAATACATTGTTATTTTCATTAATAAATTGGCCATTACTTTAAAATTTAAATATGAACTTTTTTCACCATATGTTTGTCTGGAATAAATTTCTTAATTAGTTTTTATTCATAATTAAGTACATTTTTATAATTCTAAATATTTAATTATGTAAATCTTTTTATTATTGTTTATACTATTTGTTTTTAATTTGTACTTTATTTTATTATTAATTTATTTCCTTTAAATTTGTCATGTTTTTTCAGCGCTTTTAAATTCCTCCTCATTGGTCGTCTTTTATTAAATTAATTAAGTATAATTAAAAATTTGCAATAGTAAATGAGAATAATGTTAACGCCTAATATTTATTTAATAATTTCTTAACCAATGAAATATAATATTTTTTCTATTTAAATTTATTATAATGTAGGTTTCTCTTACTTTTGATAATTTTTTCTTTTTTTAATTCCTAATTTATATTATTCACATTTAATTGTGTTAAAATTTCTGTTTTTAGTTTATTTATTCATCTTCATGATAATTCATCACAATAAATATACAATATCAGTCATGAAATAAATATATTTAATTTCTTTATGATTTCCATAGCTTAAAATAAACATTTATTCAACAGTTAGGAATATCTTTTCAAATATTATTATTTTTTAAATAGTAAAACCAACAAAAATATTTAATTATTTTTGATAATTGTAATCAATTTTCTTTCTTTTTATGTTCTTGTAAATAAAATTCGGTGCTTAAGCACCCAAAAACGATATATTTATATTGCATTCATTTTTGAATATCTTTAAAATATTCTTAATTTCTTAATTTTTAATTTTTTAAATAATTTAAAATTACAACTTTTCTTCATTTAATTTACTCAAGAGAACTTACAGATGTTTGTAATTTTTACCACCTCGTTGTGTATTTTGGCGTTTTACTATTTTTATGTGTTCTTTATATATTGCCAGTTTTTTAATAACGAAATTATTATGGTAAATTTTTAAAATAATTCTGGGATTCATTAAATTTTTTGTATTTATTTGAAATGTTTTACGGATTCGTTGCAACAAGGTGACAATTGTTTTAAAATGATTTTAGTCTTTAGGATGATTAAAAAATTATGAAAAAAGATAAATGTTGTGTAAATGTGGAACAAATATAGAATTTCAAAATTTTTTTGTTAATTATAAAGTATAATTTCATGTCACCATGTTCGGGTCAATTGATTTTGGTGGTCTTTTTGCCAATAATTTAAAATTAAAATTGCAATATAATGTTATTAATTATTTCCTAGTCATTTTTTATATAACTATTTTAAAACCATAATAGTTTTCTGAGGCCATTTGGCATCCTCTGGCACTTTACCTTTATAATTTTAAATATAACTTTTAACCTGAAAAATTGTTTTCATTTTTACACAATAATTATTATTTAACTGATAATTAACTTTTAATTTAATTTTGATTATCTTTTTAAATCTGAAAAAATTAAATATCATTAACCAAGTTAATCCATTTTTTAATTTTTCTTATTGTTAAATACATTTTTTTTGAATATCAATTTTTTCATAATATTTAAACGAACATTCAATATTTAATTTTCTTAAATTTGTTAAATATAAGTAAGTACCCTCATTAAAGATTTTTTCTATACTTTTTTTAAAAATTTCCAGCTATTTTTGTGAATTGATCTTTTAAAAATGTATTTTTTAATTTAAATACTATGGAATAATTTATCTTTGTTGATTTGAATTTTTAAAAAGTTGAAGAAACCTAATTATTGAAATTATATTTATAATTTTTTTTTTAGAAAATTAATTAAAATAGTATTTAAATTAAATATAGAAATAAGTCTTAATGAGAAACAATTAATATTTTTATTTTCTTTTTTTATCATTTGTTTATTAATGTTTATCTGTGATTTCTCTATTAAAAAATTTGCTTAATCAAGTCAATTTTCATGTTGGGGCTTGTTTGCGCTGCCATTTTTAAATTGTTTTACGATTTTATAAAAAAATTTTTCATTTAAGAAATTTATAATTAAATTGTTAATTAATAAGTTTGGTAAATATATATATATAAAACATTTTATTTTGTTATCTTTTATGTTCTTTTTTGACATTCTTGAGCAAATTAATTACATTTAATGCACAGAATGACTACGAAAAATCAATTAATATTTAAAATCTTATAAGTATTATTTCGAGAAAGCAATACATTTACGATAGTTTTATTTTAAATATTTAAATTATATTATTTATTTAAATATATAATTCTTTCTGTCATTATTTTAATTTATGTTTAAAGAGATTAAATGGTACTCTTTTTAAGCAAATTTTATCAATGTATGAAAGTGATTTAGCCACATAATGATGATATTATTATATTTGACTATTAAAAGCAGTATTCAATGCTGCATAATTTAATTTATTTTATATTTTAATATATAATATGTTTTAGTTGTTTTTAAATTAATTTGAATAATAAAGTTTTTTGTGGAAAATAGCTATCTAGTTTTACCTTATTTTGACTTATCTGTTAATTAATTAATTGTATATAATGTTTTGCTCGTTTTTATTTCAAATTAAAATATTTATTACAATTTAATTAACAAATTTCTTCAAAGGATTAAATGACAGCTTTTGTATAATCCTTTGATATATATGTATTCAAGTCATTTTAAATTTTATACCTTTTTATATTCACTTTATCAATAGATTTATATTGTTAATTTTTTCTTATAAACAATCTCTTGTACGTTGTTTTGATATTTGATTTTTTATCGGTTGAAAATAAAATATTAATTTATGAAAATGTTTAATTTGTCGCTGTTTATAAATACACTTTGTATTTATAAACAATATTCTTTCTAAAAATTTGTTTTCAAATAGTATGCGAATAATGAGCTTTATAAATGTAATTATTTAATTTACGAAAGTTTATTATGTATTATATTTTAACTCTCTTTGCTCTTTTATCTCATATATTATTTTTTGCATTTATATTTATATAATTAATTGTCTACCTATTTGATATTGTTTTTATTATTGCTAAATTTTTTTATATTTTTTATATAATATTTTTTCAAAAAGGTTGAAATATTTTCTTAATTTATTCTTTGTTTCCCTTTTATATGTTTTTTTTCTTGGGTTTGTAAAAACCTAAATGGCGGATAGCCTAAAAATGCAGGAAAGTTGCTCTTTCGTCTCGTGTTTCGTTCACCATTTTTGTTAACTGTTAAGAATGGGGTGGGTTGGAGGACTAAAAGAAAAAAAATATTTTGAATTTGGA
The DNA here is from genome assembly GCA_004148225.2 of Heterodera glycines. Taxonomy (NCBI): domain Eukaryota; kingdom Metazoa; phylum Nematoda; class Chromadorea; order Rhabditida; family Heteroderidae; genus Heterodera; species Heterodera glycines. The sequence goes on from CP049709.1 coordinate 9,435,965, forward strand.
AGAATGTAAAATTTTGCAAAAATTAAAGCCGCGCCAAAAATAAGTTCTAATCTTTTTATTGAATTGTTATTTAGTTATAAAATAATTAAAACATTTTTTTTGTAAAAATATTTCCAAATAATCGAAAAATTTCCAGTAAGAAATTTTCTATTCTCATATCTCATATTTTGTTTGACTTTTTCTAGCATCCTCTGATCTCTGCTATAAACACGGACATTATTTTAGGATGATTTTTTAATTTTAATTTGATTACTTTTTGTTTCATTTTTATGTGCTTTTTGTATTATTTCTCTTATATTAATTATTTTTGTTCTTTGTAAATTAGTTGTTTTATTTACAATATTATTAATTTGTTTTACTCTTGTTTAAGCGTTGTTGTTGAGTTGTTTTCGCGACTGGTCACTAATCTATTTAAGGTGTGCCATCATGCTTTTAATTAAAAAGGATTAAAAAATTGTTTTTAATCCATACTAATGTATTTTCATTAATTTGTTTTTTTAATAATTGTCTATAGTATTTTTTTAATGTTTTTATTAAAATCCCCAAAAGTCGGGCTCTAAATGTCGTTTTGTATAAATATCGATTATTTATTGAAATTTAGTTAATATCTTTGTAAATTTAATGAGAATTTAAATGTTTTTTTTTGTTTTTAAAATATTTTAAATAATTGTAAATGTTTTTATAATAGTTTTCAATTTTTTGTTTAAATTTCCTGCTCATCCATCTCATATTTTTTTGAAATTTCTCGAATAAAATTACTTTGAAATTCCAATTTTTTATCTTTTATTATTAAAAATAAATAACTTTAGTTCTTCGATTCTTCATTTTTTATGAATGTTTTGGACAATAGAAGAAAATATGTTTAAGAAGCCCATAACAACCGCCGTTGAATTAACAGTGAGAGCCGTCAACGGAACAGATCATTAGAAATATATGTAATATATTAACGCTAACATTTAAGTATATAATTTATTATTTCTAAAAAGCTAAAAATATTTTATTTTTTCATCTATAATTAACAATTAATTAAATAGTTTATTTTTGAATTTAAATTTTTATGATTAGTAACTCAACCAAAATATAAAAAAATTGTATTTAATTTAATTACGATTTAGCTCTTAAATTATTATGCTTGTTAAATTATTTATTATATTTGAATTTGATTATTTTTATTATGCATGTAAATTAATTTTCCCTAGAATATTTATAATTATGTGCGCATGTCTACTTCATTGATGCTTAAAATTCCGAAATTCATTTGATTAATTTTATTGAATAAACTAAGTTTTAATCATTTTATAAATATTAAAATCACAAGTTAACTGATTCTTATAAACAATAAATTTTTATTTTACTTTCAATTTTTTTTAGACTTTTGTTAATTAAATATTAAAAAGGTTTGAGTAAAATAAAAATTTTTGGATTTAGTTGATTCAATTGTTTCCTTTTTTATGCATTATTTTTATTTTTGTAATATTGGTTTTAAAATAAAAATAATTAAAAAATAGCCTAAAATTAATCTGTTTATAATTATATAAATTATATGATATAAAACTTATAATTTTATTAATTTAGCTTTGTTTAAATTTACACATTATTTTTTTGAACTTTAAAAATTGAAAAAAGGAAATATTATTTAAATTTAAAAATATAAATTTGGACGAGTATAGACACTGAAAAATTATTATAATAATTTGTAATCCTCGAAATTAGTCTCAACAGCAATACCCAAAATTTTCAAGGGCATATTAATTTTTAGATGCTAAATAGCCATCTAAAAATTTAATAATAATTTGTGTTTTGTCTGCCTTTTCTCCGGCTGGTGATGTGATTATTAAATAATTATATTAAATCTCTTCAAAGTTTACCATATTTTTTAAGAAAGAGTGAAAGTTCTTTTAAAAATAATTTTTATTATTATACTAGTTTTACTAGGTAAAGTTTTTTTATTTAAAATAAAATAAGAATTTATTTTTAGTAAATAATAATTTTGGCAATATTAAAGACATTTAAATTATGAGTTAAATTTATTTTATTTTTTAAAGAAAACTGGCTGATATAAAGAATATTTCCTTGTTGTCTGCAGAGAGCTCATTTTGTGCTTGTTTGCCAAGAAATTTTTTTCTTAAAAAGGCCAATTTTATTTTATCGTATTAACTTTTTTCATTGTAATTTCTTTGCTCTTTTAACTGTAGAATAAATTTCTTTTTTTAGCTTAATTTAATTAGTTTGTGTTGTATTTTATTATTTACATTTTATATGGTTTTTTTGATGACCCATTGCAATCTAAATTATGGTAAAAGATATTTTATTTTATGAAATATTGTGATGAATAATATTACTATTTAATAATTATTCAATTTAATTTTTAACTTCGTAAATAAAATTAATTTAATTATTAAATTTAAGTTATTTCTATCATTTGTTCTTTTGGAATTTCTGCTCATCAAGAGATTATATTGAAAATGTTCTCGTGAAATTTAGAAATAATAAATATAATGCTGATCCTATTAATAAAATTTATAAATTAGAAGATCTTCTTTTGGACAATTGAAACTATGAAATTATATAAGAATAAAAAAATTAGAAAATTTCAAAATGAAAAATTAATATGATAAAAATTATTTCTATCTAAATTTTTTAAAGTTAAAATTATGAAATAAATAATTTATAATTAAAATAGTAGACTGTGGCGTCATATACCAAATTCGGGTTATTAAAAATAATAATTTCATCACAAACAAAAGGATCATGTTTGTGGGCACAAATATTGCAAAATATGCCTCGGCTTACACGCTCCGCGCGACTGCTACATTCCATACCGGCCCAAAGTGAAGAAGGAGAAGCGCTTTGTGTTCTTCGACTTTGAGTGCACAACCAACTTCAAGCCGGACCCGCAACTTATGCGGTTCAAGCACCAGGTAAATACATTTTTTGAGTCTATCAAATCAATAAAAAATTAATATAACACAAAGGTTAATTTTTGCTTCGCCCATGTGACCTGCACCCGGTGTAGGGTACAGCTGACGCACCACGACAAAGAGCGCGTCGCCATTATTCCTCACTTGGGATACGAACGGCCGGACGAGGACAAAAACTTGGCCATTGAGGTCAATGGGTAAGGAAAAATTCTGAAAATGGGCCAATTTTCATCCCAAAAATAAATTTAGTAATTTGAAAAAAGTTTTATATAAATACTATCTTCAAAATTTTCAAAAAAATAACACCTAAACCTTTTTATGCCGTGTTTATTATCAGAATTATTTAAAATCTAAATCTTAAACCAATTATTTATTATATAATTTTATTGTAAGCTATAAATTAGATACCAAATTATTTTATAAAAATTATGTAGTATTTAAAAATTTTCACAAAATTATATTATAATTTAGCCATCTAAATATTTCATTAGAATTTTTGAAAAATTCGAGTAAAAATTAAAATCAAAATATCATTCAAGAATACTTCAAGGTCATTGTTGAAGTTAATAAATTTATAAGTTAAATAAAATTAAGAACTCGATTGATATTAAATTATATGGTACAAAATATGTTATTTTTGTTTATAAATTGCTATTTTTTGTTTGGTGTTATATTATATATTTTAGGGGATTGTTTTAAATAAAGTAATATTATTAAAATAATTTAAAACTATTATTTATTTAAATAAATGATTAGGTTTAAACAAATTAAAAGAGCCGAAAATCCATGGACATGCTTTGATATTCCGATAAAAACTGCATTAAATCTAAAATAATTAATTACCTGGTGAATACAAAAAATAAAATAAAAATAACTGAACAACACTGATAAAAATAAATACCCAATTTAAATCAACATCACTTTAATGTATATTTTAAGGCATAATAACCGCTTGAAAGTGCTTAATTTTTTATTTATATTTAATAAATTTCTAAATAAATAAAGAATAAATTAATTAATAGTAAAACATAATATAGTTAAACTAAAAATTTCCTTTAATTAATCATTTTAATATTTGTATTGCCGCTCCGCACTCATTTAAGGGGTTCTGGCAAGATCGAAATTTTTTATATAAAACAAATGAAAACAACTTCCTTAATTAGTCATAAAAATAATAGAACTCTCAATAAAAAATGTTCAATAATTAAATTAGTAAAATAAAATGAAAATAATTACCAATACAAATTTAAATTAAAAAAATGAATTAAAATTAAAAATGATAAAAAATAGTGCATATGATAATGAATCAAATGCCGAATTTTGAAAATATATTTCTACAAAAAATATTTTGAAACAAATAGAAATAAATGTATGCTGTAATTATAAGCTACTATAAAATTATTTAGCTAAAAGCGTCGAAATAATAAAGAAATATTTAAATATATCCATACATATTTAAATTTTTTTTTAATAATTTAATATTTTAAATAATTTAAAAGGTTTTCTTTTTAATTGTATATAAATCTTATATAAAAAAAACAAAAAGAATAAATAATCAAAAAACAAATGCAAAAACATTGTTTTAAAACATTGAAAGTTAACTGCCTCCAAATCACAATAGAAGAGCGAAGTCTACATGTAAAAAAGATTTATGCAAAATAAGAAAAAAATTTTCAACTAAAAATATAATTCAACAATGAAACAAAGCAAAAAAAAACTATGAAAAAATAAAAAAATTCTTACAAAATATTTATTAAATTTAAAATTTTTTGTAAAATTAAGTTAATTGTTAATAATAAAAAAAATCTCATAAAAAAAACACTCATTTTATTTGATATGAATTAATTTTTGTTTTCATTTATATATGAAAAATTAAATTAATCATAAATATTTTTATTTAAGGGGCATTAATAATTGTATAATTCTTTTAGTGTAAATAATTTTAATAATTGTATAATTATTTTATCATACAAGTTTTTAAATTATTTTTTTTCATATTATTTCATAAGTTTTGTTCCAGTGATATCATTAAAAAAACAACTCACGCATCAATAATTTTTTTTATAACTTTATTTTATTCAGATAAATTTTCTAATTTTTATCATATTAATTTTTCATTTTGAAATTTTCTAATTTTTTTATTCTTATATAATTTCATAGTTTCAATTGTCCAAAAGAAGATCTTCTAATTTATAAATTTTATTAATAGGATCAGCATTATATTTATTATTTCTAAATTTCACGAGAACATTTTCAATATAATCTCTTGATGAGCAGAAATTCCAAAAGAACAAATGATAGAAATAACTTAAATTTAATAATTAAATTAATTTTATTTACGAAGTTAAAAATTAAATTGAATAATTATTAAATAGTAATATTATTCATCACAATATTTCATAAAATAAAATATCTTTTACCATAATTTAGATTGCAATGGGTCATCAAAAAAACCATATAAAATGTAAATAATAAAATACAACACAAACTAATTAAATTAAGCTAAAAAAAGAAATTTATTCTACAGTTAAAAGAGCAAAGAAATTACAATGAAAAAAGTTAATACGATAAAATAAAATTGGCCTTTTTAAGAAAAAAATTTCTTGGCAAACAAGCACAAAATGAGCTCTCTGCAGACAACAAGGAAATATTCTTTATATCAGCCAGTTTTCTTTAAAAAATAAAATAAATTTAACTCATAATTTAAATGTCTTTAATATTGCCAAAATTATTATTTACTAAAAATAAATTCTTATTTTATTTTAAATAAAAAAACTTTACCTAGTAAAACTAGTATAATAATAAAAATTATTTTTAAAAGAACTTTCACTCTTTCTTAAAAAATATGGTAAACTTTGAAGAGATTTAATATAATTATTTAATAATCACATCACCAGCCGGAGAAAAGGCAGACAAATTATTAAGCTACACAAATTATTATTAAATTTTTAGATGGCTATTTAGCATCTAAAAATTAATATGCCCTTGAAAATTTTGGGTATTGCTGTTGAGACTAATTTCGAGGATTACAAATTATTATAATAATTTTTCAGTGTCTATACTCGTCCAAATTTATATTTTTAAATTTAAATAATATTTCCTTTTTTCAATTTTTAAAGTTCAAAAAAATAATGTGTAAATTTAAACAAAGCTAAATTAATAAAATTATAAGTTTTATATCATATAATTTATATAATTATAAACAGATTAATTTTAGGCTATTTTTTAATTATTTTTATTTTAAAACCAATATTACAAAAATAAAAATAATGCATAAAAAAGGAAACAATTGAATCAACTAAATCCAAAAATTTTTATTTTACTCAAACCTTTTTAATATTTAATTAACAAAAGTCTAAAAAAAATTGAAAGTAAAATAAAAATTTATTGTTTATAAGAATCAGTTAACTTGTGATTTTAATATTTATAAAATGATTAAAACTTAGTTTATTCAATAAAATTAATCAAATGAATTTCGGAATTTTAAGCATCAATGAAGTAGACATGCGCACATAATTATAAATATTCTAGGGAAAATTAATTTACATGCATAATAAAAATAATCAAATTCAAATATAATAAATAATTTAACAAGCATAATAATTTAAGAGCTAAATCGTAATTAAATTAAATACAATTTTTTTATATTTTGGTTGAGTTACTTCCCGAGGGAAACGCATGGAATCCCGTTTTTAATTTGCAAAATCTAATTAAAGATTTTTGAATTATTTATTTTAATTAAATATTATAATAAATTTTTCAATTTATTTAAATTTAAAATTATCTTTTTCTTAAAAAAAATAATTGTATTTAATTAAAATATGCTTATTGGTATTGAAATAAATATTATATGTTTGTTTAAATTAATATTTTGCAACTGCATTTTAAAAAAGAAACAAATCCATTGGTCAAAATTTTTGTTAAATGAAATTGAAAAAGTATTTATATTTTAAAGAATAAACCAAAAAAACAAAAAACTCCATTATTGTTTAAAATTCGTCCCCTGAAGATTTAACCCTGTAATATTTTAACGAAGACTCAGAATATTTAGAATAATAAGCACAAATTAATTTGAAAATCCAAAAATTAATAAAAATAACACTAATTTGTAAAGCAAAAAAAACCGAGCACATCAGACAATTCTATTCCTTTTAACTTAACAAGAAAAAAAATTTAATAGACAATGGTTAATATATTCCAAAATATTTTTATTTTCTAAACCATGCAAAAAATTTCTCAATTTTTAAATCGTTTTAAAAAAATAAATTAAAAAAACAAAGCATTCTTCTTCAGAGAAGAGTAGGCGAAATGAAGTCTAAGTTTTATAAACTAATTAAAATAATTTTATTTTTAAAACTTATTTCTATTTACATTAATTATTTAATTTTTCGAATTTTCGAATTTTCATTATTATTTCCAAAAAAGTAAATAATTATTGAATTAATAAACAATTTTAAAAAATAAAATTCAACAGATAGCTAAGTTAAGAAAAATTAAATTAAAATAAATATTGAATTTTTTAGCTGATAATCATTAATTAAATTTAATTGAAAGTAAATGAAAATTTATTCCCAATAACTATTAATTATTTATGAATAAAATTAAAATATTTTAAAAATTGCAATAAAAATCAAAACGCGTTCTCAACAATTCCGTATACTACATACATACACTAGCTTACAAGATTAAAAACTATTTGCTAGGGACATTTAATTTTCCACGCTTAATTAAATATATCAAATAATAAAAAATTTAATTAATATAATTTTTAAAAAATTTAATATTAATTATTATCTGGGATCTGAGGCTAAAAATAAAACTAAAAGCAAAGTTATGAACATTTATTTAAGAACAGAAAAAAGTATTATTAATTTTGCTAAATGGAAAGTTGATAAAGTTTGAAATGATTGAATTAATTTAAACTTTGGATTCTTAATAAATCTATTAATTATTTTAAAAAATGTTTTTTCTTTTTTTATAGATTTTAACATTTAAAAATACTAATTAAAAAAGATAGATAAGGATAAAAAAAAAGTGAAATTCTCCTCAAAAAAGCAAGAAAACAGTTAATTAATATTTTGATTTTGATCAAGCTTTTTAAAAAATTTTAGAAAGCAAATTAAGTAATAAAATAATTTTTACGAACTTATGATATTAATTTCAAGGCTAATATAATAATTTTATTGCAACTACTGATGAGGGATATTTTAAATAGAATAATATTAAATTTTGGTTTAATTTTTTCTTTATCCTTAAAAATAAAAAACTAATTATAAAGAGATAAAATTCTAATCAATTAAAGAAAATAAAAAAGGTCTCAAAACTCTCTTACCCATCAGATTGACTGTGGTTAAAGAAATAAAACATCCGGCGTTTTTTGGAAAAATCCGGTTTGACCGGTTTTCCGGTTTGACCGGTTTTTGAGAGGCCGGGCCCGGAAACCGGTTGCTTCTGAAAATATCAGACCGGTCTAGTCCGGCACTTTTGGAAAATCCGGTCTCTACCAAAAACTCTCATTTGAACGTATTTTCTTATTAAAAATAATATGGAAAACATAAAAGTTTGCCAATGAAATAAAATTTTAATTAAATAAAAATTTATTACTTATCGCAGTTGAAATAACATAATATTAAAAAAAATTAATGTAATTAATTACATATTATGATTAATAATCAATGTTGTGCCAACACTTTTAGAAACCATTGGCCATAATAAATGAATCGGCACTTAACTTAATAAATACAGTATTTAAAAATGTAAAACTTTGTAACCATTTATCAATCGTTGGCATAATTAAATTTTAATGTACCCCGTAATGCAAAAAATTTATCTTAAAGTGATAGTTGATATTATCAATTTAAATATTTTTTAGTATAATAGTGGTGTTATATAGATAATTTTGAAATATTAGAAATAATATGCAGCGATAAATTAAAAACTGAATGAACCAATCAATCCTGGGTATAATAATGATTGTGATGCCGAGAATTAAAAATTAAAAACATTGGGTATGATTTAATTATGGAGGGATAACATTCATTTTTAATTTTTCTGTGAATTATTAAAAAAAAGCAATAATTATGATAAAATATTTATAACAAAAACAAACCATTAAAGTAAAATAAATGGTTAACAGAAATTATCAAAATAAGAAATGCAGTAAAAAGCAAAAAAAACAAAAAGGTCACTCTCTACCAGGAGAACAACAAAGAATCAGGAAAGAACATGAGAAAAAAGCAGCAAAAAGAAAAAAAAATATGAATTAAAAAATATGGGAAAAATAAAAATTAAAGTGAAACAAATTAAAAGAAAATAAACTTTTAAAACAAATATTTATAGTAGAACAAAAAAATATTATTAAAACAAAAAAATTTATATTTCTTTATTAATAAGAGTCAATTAATTAATAAAAATAGAACTCATCTTTGTTAATTAATTACAGCAGAAAATATAAATAGTATAATAGCGAGAATTGGAGTCGGTTAAAAAAATGCAAGAAAATTCGGATAAGTCTAATATATTGAAGCCAATATGAAAATTAATTTTGACTTTTAATTTAAATATTGAAGTAAAATAATTTAATAGAAAAATTCATTTTATAATTAATTTGATGATTAGAACCGAAATTTAAATTAATATTTCTAAAAATTACACATAATTTAATTAAAAGGCAAATGCAAATTTTATTGCAAGAATTCTGAAATTAGCATATTTTTAAAGATTTTTAATTTTCTAAAACAAAGGATATTTAAAATGAAAATATGATTATATTAATTTTCCCGCATCTTTAAAATTAAGATTCCAAAATTGGGGAAAAAGATCATCATAATATTTTTTAAATATGCCCAATGGAAAGTCAAAGCGTAAGAAATTCCATTTTTTAATGTTTTTTCATTGTTTTTTTCTTGCCGAAAATACACAATTATTCTATCAATTCCTTAAAATAATTAAGAAAATTCATTGCTTATCATCATCAATTATATTATTTATTTTTAAATTTAATCTTTATTTTCTCTATTCATTTATTTTATTATGTTTTATTTTATGTATATGTAAGTAATTTTGGAATTGGGTCATTAAATTTATTATTAATGCAAATTAATTTCATTTCTTTAATTTTTAGTTTTATAATTAATGGTTACGGCTTTACGAGTCGTTTAAGGCTATCATTTTGTTGATGTTTTTCATGAGATATCGTTTTTATTTTTTATTTTCAACTTAACCTTTATAATTAATTTATTAAACTCAGTATTGAAAAAATTCTATTTAATATAATCACGATTATGGTCTTGTAATTAAATTATGCTTGTTAAATTATTTTATTATTTTTAATTTGCTTATTTTTATATTTTAAGCGTCTATTTTCAATCTTATTGTTTCAACGATGTTCATAGTAGCTGATTTTCATTCACCGCAAAATTAAATATTTTTGCTTTATTATTTATTTATAAATAATTAATAAATAATTATTTATCTTTATATTATAATATTTTTATTGTTTGTTTTTGTGTTCAGTATCAATTTATTCCTTAAATTGTAAATTTAGTTCAAGAAAAATTAGTTACATTTATTTTAATTTAATTTAAATTGGATAATTCCTATTCTTTATTAATTTGAAAAACTTACAGTTTTTCATTAGTTATGCTAATAAATGTCTTATAAATATTAAATATTAGTTCCGATTTAATTTTTATCTATGATATTAATTTCTAATAATTAAATATATTTTTTTACAGTTTAATTTTTTATTTTATAATTAAAAATTTAATTTTTTTTTTTTTTACTTTTTTAACCTATAAGAGATTTTTGTATTCAAGATGGAAAAATATAACTTATTATTGTTTAAAAAATCACATATACAACTAAAAAATTACCCAAAGATTGAACTTTTTTAAAATTGTTTGTTTTAATGCATTAATCATTTCAGTAATGTATATGAATGAATTAATATTTGCTTTAAATTAATTAATTTTTGATTTTTAATTTCTTTCTTTCTTTTTTTAAAACTGTTATTTTTTTCAATTCATGCTGAATTTCGAGTTCGCGAAAAATCGTAGTTTTTGTGTGTTTTTGCTTTTTTTGCATAAATCATTTTTTACACAGACTGATTATTTTTAATTATAATAATAGTTAAAATCTTTTATAATGCAACTCCAAACTAATGTTAGATATATTTGAAATTTTCAATTATTTTTTATAATAAAATTCAATTACAATTCAATCAAACAATTTTAAAGCTTAATTTAATTTATTATTTTTGTCTTTGTTTATTCATTATAATATTTATTTTATACAAAAATAAATCTTTAATTATTTCATAAATAAATATTTAATTGTGATCATTTGTTCCCCCCGGTGATGGCACATTTCATTTTATTTTGTATTGTTCACATTTAAATATGTGGTTTAATTACCCAAGTTTGAGGTCCCTGTCGGAATTGGCCAATGAGTGCTGACCCAATTCCGAATTAAAACCAAATTAAGACAAAATCAGAAAGACAAACGAATTCCAAACAAAAGATCGCTTTCAAAATCTCTTTATCTCCACCAATTAAGTCCAAGGAAAAAAAGCGATGAATCAAAGGCGAAGGCTATGCGAAAGCAAAGGCGAGCGAACGGCGAAGAAAAGGGGGATAAGTCCACAAAAGGATCCAAGGGAAAGAATGAAAAGGCAAGAAGAAAGAACCGCAGGGAAATCAAAGTCTTTTATGGCCAGTCGGCCGTCGGGAACGGAAGTGGTGTAATGAAGCGAAAAGAGGAGGGGGGATAATTGTAAAATAAAGGATTTATTTTGTCAAGGGGGCGGAGGGAGGAAATACAAATTATTTCGCAAATCGCGACACTCCCCCCGGGGCAGAAAAAAGCACATGGGCGAAGGGGGCCATTGGGAAAAGAGGGAGCGAGGGTGGGCCGTGTGGAAATTTGATTTGATTGAGAGGAATCGGTTTTGGCATCGACATTTGACAAAAGTTCGGGAGAAATTGCACACGCTCGGGGTTGAACGGTCTTGGGCCCATCGGATTGAAGCGAGGCATGCGACAACTGTGGCCACTGGAAGTGCGTGTGGGGCCGGCAGAAGTCCGGCGGAAGAACACACGTTTTTTCGGCGGCCGCCACTGTTGCGGATGTTCGGCGTGCCGCTCAGTACGCCCAAAAAAGACGTCCCTTCGAACGTGGAGTGTTTTGGTCGCCCCCCCTCCTATCTTTCCCCGATTTCCAATCATGACCTGGATGGGTTGTTGAGACCCATCGATGGTGTTTGCTGATGGTGAAGGCAATTTGGCCATGTCCGGTGAGTCGGCATTCTGTTGTTCGCCGTCGTTGTCCAAAACAAGAGGGGCCGAATGAGTGTCACGCGGGGAGGCAGGTGGCATTTCACTGTGTGGAATGTCAGATGCCAGAGAAACCGAATCGGCATCGATGGGAATGGGGACAGCGGCAAATTTTGGGGGGTTTGGTGGGTTTTCGGGGACAATTTTAAGATGTGAAATAATTTGGGAGATGAGAGGGGTCATTTTATTTGATTTTTCCATTGCTAAAGGGGTGGAAAATGATAAATTAATGGGAAATACGGGAAGGATTAGTGCGATTGATGAGTTCATCCACAGCGCAGCGAATTTCGGTGAGCTCAGTTGAGTTTTGGGGACTGGAGGGATGAATGAGTGGGCGTCTACGGAACAATGTCGGAAAAAACAGTGAAATAATTTTGAGAAAAAACATGAAAACAAGGATGATAAGGCAGCCCAAAATGGTTAAAAGGACGGCGGAAATTTCGGGCTCATCCTCAAGAAAGGATGCCAATGAGTCCAATCCAAAATAAATTGCCGTAGTGGAGAGGAGTGAAACGGCAGTTTTAGCAAAGGGTTTCCCAACTCGGCGGATTGGGAAGGGGATTGGTTTACCCTTTCCCTTTGGGTGGGCATTGGAAAACTCGACCTGAATTAAGCACAGAAAAAGAGAAATGAGAATCATTGTATTGGGAGCACGGCCTCGGGAGTGATCAGTGGTGGCTTTAATGCGAGGACCGGGCCGGCCGGGTGTATGGTGCCGAGGCGGACGGCGGCACTTTGCACGGCAACGGCACCACCAACAGATGAAGAAAAGTGCCAAAAGGAAGAAAAGTGCCAAAAGGATAAAGGAAAGAAATCCCCAATTAGTGGACGGTTCGGATTGGTGCCAATTTGGAAGAAAAATATTGAGTGAGAACAATTCAAGGGAGAAAATACTGCCCATTTCTAAACAAAGAAAAAGGAAATGAAAAATTAAACAAAAAATTGAAGAAATGAAAAGAAATGTGAGGATGGGCACCCAGCATGGGTTTAAATATTAGAATGAGTGTCTGTCATTGGCTTATGTGAAAGCCGACTTCGGATGATCACAATGTCATCCGCCCTCCCACACCGCAAAATTTGTGTGGGAAATTGTTTGAAGTTTAAAAATTTAAGATTCGATCAGTTTATTGTTTGGAAAAGTGATTAACCGGAAATGTTTTTTTTATTATTGCGGAAGGGGAAGAGGAGGGGGGCGAACGGCCCAAGCTTTTCCTGGGAAAAAGGTCGATGGAATTTTTCTAGGGTCAACGTTCGCTTTGACGGGAAGGGGTGGTTGAAGTGCCCAATTAAAACGGGGTATACGGTAATTCAATTCCTCAGCCGTTTCCAAGGGGTACAATTGGCTAATTGAACGAACCGTTTGATGGCCTGAGGGCAATTTAATTTCGGCAGTGTCCGCAATTCCGGCCTCATTTCGATTAATTTTCAAAATTAGCCCGGTTTTCCAGAGGGAGCGGGGCTCGGAAGGGTGGTGGATTAGGACGATTTCTCCCAATTTGGGCCAACAATTATTAGAGGGGGCCAATTTTTTGTATCGCTCTCGCAGGGAGGGTAAGTAGTCGTTAATCCACTGGTTCCAAAACCTTTCTGTGTGAAGGCTCGCTGTTTCCCACAATGTTTGCAATGAAATTTGGGTACTTTCCGGTAATTTTGATTGGGTCCCATCGATTTCGGTAGTGAGGAGGGAAACAAAATTTTGAGGAGGATTGAGGGGACGAATAAAATCAATCGGTCTTAAGGGTTTGGGGTCCATTGGATTGGCGGAATTAAAGGTTATGGGCCGTGTGTTAATGACCGTCTCTATTTCGGAAAGTGAAGTGGTTAGCTGTGTCAAATGAATTGCGCGGGGACGGAATGAAGTGAATGCTCTTCTGAGATGGTGTTTTACAAGCGCAATTAACCTTTCATAATGACCACCGCGCCATGGGGCATGAGGGACACGGAAATTCCATTCCGTTGGAAATTGAGGGCTAATAAATTTAGAAAATGCGACAAAAGTGGGAGCATTGTCACAGTAAATGGTTTGGGGGAGGCTGAATTTTGAGACAAAGCGGCGAAATGCCAGGGTAAAAATTGGTGCTGATTGGTCCTCTACCAAATCCAAAGAAATTGCACGGGTAGGCAAACAGACCCAAATGACAATCCAATATTTTTTGGAAATTTTCCTGGCCTGTGGTGCCGAATTTGTCAAAACGTAAACTGGGCCACAGTAATCCAGGCCAACTTTTGAGAATGGTGGGGAAATTTTGACCCTATCCTCGGGAAGAGGGGGGAAGGGAGGGAGGTCAAAGGGACGGAGGTCGAATCGCCGACAGGGCAAGCAATTTTTATGGATAACGGTTTTTGTAATTTGGCGTCCTTTTTGAATCCAATAATTTCGCCTTAACAATGCCAAGGTTGAGAGGGGGCTGGAATGGACATTGATTAAATGGGTTTCATAAACAATTAAATGAGTTAAGTGGGATTTTGGAGGGAGGAAAATGGGGTTAATCACTGAGACGGGCAGTTGACTTTTTCCAAGTCGGCCTTTTGCGTGAATAATTTTTTCCATGTCGGTGTAAAGCCCTAAATTTTCAGTGTCTCGGTCCGAGGGCGGGTGATGGGCTTGCTCTTGAGCAATAAGAAATTTAAATGACTTTTTAAGTTCAATAAATGAGATAGGGGCTGAGTTAGGTTTTGGATTTTGCTTCTTTTGGACAAATCTGATAAAACGGAAAACGAGGGCGGTAATTCGAAGTGCCTTTGGGAGGCGGGAAAAATGAGATAAATCAATTAACCGCTTATCGGAAAGTTGTTCCGTCGCAAAAGTATACAGTGGAGTGGCCAAAATTGAAGACGATTCGGATTTAGAGTTCCGAAAGTGTTTTATTTGGCGGTTATCAGGCCAATTAATTGGGAGAAGGGGGAGCCATTTTGGACCTGACCACCACACTGAGGCATTGGAAAGAATTTGGGCGGAGTTCAGGCCTCTTGTGCCGATGTCGGCGGGGTTTTCAGAACCTGGTAAATGGCGGATTACCAAATTTGATGTACTTTTTATCGACTTAATTCGATTTTGGACAAAAATTTCCAATGAATTTTGGGGAGAATTTAACCAGGAAAGGACAATTGAAGAGTCCGACCAAATGGTTAATTCGGGGTCCAAATTTAAGGAGGAAAAGTGCGATTGGGTAAATTTTAAAGCCCGCGTCCCAATTTCTACGGCAATGAGTTCGAGTCGTGGAATGGTCAGTGGCGTGCCTTTATGAGTCGGTTTTACTTTGGTTTTTGAAAAAATTAAAAACACTTCTGCTTGAGAGAAAGAGGGATGGGTAATTCGGAGATACACTGTGGCACACATGGCGAGAGAGGAGGCATCAGTAAAACAATGTAACTGATAATTTCTTCCCTCCAATGGGAGTGTAACGGGACAACGGGGAATGGACACCTTTTCTGCATTTTTCCAATTTTTAATTGCGCAATCCCAGTCGTTTTGAATTTGGGTTGGGAGAATTTGATCCCAATCGCTGCCATTTTGGAATATTGATTGGAGAAAAATTTTTAATGGGAGAATGAGTGGGGAAATAAGGCCAAGGGGGTCGTATTGAGACGCAATGAAGGACAGAATGGAGCGTTTAGAAGGGATAAAATCATTATTCGGAGGGGATAAATTAAATTCCAAGGAGTCGGTTTGGGTGTTCCAATTAAGACCCAAAAATTTTTGTTCAGAACCTGAGAGTTTTATGTCGTCGGGGAGTTTGGATAGAGCATTTTCGGAATTACTGGCAAATTCTCGGAGTGTCATTCCTGCCCTTTGAAAAAGTGAAATAATGGATTTGGCTTTAATTTGGGCTTCATTGGGACTTTGTACGGAAAGGAGAATATTGTCCACATAAGTATTTAGGGCCACTTCTTGTGATAATTCGGATGGAAATTTGGATAAGTGATGGCGTATCGTTGCGGCAAGTAAAAAGGGGGAAGAAGTCAGACCAAATGATACACGGGTGAAGCGGAAAATTTGCATATTGGACTTGGAAAATGGGCGATGGGGATCTTTAAGCCATAAAAAACGTGCGCAGTCCCGGTGTTCCGGGTGAACAGCAACTTGTAAAAATGCTTTCTCAATGTCACATGTGATGGCAATGGGTGGGACCCGAAATCTCAATAAAAGTCCGACAAGGTCAGGGAGGATTAATGGCCCAGGGAAAAGGCAATCGTTTAAGGAAAGTTCGGTGCCAATTTTTGCCGAACCGTCATAAACGATTCTAACTTTATGGGTGATAACGGGGTGATGGGCCAGGTAGTGGAGAGGGGGCGAAATTTGGTGGGGATTAGTTACAAGTTCAATGATCCCCGAATTTTCTTGTTCTTTAATGATTTGGTCATATTTGTTTAGGAGTGTATGGTCCTTCGACAGGGTGTTAAGGACTGAACGTAAGCGTCCAATGCATAGGCCAAAGTTGGAGGGGAGGGGAAGGGTCTGAGGATCAGAACGAAATGGCAGCTTGACCTGGTAGTGGCCATCCACAAATTCAACGGACTGATTAAATTTTTTGAGGACAATTTCATTGGTATCGGGCGGGTGAGGGTCATCCCGAATTCCCAGACCTTCTAATGTGAAGAAGTCAGAAGGGATCAGCGACTGTTCGGGGTTTTGTACTGAAAAATTCACTAATTGGACCGGATGGGAAAAATTATTGCGATTGGGCCCTCCTGCCACAATTGGCCCCAGCAGGGTATGAATGAGGTGATAGCCCGATGGAAGGCGTTGGATTGGAGTGGGCTCCACTTCATAATAGTAATCGGCACCCAAAAGAATGATGGGGCAAGTTGAGCGGAATTTATGGACCAATTCAACATTGGAAAGCAATTCAGGGGAAAATGGCAAATATGAGGTGGGCTGGGTAAGAGAGCCAATTGCATTTGCAGAGACAATTAGGGACCGTCCATTCATTAATTGTAGGCCAAATTGGGTCGAAAAAGTCTGGATGACTCTGGACTTTGGGTCATTAAAAACACCTAATCTCACAGAAACGGGGGCCAAGTTCAAATTAAGGGTTTTAGCTTCGTCAAAATTAATGTACGAGTGGGTACTTGCGTCGTCCAAAAGACCGATGCCTTCCCGGGAAATTTTGTAATTTTGAGGGTGAAAAATTCTGACCTTCACACATTTGAGCAAAATTGGGAGGTTGGCCAAATGAGCAGTGGTGATGGCCGTATTTGTTTGGTTGATATGTGCTGTAATGCCGGAGGGGTTATCAGGGATAGAAGGTGAATGAGACGTTCTGTGAGTAATGATAGGGGGCGGAGAAGAATGGTATTGAAATGGAGGAATTAACGGGGCAGGGGGCGAAAACTGAGGAAAAGTTGGGGTCGGTTGGGAATAACTGAAATTGGTGGAGCGATGGGGATTTTCCGATCGATTAAAACAGAGCACTCGATGATGAGATCCCTTACAATTAGAACATTGGGCTGGAGCAGGACATTGACGGGAAAAATGGCCGGGTTTTAAGCATTTGAAACACCGGTTGAGAGCTTTAAGCCGCTCGAGGCGTGTTTTTTGATCAGTAAATGTGGTACAAAAACTTGAAAAGTGACCAGGATTGTCACAGAAAAGGCATGGTAATTTGGGTTTAGGATTGGATTTTTCATTTGTTTGTTTGTGGTTAGACTGTTGACTTCTCTTGGAATGAAAAGTAAGAGTTGGGAATTCGGGGGGCGAATGAGAAGGGGTGCCAAATTTGGAAAGGGGGGAAGGGGTCGTTTGGAATTTGTGCCTTGGAGAAACAGGAACTTTGGGGTGAAGCGTCTGAATTTGCTCTTTTCGCTTGAGAATGGCCCAAAGGCGTGCCTTCAGTTTGTCCGTTGACCAATCGTCGTCGTTTTCCTTTGACATGAAAATTTCGTCGAGAATGAAGCGGGGAAGTCTCTCCTCAACTTCCATTTGGACTGCCACAGTATCATAGGAACAATTTTGTTGTGACATTTGTACACAAATACATTCCAATTGGTCAAGGAGGGAACGAAGGTCATCACAAAAAAATTCACCGGTTCGGATTTGGGGGAGCTTTCTAAGAGAATTATGAAGGGCACGAGCAACTTCCTCTGGGTTCTCGTAGTGTTTTGACAAAAGGGCGAGAGCTATGTCATATGAATCGTCAAAAACTGGGAGGGAATTAATCAAAGTCAATGGGGGACCAGAAAGACATTGTTTTAAATACGTAAATTTGAGAGAATTCGGGATGTTCGTGTCATGAACTCCCGCTTTAAATGTGTTCCAAAAAGTCATATAAGTCGTGCAATCCCCGGAAAAAGTCGGTAGCGTCGTTTTGGGCAAATGAACGAGGGAGGGAGGGGCGGCATTTTGAGTATTTTGAACCTTGGCAGGGAGGTTGGCTTCTAAGGCACGGCCTTGGTCTCGAAGGGTCCGAAGGTACTTCCGGAGGTTGGAAACAGTCGAAGGGAAGGGACATTCGATCACAAAATTGTCATAAATGGGATTATCTTGGATTCTCTCGGCCCCAGTCATGTTAGTTCTAAGGGCCATCCATCGGTCAGAATTGTCATTAAGAACAGAAAAAATTGATTGGACATCGGAAACATGATCATTTAAAGATTGGATACATGAACGAACGGTTAGGAGAAAAACAGAATCAGGCTGATTATTACGCGCTGGGATGGGAAATTGTCGGTCGTCCGAGAGAAGCTCTTCGGCTTCAGTATAAGCCAATTTAAGTTGCGCACGGAAATGGGCAGACATGAATACGAGAATAAGTGAAAAGCGGATTACAAAAGAAATTGGAAAGGGCAATTAGAGAACAAAGTGAAAAACCAATGGGGTACAATTAGACAAAAAAAAGGGGGGGGGAATGGGAGGTTTCCCGGCCGTTGTGTCGGAATTGGCCAATGAGTGCTGACCCAATTCCGAATTAAAACCAAATTAAGACAAAATCAGAAAGACAAACGAATTCCAAACAAAAGATCGCTTTCAAAACTCTTTATCTCCACCAATTAAGTCCAAGGAAAAAAAAGCGATGAATCAAAGGCGAAGGCTATGCGAAAGCAAAGGCGAGCGAACGGCGAAGAAAAAGGGGATAAGTCCACAAAAGGATCCAAGGGAAAGAATGAAAAGGCAAGAAGAAAGAACCGCAGGGAAATCAAAGTCTTTTATGGCCAGTCGGCCGTCGGGAACGGAAGTGGTGTAATGAAGCGAAAAGAGGAGGGGGGATAATTGTAAAATAAAGGATTTATTTTGTCAAGGGGGCGGAGGGAGGAAATACAAATTATTTCGCAAATCGCGACATCCCCGAATAAATAATTATTTAATTGTGTGTGTGTGTGTTCGCCCATTTGACCCCGACCCGCCGATCCGAGCCCGGCTGACCCCTGACCGGACCCAGAGGCACTACCTTGTGCAAATTTTGTGGAGGCTCCCCACAATATATTTATTTTATTATTTTTATTACTTAATAAGTGAAATGAACGAATTTAATCATTTTGTTATTTTATTTGATATATTTAATAATCGTCGAAAGTAAACTTTATCTATTATTTTAAATGCCAAACTATAATGCAATTATTTTTATTTATCATTCAAATTCGTTTAACGTTTAAAATTCAAAATATTGATATTCTGTTTATATTATTACTTAAGTTCCATATTCATTTAAATTTCTTGCTCTAATTGCATTCTTTTGCCTTATTAGCGAGGAAATATCTCGCATTTGAAATTATTTTTATGATAAAAATTATCTGTTGTTTTAAACTTACTTTTTCTTTTAATTTCTTTCATATTTTTTAAATTCGTCTTTTTTTTGCTTTTCTTTTTCTCATGTTTTGTTTCCTCATTTATTGTTCCCGTGGGAGGTTTTTTTTTACACTTATTTTGTCAATTTCTGTTAAACATTTATTTTTTCTTTAATCGTCTAATTTTTATCATTTTTCCGCTGAATATTAATTTATTTATTAATTATTTTTACATTAAATTCAATAATTTCTCTATTTTTTTAAATTAATGTAAGGTATAATTTGTAATTAAAATCAAGTCAGGATGATAGTGATTTCTGTCGTTTGAATGTGTGGTACCCATTAATATTAACTTAATACTATTGTATAAATTAATCTAGATTATTGAATTTATTCTAATTTTAAAATGAAAATTTTTAACATTAATAATTTTTTTGATTATTTTGCCATATACTGTAAAAATGGTTATTTGCTTATTTTAATATAACAATTAAGAATAATTATTAATGAAATTATTCTAAAATTTAAAATCTGTGGGCTTTCTTTTTAATCATCCATATATATTTGAATAATTATAATATTGTTTTGAATTTTATTGCATAGATTTTAGCGTAAATCTATTTATAAATTAAAATCGTTCATGTTGTTAATTGCAGATGCCAACATTTATTTTTTGGCATTTCTAATAAAAATTGTTAGTTATTCATTTTACATGAAAAAATAATTATTAATATATTTACTTATTTTTAATTTTATTGATTTTATTTTAAAGATGGCACTTTTAAATAATTTTGTTATTTTTAATTTCATTTATTTAATTAAGTGTAGAAAATGACTTTCCCTAAATTATTTTCATTTTGTTAATTTTCCATCAAGTAAATTAAAACAAAATATTATTGAATATTTCAACAGAATTTTAAAATTTAATTTTTTTTCCATTTTTCTAAAACTGAAACTTGTATTTTTGATTTTTAAGCGTTAATTTATTTATATATTGTTAATTTTAATGATATAAAAATGGATTTTCTTACGAATAAATAAAATAATAGATTTTATTTGAATTTTTAACATTTGGTTATATTCGCATATGAATTTCAATTTAATTATTTAATCACATTAATTTTTTTAAACATTTTTAATGTAAATTATTATATGGTTATAACCTAGAAAATAATTTTTAAATCTTTAAATTATGAGCTATTAATAAAAATCATTTAATTTAATATAATTCAATAGAAAATGAAAATACCGAATAAATAAAATAATATTTAATAATTTCAATTAAAGAAAAAATAAAATTTCAAACAAATTTAATTTTATGTTAAAGTTCAATTTTATTATAAAAATTATAAATATTAATAATTAAAACTTTTTCTATTGAATAGAAATCGAATGATTTTAAAATAGATTGAAAAGTCAAAAAACAAGTATTGACTTCAAAAAATAACATAGAAAATTTGGATAATTCTAAGGATTTACGATGAACAAAAATAAAACTAAAACAAAGTTAATAAAATATATTTTAATATGAAATCGATTGATTTAATCAATTTAAAATCAATTAAAAATAAAGAAAATATCTTTTATTTATGTGTAATCTTAAAGCAAATTTTATACTTAAATATTAAAACTGAAATGTATATTCAAAAGGACAATAATAACTTCAACTAGAGCCCGGCGCAGGACCGGATCCTGCACAGGATTTTGCAGGATCCCAGTCCGCAATCCTGCATTTTTTGGAAAAAACAGGATTTGCAGGATTGCAGGATTTGCAGGATTAATCCGGCCGGATCCGGTCCTGCAAACATTTTTGAATTCCAATCCTGCAACAGGATCCGCAAATTTGAAATTTCCGGGCTCTAACTTCAACCATACTCAATGAACTCAACAAGATGAGTCATTAAATTCAGTACATAAATATTAATTTTTGAATTTGTTTATATTTTAATAAATAAAAATTTTCAAAAATTATTTTGAAAGATAAATTTTATAATATGTGTCTATGAAATTGGAAGATATTCCTCCTGCAAGCAACTCGAAAAATATTTATCTAGCATTATTTTCGAATTCATTAAAACCTCACAAAAAAGAAATTTTAACCAAAACTTCTTTAAGTGAATAATTTTTACATAAACTAATGAATAAAATAAATAATTTTTCATTAAAAATTTTTAAATTAAAAATTATATAAAAGTTCTAAATAAAAATTATTTTAAAATATTTTATCACACTTTTCAACTTGAATTTTAAAGGGAAGTAAATGGATAATTAAAAATTATATTAAAAAATGAAAAAAATATATTTTTACTAATTATTTTTTATGATTAATATGCAAACATTTGGAAATACAAATTTTTTTTATAAAAGGTAAAAAAGTGGCTTGAATGCAGAGATGAATAGAGGAGATATGTTCAAGAATTGGAAAATAAAAATATAACGAAATTAAGTGGTTATTTAAAAATATATATGTTTCAATAAAAATAAACAATTAACAAACCAAAATATTTTATTCAATTCTACTAAATTTATTTTATTACTTGAAAAAAATAAATATTTCTTATTGATCGGTGTGTCGAAACAGTGAAAACCAAAAATTTTGAAATATTTGACCCAAAGAGGGCAGCAAGAGGCTCGAAATAGAAATCCGACACATTCTACAAGGGTATTTAGTAGACAAAAAAAATTAAATTTTAAACCATATTGTAACATTCATAGATTAATAAAAAAGAACCAATTTGAAAACATAATAAAAAATCATTTTCAGTAATTGAAGAAATGTTGAAATTATTTAAGTAAAGCCAAAATGATAAAAATAGGACAAAAAATATCATATATTAAAAAATAAATAAATCATTTTTCAAAAATCCTCACAAAAAATTGTTAAACAATTAATTCATGAGAGCATTTTTCTTATTTATTCGTTACTGTTTATTCTTTGATTTTAATTAATAAAAAGTGTAATGGATACGTAATATAACATTATAAAAATGAGGGCGCTAGTTACAAAGCGTAGTATTTTGAAAATTTTTTCACTTTTTTTGGTCTAATTTTTTTTTGACGAAGAATTTGTTTTTTTTAAAGATGATACGCATTTCACGCTATTTAATAAATTGAAAAAAAAATTAAAAAGAAAATTTGGAGCTAGTTAAAAAGTGACAGATTTTGAATTTTATCAAAAACCATAAGGGGACCCTTTTGTTTTGGAAAATTTTTTGAGAAAAAAATGCGTGAATATACTTTTTATTCGCCACAATTGTCTTGTTAATGTTTAATATTCATTATTATGTGTAAAAAAAAATAAAAAAAAAAATAGACCAAAAAAAAAGTGAAAAAATTTTCAAAATACTACGCTTTGTAACTAGCGGCAAAATGAGCATATTATAAGAAAATGAATCATTTTTAATATTGAAAAATGAACTGCAGAAAATGAACTTGAACAAAAACACTTAATATAAAATTAAATATTTAATTCAAAATTAATTTATATTAAATAAATATTAATAAAATAAAACATTAAATACATAATATTTTTATAATGAAAGAATCATCGACAATATCAGCAATTTAAAATTAAAATCATTTTTTACAAACTTAAAATAATAAACCATTTCAACAAAAAAAAAATATTTATACATTTAAGAAAGACGCATACGAACAAACAAATGAAGAAAATGAGATTAAAGAAAAAAGAGCTAAATAATAATAAATTCATTTTTGGAAATTGGAAAAATTTATTACTACAAAGTATGGTAGGGTAGGTACTGTGACCCCTGGGGGTGAGAAAAATCAAGGTCCACTTTTTCGGGATCAGCAGAGGTTGGCTCGGAGATGGGGTGGACCAAATCGGTCGGGGAGTTTTGCCTTATGTCAAACAGTCAAAAATTGTTCACAAGTTTGGTTTACACGTAAAATTTCTGTCATTTTTTCTTGGTCATTAAATAATTAAAAGAATTTTTTTAAGACTAAAATTATTTCATAAATAATTAAAAAATTCTAAAAATTATACATATCATACTGTAAAAAGGTAACCGGCAAACAGTACACAAACTGGGGAACGGAAGCGCAAATCTTGAAAATTTGTTGGTCATTTGTTTATAGATTTTCACATAAAATTAACTATTTTGAGTCAATTTTTGACAATTTAAAATAAAATATTTATTATTGAAGAAATTTATGAAAAAAAAAAAAAAAAAAAAATAATAAAAAATAAATAAATATAGGCAATAAGAAGTTAACTAATAGGCATAAAAACAAAACAAATTATTGATCAAAAAGTCAATTGTAAAATGTTTTTTTTATTAAATTTATTATTTATCTTTTATATAAAGTAATAAAAAAAGAATAAAATAAAAATAGTTGAAATAATGTAGATAGTTTTTGATTAATAAAGCCTAAAATTTATTTTAATTAAATTAAAAAGCAAATTTTAATTATTTAAACAAGCAGGGAAATGTCATATAATTTATAAGAAAAAAACATTCCTTATTTATTTTGTTTTGTTTTTTAGTTTAATCCAACGATAAAACAATTTAATGAAAGTCACAAAAATTAAACCAATATATAAATTTAACCAATATAACTAATTTAAAAGTATTTTCAAATTAATCGTGACAAACTAAACACAAAGGTCAAATGTAATATTCATTTTTTAATCTATTTTGATAATATATAGGAATTTCTTGTGAAAGTTAATTTTTTAAACGCTCAAAATCGATAAAAATTAAAATTATTATAAGATATATTAAAACAATTCATAGTATTAAAAATAATAACAAATGAGGGCAGGGATAAACTGATTATATTATAATTCAGCAAATAATATAATTTTTATTATGTAGTTTCAATTTTAAAATATATTTGATATAAAACATCAATCAAAACAAAAAAAAGTAATAAAAAATACAATTACTATAAGATGTTATTAAAAATAAATTCGTATCGAATATTAAAAATTATATTCAGTTTTAAAACAAATAAAGAATCGGTGGAAGGAAAGAATTATGTCTATCTATAATAGTTACGTTAACCTAACAAATATATGTCAAAATATAAAATAAAATAAAGGATATTTATTTTGAAAACAATTTTCTTTTCACAGTCAATGCTTGTTGAAATGGGTAATGAGCTAAAATTAAAAAAAAATTATTAATAAGTCATTTAAGAAGAAATACTACACAGGCATGAACAAGAATTTTTGCAAAATAATTTAAGCGCTTAATTAATAAAATATTAAATAATTTTGCTAAAATAATTCAATTCTTGAATCAATAATTGAAAATATAATCGGGTCCACTTTAAAATTTGTAAAAAATATTCACTTAAATACTCATTTAATTTAGCAAAAATAATAATAATAATACTTTCGGCAGAAATAAGAGCCAATTATTTCAGAAACTTGAATAAACAAAGGCTAACTTCTGAAAAATCATTAATAAATTAATAGAATAAAAATTGATCATTAGTTTTTACTTCGCAAGAAAAAATAAAACTAAGATTCAGAAAGGTAATTAATTAACTAAATCAATAATAATGAAGAAAAAACTAAGATAATTATATTTAATTTATATTTAAAAAATGTTTTACACATGAAATATTTAAATGTAAGCACCACAGGGACCTGAAGATGAAGAGGAGTATGAAGACATGAAATAAAAAGAGAAGCATACATAACATATATGAAATTAATCGGTTTCAAATTAAAAACAGAAATTATTGTAGCATTAATTTAAAATCAAATGATAACAAATAAATGAATTAACTAAAATTATTATATGAAACTTATTTAAAAAAATTTATAAAGAATATTAAAATTCATATTTCAATAAAACAACTAAGGAAAAAATATCGCTGGAAAAGCGATGAGGAAAAAAGGACAGCATGAATATATCATCTTTTAAATAATAAATATTAAAATTCAAATTGTTTAAGCTAAATTCAAAAATATAACCGTTTATAAAATTAAATATTAGTTCATTTTATTGGAAATCAATATCAATATCAATTTAATATTAAATAAAATTATTATAAATAATAAAATTTAATATTTTTTTAATTAGTAAAAATGAATCGAAGATGATCGAGAACCTTAAATAAAATTATAAAAAACAATAACCAAGAGTAGAGATAACACTCAATAAATTGATATGGCACCCATTTTGCGTACGTTGTTGTTTTGTAATTAATGCTTTAAAATTGATTTAAATTGTTTTCAGATTGGTCTAATTGCTTTTGTCAGATTACAATTTGAATTCATTGGACTATTGATTCGTCGACTGTTTTACGTTATGCGTGGATGTTGGACGAGCTTAAGGCCATGCCGTGTGGTACCCTATTGTAAGTGTTATTTTGTAATGTAATTAAAAAACATAAAGATTTATTCAATTAAAAAGAACAATTCACTGTTGTACATAAATTTATTATTTTTGGATTAATTTAAATAAAATAAGACATAAAATTAACTTAAAAATAAAAATACATTTAAACTCTCATTAAAATTTACAAGACATTTGCTAAATTTTCAATAAATTTTTTAAAATTATTTTTAAACAACAACTTTAATGTATAAACATAAGCTAAAACCGAGAATTTATCATAAATTATTTATCATATTATGTGCAAAAAAGTTATTCTCCAATAAAATTTAAAAAAAAACATATGTTTTATAATATACTACTAAAAGAAACAAATCACATGAGAACATTTAATCTTATAATTTAATTAATTAAATATAACTTTGAATATGAAATTTGAAAAATTTAATAATAAAAACAAATAAATGTGAATAATTCAGTCTAATTAATAAGTTGTACTGACAATTAAAGAACGGTATTAAACAAACAAATAGAAAAATATAAATTATTAATAATATTTCAAGTTGGTTTTTTTGTTTGCAACTTGTTTTGTTCCATATTCATTTTTAAAACTTTAAAAAATGTATTAATATAATAAAAATAAAAACGAATAAATTATTTTTTTAAATAAAATAATGACGAGAAAATAAAAACTAAAAATTGCTAATAAAAAAAAATTATTTTTTAAAACAAAATATATTGAGAAAATAAAAACTAAAAATACTACATTAAATGAAGACTAAATTTAAATTGACATTGTGAAAATAAAAGAAATTTAACACAATGAAACTAAATTAGAAAACCCAATCAAAACTGGGAAAAAAATTTGAAAAAAATTTCTATAAAATACATTACAAACTTATTTTAATAAAAAACCAAAAAAATCAGAAAAAGAATAAAATTTATTACACATTGAGTAATTTGTTCCTACAAAATAATTACAGTAGATTTATAAAATCATTTTCAAAATAATATTAATAAATTGGATACATAAATAATTGTATATCAATTGAAAGTAGAAGGTATTTTTTGAGTAAAAAACCTAAATTTTTATTTTTTTTAACACATTAACATTTTGTAATCTTTATGAAATTGTACGAAATTTATTTGTTTATGTGAAAATAAAATAAAAATTGAAAAATGTTAAAATGCTAAAATGATAAAATAACAAAAATAAAAAATTTTCTCAAATGAAAAGATACATTTTGTCTTTTGTATTAATAATAACTTTATATTTTTTAAAATATAAAATACAATTAACGTTAAAATCAGAAATTTAAAAAAATAATGCGAAAAAATTAATTGAGTATACAATGAAAGAAAAATACAATAACAAATTAATTAATAAATAATATTTTTAATTCATGTGGGTCAACCGCCGGTAACAAAACCATGAACCGCACGAGGCTCCTTCACGCAGTGCGGGGCATTTAATAGCTATCTTTTATAGCAATCGAGAATTTTGTTATTATTCAGAAATATATTATTCATTTTAGATTATAAAGTTAATCAAAAATATAAGAAAAAATGAAAAAAAAATTAAATTTATTAATTTTTAAATAAAAATTTATTAATTTATATTTGTAAAATGAATTTTTTTAAATACAAATGGGGTTTAAAAAATAAGCGAGATTTGCTTAGTTACCAAAAAAATCAAAACCCAAAACATAAAGACTCATTAACAAAAAATAATTTTCGCCTTCTTTGGCAATGAAAAATGTTTTATTTTGGGAAAATCCATTTTCTTAAATATGCTTTAGTATATTGTGCAGCTTAAAAATTTTTATCGTAAAAAATTTCAGTTATAATAATCGTGAAAAATATCTAAAAAAATCTAAAATGTTTCTCGGCGGCGCCTATCGGAACCGCCGTACCCTACATACCTTATTTTCTTAAAAAATTTGTTACGCAAGAGATTTAAGCAACTTTTGCAAAATGCTCTGCTTTTAGACCCCAAAATCTGATTTTTTTTTGGCCCGATGTTCTGATTTTTAAAATTTTCAGATCACATCCCTGGATTAAAGTATTATTTATATTGATAATGGTACAAAAAATAATTTATTTGGATTAATTTGCATAATTTTAAAAATTAAAAATAATATTAACCAATATAAATATTATTAAAAAAGAATGAATTAATATAACCTTAATTTAAAACATACAAATTAATTACACATTAATGTAAAAAGGCTAAAAAAAGTTTTGTAAATTAAAGTTTGACAAATGAGTTTTTACATTTTACATTTATTTTTTTAATCATGAAAAGAAATAAAATTGTTAAAAAATTTTAATGAAATTAATAAAAGATTGTTTAAATATAAAAACAAAAGAACATTAAAATTATTCATATTTAAAAAATGTAATTATACAAACAAAATGAAAACATTTTAGCAAAAACATAAAATATATTCGAGCCAAAGACGGTGTAACTTGAAGATAAATTGCAATAAAAAGCATTAAATCAACAAATTTTAAATTGAGCCTAAAATAAGTTATTATTAATAAATTAAAATGAAATATTTTGGGACTTTAAAAGAATTAAAAAAGGAAAGCTATATAATTCAACGAAAGCAACTGAAATTAAAATTCTTTGATACTCTGAATTATTAAATAAGACGATGTTAAAAAATTATTTGTCGCTGAACTTTATGATTGTCGATGAAATTCATCATAATTAATTATATTCTACGAACATTTTATCTTTTTATTAAAATGATATTTATTAAGAAAAATAAATTAAAAAATAAATAAATGATTAAAAAATTGTTTAACAAAAGTCAGAATTTTTTTTAAACAATTAAATAACATAATGAAAAATATGTAATATTAAAAAAAACAAATAAATAAATTATAAAACACACAATTATTAATGTTATTGAAGAGCAGAGCACATCAGACCAGAACTCCGAAACAAACCATGAGATTGAAATTGAAAAGAAATAAAAGATAGAATAAATAATCTTACTTAGCAAATGTTTATAATTAAAAATCAGGCAGTTATTATTAGCGAATTTAACAACGAGCATATCAATGAAAATGAATCATTAATAGGATTAATGAAAAAATTATTAATATTTTAAATAAAACGAAAACTTAAATTTGATTCTAAGACATTAAAAATGTTAATTTATCCACTCAAAAGTTTATATTACAAAAAATGTAAGACATATAAATTTATAACTTAGCTTTAATTCAGTCAAATTAATAATTCTTGGTATCATTCAATAGATCCTGGAGTTCTTTATTAGAATATTAATTTTATAATTTTTTAAAAATTGGTTATTCAAAAAATTTTAAGTCCTTTTTTGGCAATAAGCTTTTTGAACAATGAAATTTTTTTGAAATTTTATTTAATAGATTATACAAGGGAACCAAATTAAATTGAGCCAAACTAATTTATATATTGCTAGCCCTAAGAATTCTATGTTTATCTTTAAAATTTCATTGATTTTCAAAGGTTATGGCCAAAAAAAATTGGACTTAAGATTTTCTAAAATTTTATTTGCTTGTATTTTAGACAAGTTATAAATTTTTATGTGTGACATTTTTTTACACACCTTGGCGGATTCACGAAACGCCCATAGTGGTGGAATTTACGAAATGACCTAGCACCGCTCGAAACATGTAGACACGACACTTTGTATGCCCTAACTTTATTGAAATTCAATAAAAATTTTTGAATTTTTTTTCGATTTAGCCTATCCATGGGTACTGCTTAACACCAGAGAAAAAAGATAAATGAAATTCTCCTAAACAAAATACGTATAAACTCATTCAAGACATTCTCATTCGATTGATTAATTTACAATTACAAAATTAGTATTTTTTAAAATAAAATAAAAAATATACCAAATTAACATTTTGACATAAATCAATATTGGGTTAATTTATAATTGTAAAAATCTGAAAATTATAAATTTAAAAAATATATTTATTAATATTTAATATTTATGAAATTTAATTAAACATTTATTAAAAAAGTAATCAAAATGGAAAAAATTAATTGCAAATAATTTAAAAATGCAAAAAAAACATAATATAAGAAATGGAAATAAAAATAATTAAATTGAATTTTCATTATCATGTAACCTTTATTTGGAGAGAAACGTATCCTCGCCTCGGCTCAAGAAAAGGGAAAATGGGCGCAGGTTCGAGTCCGTCCCACGGCAATGAATTTTTTAAAATTATTTTTGAAGCAATTGCACATTCTTGGTATGATTCGAAGTCTCTTGGTGAAGAGAAATTTTTTTAAAGCAAATGTTTAGCATCTTAAGTCTTTGAAAATTTTCATTTGCTTAGAAAAGGTTTATCTTCATCATGAGCTTTTGAATAATACGAAGATTAATAATTTTATTGCGAAAATTTTCAAAATATTTTTTCAAACCAGTAATTTTTATTATTTTTAACAAAAGTTTAAATTCAAAAAAAAATATAAATTTATATTTTTAAAAATCTAAGTTTGGTGTCGTATTTTCTTAGTGCCGCTTTTTCTTGAAATAGAAAATTTTCTCTCGGTGTTGGATTTTCCGCCGCTGTCGCATTTTCCGGCTCCCATCAGAGGGACTCTTCATATAGCTTCATTGAACCATTTCACAAAGTTTTCAGTTGACCCCCTAGACAAAAATGTTCTTTTATTCTCCCAAAGTTAGGATTTTTTTTGAAAAAATTTCACATTCGAAGAATGTACGTTTATGTGCTTTTTTGGCGTTTTTTCCGTAAAAATCCATTAAAAATGAAATAAAATCGGGAAAATAAACACATAAGAAATGACCAGAAAAAATTTCTGAAAATACATCGCTAAGAATTGAAAAAATTTCAAAAATCAATCGCCAAATTTGATATTTTTTCTTGAAAAAAATTTAGGTTTAAAAGTTTTTATTTGAAAACAAATCTTTTGAATAAATGCAAAAATCAATTTTAGTAACCAAATTAACTCATCAATGAATTCGAAAGAGAAGATTTGTAAATTTAAGATGTTACAAAAACAAAACTTTTTCAATTAATACAAATTTAGCAATTATGAAAAATTTTTTAAAAGTATATAAATAAATTAATTTTTTCAAAAAAGGAAAACTCCAAAAGACAGTTTATGAAATTTATGTGATAAAGCATAACATTCAATCATAAATAAATGTTATTAAAAAATAAAGAATTGATGAACCTTGTTATTATTTTCTAATAATAAAAGCTAAAAATTAATTTAAGAGTAGAAAATTTCAAAAACCAAAAACAAAAATACTTTTTCTAATATAATATTAACAATAAATTACTGTTAAGAAATTTGTACAATTTTGAAACAAAATAATGATTTAACTATTAAAAAAGACTTAAAAATTTAAAATTAAAAATTGAGTATTAACAAATAATTTACGATAGAAATTCCTGAGCATTAAATTGAAATTTTTTTGCCTTTTTATTAAGAAAATTTACAAAAAAAAACGTTTAGAAAAGAAAGGTAATTTCATTAAAAATAAAATCATAGTGATGCTTTACGAATTAAATATAAATATTTGAGTTAAAGAGGATATTTTTAAAAAGGCAAAATATATTTGCAATTATTATTTTTAAAACATTGAAAAACTTTTATAATTATATTTGAACAAGAGAATAAATCAGCTAAATTTACATTCATAAACTTTAGCATAGTATTGTACTTATTTAATAATAAGGTGAAAACAAAGGCAATAAAAATGAGACGGCTCTAGGAAAATCTGACACCGCTGGAAAATCCGACACCGCTGGAAAATCCGACACCGCTGGAAAATCCGACACCGCTGGAAAATCCGACACGAGACCAACTTAAATTTAAAAAATTTTTTGATTGTTTGAGTTAATATCTGGCTAACTTTATCAAGTTTTCGATTTGGATTTAAAAAAATTAATTGATTCTGCCATTCGATGGGATATTGATGGCAAATAATAAAAGGGTTGTCGATTGTTGCGAGTCGCATAAATCTCTGTGAGATTCATGTCTTGCACCACGTACACTTTCTTATGCTTCATGCCCTTTCCTCTGATTCGATTTGCCGGATTGTTACAATTTTTTTGAGATGATCAAAAAGAATATTGAAATAATATGATTATTATATGTCTACCTTAAATCTATTTTATAGCAATAAAAATATTTATTTTAAATAACTTAAGTATTTAACTTTTATTATATGTATTTTAAATATTTACTAACTCAAACAATCAAAAATTATTTTTAAAATTTAAAGTTGGGGTCGGTTTTTCCAATGTCGGATTTACTGCTTGTGTCGGATTTTCCACCGGTGTCGGATTTTCTGCTTGTGTCGGATTTTCCAGTGTCGGATTTTCCGGCTCCCAATGAGACAGAGATTGTGGGATTAACGAGCAAAAAAGATAATAAAAACAAAATAAACTTATTTTACAATTAATATAAGAAAAAAATTATATAATTTAAAATTTTTAAAAGAAAATTTTATTTCAACATTTCGTATTTAAATTTTTAAACTATTATTACTATAAAGGATTAAAATAATTGCTTTAAGTCAAAATTAATCTGCAATTCATAATAAATTACAAATATCACATAAAAATAAAAAATAAACAAAACAAAAGTAACCAATTCAATTGATCATCAGTAATGTCCTTTTTTGTAGCACAGATTTTTAAAAAAGAAAAATAAAATATGAGACACGAGACGAGAATATTTTTACTAATAAAATTTCAATTTATTTTAAATATTTATATTTTATATTACGGAAAAAATTCAATTCTTATCGGAACATTCATTTCATTTCGTACAGGGCTAAACTAAGATTTAAGAAGGAAAATTAAACTCAAATTTATTATTTTATTAATTGTAAAAATGACTTTTGGGTTCCTTGGTGCCAACAAAAGCTGCCAAAAAATAAATAAGAAAATTAAAAAAAAATAACAGTAATTTATGAAAAAAATAACAAAAAAATAAGGAAATCCATATAAAACTGTTTCCTAATCATAACACAGCAAATAAATAATAGCTTAATAATAAAGAAATACAATATATTAAAATATTAAAATTTTGAGTTTTCTTTAAACAAGAAATTCATAAATATAATTAATAATACAAATATACCACGATGCTTAGAGAATGGGCAAATCCCCTGTACGCAAACAAGAGATTTATCTAAAGTGACAAAATTAATTATTATTATTTTAATAGCAAAAAAAAGAGTAATGAAAAAGGAATTATGCTATAATAATATGCTTTATTACAAAAAAAAAAACAATAAAAATAAATTTTGTAAACACAAAATAAGTGATAGAAAAGAAAACCATTATTACTAATTAAATAATTCTAATTTAAATTAATCTTTAAACAAAAATATTTTAAAAGAAATGGAACAAAGAACTCGTCGCAAAAAGACTTCTTATACAAGTAATAAAAAAATTATTCAAATAGAAATTAAAAAGATAATTAAAATACTTCTATAAAAAATATTTAAAAAATATAAATTATTAACTCTAAAAATATTTCATTTAAGAAAATGCTTAGAAAATTGTGAATGTATAAATATTATTTAGTTATCATATAAACCTCTGATTAGCTAAAATTTAATTTCTAATAAAATATAAAAGAGATAAAATGATTTAAGTTAATTATGAAATTATTTAAAAAAGAACTAATAAATATGCCAACAAAAAATTTATAATTTATCCCATATACATTATATGAAAAAAATAAAAGTTTATAAGTTTATACAATCTATTGTAAATTGCGGCAGAGGCGCACTATAGACTAGTGAGCATTCACCCCAAGAAATTTCCAAATTGAAAATATAGATAGTTGATTAAAAAATTAAAAATAAAATTCAAAATTAAAAAATAAAATTATCAATGCACAAATTAATGTAAAAATATAGTAATTATTTAATGTTTAATAGAAATAAAACGAATTTAGAAAATAAAGTATTTAAAAAAATGTTTTTAATTAGAGAAAAAGAAATTTTATATTTTATTATAAATGTTTCTTAATATAAAATCCATAATATTATAACTGATTTATTAGAATTTACCACTAAATTTATATTAATAAATTACTAAATAAATATGTATTCGAGCAAATTATTAAAGAAGGGTGTGCTTATTATCGAGAATCATTCAAAAAAAGACCTCATAAAAATTTTGTTATATTAAATATTTCTTTAATTGTATTTAAATTGACAGTATTTAATTAAAATATAAAAGATATTGCAGTTTCAGAATTTATATAAATTACTTGAAAATTATTTAATTAATTTTTGTTACCAAACCTAATTACAGTAATGGCAGCTCAGGAACACAAAAGACAGTTGCGTTAAGACGAGTTAAATAAATATTTAATAACAACAATTACAATAAAATAAAAAAAATGAAATTGAAAAATTTCTTCAAAGGAAAGTTCTAAATTATTATTTTAAAGATAAACTTTGAAAAGTGTCAAAAGTATGAGTGTGGGCGAAGTGTCAAAAATATGGGTGAGGGGGGATCAGAAGAGGCGGTGACTGATATATGTATATTTATTGTGATGAATTATCATGAAGATGAATAAATAAACTAAAAACAGAAATTTTAACACAATTAAATGTGAATAATATAAATTAGGAATTAAAAAAGAAAAAATTATCAAAAGTAAGAGAAACCTACATTATAATAAATTTAAATAGAAAAAATATTATATTTCATTGGTTAAGAAATTATTAAATAAATATTAGGCGTTAACATTATTCTCATTTACTATTGCAAATTTTTAATTATACTTAATTAATTTAATAAAAGACGACCAATGAGGAGGAATTTAAAAGCGCTGAAAAAACATGACAAATTTAAAGGAAATAAATTAATAATAAAATAAAGTACAAATTAAAAACAAATAGTATAAACAATAATAAAAAGATTTACATAATTAAATATTTAGAATTATAAAAATGTACTTAATTATGAATAAAAACTAATTAAGAAATTTATTCCAGACAAACATATGGTGAAAAAAGTTCATATTTAAATTTTAAAGTAATGGCCAATTTATTAATGAAAATAACAATGTATTAATTTTCCCGCAAAACCATCATTTAAATTTCATTGGAAAGTTCTAAATTATTATTTTGGTTTTGGCTTTAAGCTCAGACTGTGGTGTAATTGCTTTGTCATATTGCAATTCACTTCGTGAACTATTGATTCGCAACTGTTACGTTATGCTTTTGAATGAGCTAAGGTCATACCAGGTGACACACAATTTGCGAATGTTGCTTTTTGTAATTAATACTTTAAAAACTTCATTTTGAATGTTTTTTGGTTTAGGCCGGATTGTGGTGAAATTGCTTTGTCAGCTTGCAATTCAGTTAATTGGACTATTGATTCGTCGACTATTTTACGTTATGCGTGGGTGTTGGACAAGCTCAAGGACATAACGTATGGCACCCATTTTGCGTACGTTGTTGTTTTGTAATTAATGCTTTAAAATTGATTTAAATTGTTTTCAGATTGGTCTAATTGCTTTTGTCAGATTACAATTTGAATTCATTGGACTATTGATTCGTCGACTGTTTTACGTTATGCGTGGATGTTGGACGAGCTTAAGGCCATGCCGTGTGGTACCCTTTTGTGTATGTTATTTTGTAATGACTACGTTTTTAAATGTTATGATTTTTGGTTTTCGTTGACTTTAGGGTCAGACTACAGTCAAGTTGTTTCTCTTTTGCCGGCACATCAATGTTCACCAAAAAGATGAATCATTCAATGAATTGACTTCTGGCAATTTGCATCGTAAGTTTTAGCTCATGAATATACCTAATCACAAAGACGATTTCTATTTAAAAAATTGAAATGAATGCTAATGATTTACAATTTTTCACACTCCCTCCCTTAGTCCAGGTGGCAGTACTTTATAGCTATATTTAAGTGCATATGAGAATGGGGCGGCATCGTAACAGTACCACACACACTGGAGTATAGCTCGTTTGATTAATGCAATAGAGATCCCAAGAAAACAGTTGGCATGGCAAACTGGCTTGGATTGCTCTTTTATTGCAATTTGAGCATGTTTTTGGCCACAATGTTCAGCACTTTCGCTTGACCTTCTAATCTTATCGGCTTATAGCAATAATTTTTGTCTTTCCCTCCAATTAAACACCGCAAATTTATTTTGACATGGCGCTTTGTGAAGCTGATGAGTGCTAGCGGTTTTTTTGGGTTTACTTTGGGTAAAAGCAAGTTTTGCGTGCATTTGAGCTGCTTACATTTGGGTTTGGAAAAATTTAAAAGAAGGTAGATAGAGTTCAATATCTAGGCGATACTCTTGGGTGATTTTTTATTTGTTTTAAATTTTTTAATTGTTACAATTATTTTTTCATTTCATTTATTTCATATTCATTTCTATAAAAATACAAATAATTTATTTGTTTTATGAATCATATTAGCAATTAAACTTTAATATTAATTATATTTGTTGATTTTAGAAATTAATTAAAATTACATATATTATAATTAATTATTTAGCATTGAATATTTTTTGTCGTTATTTCTTCAGAATTTTATTTCATGTCATTAGTAGAAATTTCTTAAACGGGGTAAATAGATAGAGCATAACCAGGGTATCAAAAAAAAACCTTCGAAACATAGCTTCAAGCCAAAAAAAGATCAGATTTTTGGATCAAAAACTTTAATTTTTTGGAAATTTTGGTTCCTTTGTTAATATGACACATTTACTTTAATATTTAATCAGCTGTGAAATATTACAATTTTATTTTAATTTTTTATTTAATTTTATTTTTAACGGTCTCCATTTATATATTAATTTGATCGATCATTTTTTTGATTATTTGCACTATGTTAGAGCTCTAATGAAAAGAAAATGTATTTCTATTAGCCTACTAAATTTAAATAAAATTATCAAATATAATAAGATATAGCAGAAAAAGTACTTTTTCGAATCTTGAGCTAATAATTACATTGAATTTAATATGTATATAAGTATAATTGTGTATCGCAATTAAACGGCATGATACATATCTGTGGGTGAATAAAACTTTTTGGAAAAACCTCATATAAAAAATTAAATTACAAAAAGCTACCAATCATTTATTATTTTATTGAAAAATATAAATTTGAATAATTTATTAGATGAAAATTAAAAATTAATATTGGAATTGAAATATTTTATAAAATTTATTATGCAATAACAATGTTTAAAATTTCACACACAATTTTTGTTTTATGAAATATTAATCATTCGTGTTATTTGATAAATTTAAATTAATGAAAGAATTTATTGATATTGAAATTATTATTTAGCTTAATAAATTTGTTTAAGTCATATCATTAACGGATCATTTTCATTATTTACATAATTTAATATAAATTAAAAAATTTTAAATTCAAAATAATAATAGAAAAACTTTGGCTATCTTTTCACATCAAGTGCTGTATCTATACAATTTTTATGACCATAAAAATATAAACCATTTAAGATTTCTCTATTATTCTATTCAATTAAAACAATTTTTAATGAGTTTTAATCTTGTTTAATTAAAAATTATTAATTACTATAAAGGATTAAAAAAATATTTGGTAAAAGTCAAATCACTGAAAAATTAAAAAAAATATTAATAAAAAGATAAATTCATTTGAAATAGATCAAGAAAAAATATAAAATACTTTAATAATTAATAATCTAAGAACATTTCACTTAAAATTATTTGTAAAAAATATAATTTAATTTTGCTCATAAGTAATTGAAATAACTCTTAAAATGAATTAAGGAAATATTATTAATGATTTATAGTTAAATTTAAACTTGGAAAACATTTTATAATGCATAAAGTAAATTAAAAGGATTTAAAAAGAAAAAAAGCTGGCCCTCTTGTCGGCAACAAAATTGCCGACAATTTGGTTTAAATATTAATCCTATTTTAAAATTTAAAAATGAAAAAAATGAAAAAAATTATTTCATTAAAAATTAAATTTATTTTTTGCATTAAACCCAACTGCTAACAAAACAAGAGTTTATATTTAAATTTGATAAAATATAATTTTATTTGAATTTGGGAAAAAATTTAAAAAAAACATTTAATAAACATTATTTAATAAATTTAATTCTCCCAAATGAAATTTTCCCAGATGGAGATATTTATTAAAAGTGAAAATTTAAAATTCACAAACATGACCAAAAGGAATATTTAAAAATAAAATTCAAAAATTTGAAATGATAACCGTTAACTATTTGTTCACGCCAAACGAGTGAAAATAAATTAAGAAAGCGAATTATGTTATAATTAATATTAAACACTTAATAAATTAGAAAATTTTTAATGTTTAAAGCAAATAAACACTTATAATTGGGACATTAGCTGATTAATAAATCGATAAAAATGCAAATACAAAGACAATTAAGCACCATTAATCTTTGAACGAATCGTATTGGATTAATTTTCATAATTGGAAAAACCTATAGAAAAACATTTATACAATTTATCTCAAAATAAAATGTAAGATGAAATTGGATTCAAAATAAAATAAAATATTTATAAACTAAATTTTAAATTTCAACAAAATTTAATGAAATCAATTCAAAAATACATTTATCAATCTAAATTTAAAATTTGCCATTGAAATTCTTTTACATATGAAAATGAATGTTGTCGAAATTTTCGTAAAATCAAATTTGATTTTAGCATTAAAAGATGTAAAAGGGGGTGAGTGATAAGGGGATGGTATGACTGATCGATTTCTCTCCCGTGTTTGTTTGTTTTTAATCCCTTCCCTGCCCGTTCCACATCCTGTTCCTCCCCAAGTTTTCCCTCCGCCGCAAATTTGCCCCACTTTTTCTCCCGCAATCGCAACTGTGCGAAATTGTCCGCCCATTTTCTCCCCCAATAAAAAATTGTTTGTTCGCCAATTTTGCCCCCTCCAAAGTACTTTGCTCCCCCAATTTGTAGTGATCGGCCCATTTTAATTGTAAATTTAACAATTTCACTTTTGGCCCCATTTTTTATCTCTTTCCCTATTCCATATTTAAATGGCCCCCAAATCACTCCCAATTCATATTCACTTCGCTTTTAAGGGCAATCAATGCCTATCCCTTTGCCCGCTCTCCCACACTCTCTCTCTCTCTTTCTCCCTTTGTCCATGCCTTAGACCATTTCTGACCATTTCTTTTCCTGGTCCCTTTCTCTGTCCAATTGTGATACAGTACCCATCCCGGTCCCTCATTGGCATTCCCCTGTTTCTCTCTTTGGCATTGTCCCGGTTTTTCCCGCATCCCCGGTGACGGCCCCTCTTTCTGTGATTAGTCCCTTTCCATGTGATGACCATTTCTTTTGTAATTTTTTGTATTGTTCACCATTTAAATGTGTGTTTAATTACCCAAGTTTGAGGTCTTCGAATAAACATTATTTAATTGTGTGTGTGTGTGTGTGTTCGCCCATTTGACCCCGACCCGCCGATCCGAGCCCGACTGACCCCTGACCGGACCCTGAGGCACTACCTTGTGCAAATTTTGTGGAGGCTCCTCCACAAGTGGCGCTCCTGGGTGGATACTTCGTCCGCCAGCAACAGCAACCGGTGACAAAGGGGAGAGGGAAAGCATTCGGAAAGTGGATAAGTTCGTGCTCTTCGTGGCCGGACTTAGACACATAGGAAGGGAAGGGGGGAAACAAAATTTGGGCTTTGTTGGGCACTGTTCGGTCTCCGTGCCAACAGTGACTCGACTAATTACAGTTCGGTCTCCGTTGCCAACTGTAATTTGACTTTGGGGGTTGTAAGCGTAGGTCTAGGAATAACTGCCTGGTCTTCGTGCCGGTAGTTGTTCAGTTACTGGGCGACCTCCGTGTCCCCAGTGACAAAGTACTGCTTGCTCTCCGTGGCGGCAATACTTCGACGGCGCAGACAAGTCAAACGGCCGACAACGACAAACTGCTCGAACAAAAAGCAGTAACCAACAAGCGCAGCAAAACGCAAACTGAACAGCAGCAGCAGAACAACTGAAGAGCGCAAAGCCTACGGCAAACAACCCACAATGGTCAGCCTAATCCAGAAGGGCATCACATTCACACTCAAGGCGCTGGATAGTGCCAGAACGACCACGGCACTTTCACTACATCCAGACGCCGACCTCTCAAACTGGGAAAACGCAGTCAAATTGGAGACTCAATGCACTCGCGTGAACAGAGAAGTCCAAACAATCGAAGCACAACTGGACAATCTACGCGACCTCTCCAACAATTGGATTGACCTGCTAAACCGCCTAGAAGGAGCAGAAAAAGACAAAGGCGAGAAAGAATACGTCAAATTCGACACGCATGAGAAAATTGCCGAACGCCATGACGCAGCTACAACCAAACTCCGGGATCTGCGGGATCTCGAAGCAACGCTCAGTGCCGATGCCAAACTTTACCGAGGCAGAACAGAAAGAGAAGCAAAGGCGGATCAGCAGGCAAATCCGCCACCACAAACAGCAATGCCACCAATGGCAGCACCGACATTCACGGCACCGCTCTACCAATTCCAGCCAATCCAGCTGGACAAATTCTTCGGCCAAAAGCGAAAATGGCCCGAATTCTACGAGTCCTTCAAATCGGCCATCGGCAGCCAATCAATCAGCAAAGCACAGAAGCTGAACTTGCTCCGCAATCTTCTGGGCGGAGAAGCACGGGAACTCATCGCTGGGTTCCGCCTGGAGGACCAAAACTACGAGACGGTCCTTCAGTTGCTGAAGGACACTTACGGCGCACCCGAAGAGCACATCAGAGCGCTACACTTTGAGCTGGCCAATCTCAAGCCGTGCCGAAGTCTTCGAGACACAAAAGAATTCCTGCTTCAGCTCGAACGACTGACAAGAGAGCTGAACAATGCCGGAGAGGACATCGAGGGACCGCAGGTGTTCCTCATGTTGGAGAAAAAGCTGACTCCAGCATTCCTACGCAACATCCTCAACAAAAAGGGAGAGGATCCGGCAAATTGGACAACAACAAAATTCCGGGACGTGCTTAACGAAGCAGTCCGCAAAGAAGTCCAAATCCAAGAAGTGATGGGCGAATATGGACATCACTACGTTCAACCAAAGGCAGAAGTCGTTTCAGCAGCACACGTCCAATCGCCCATAACAGCAAACCAAAGGTCACGAAGGCCTAATCAACCAAGCACACAACGGCATGAGTCATTCATCGCCTCAACACTGGATGAGAGTCTAAGGCAGCAAGGCTATAAGAAGCAACAGGACATGCAACTAGCAAACAGTCGGCATCCACAAGCGCGAGACCAAGCACAAAGCATCAACAGGATTCCGCTCTATCCTTGCACGTTCTGCAACGGCAATCATTGGCACGACGAGTGCCAAAAAGTGAACACACTCAACGAACGGATCGGCATCGTCAGAGAAAAGAAGTTGTGCTTCAAATGCCTGAAGGCACATTACATTACATTACATTACATTACATTACATTACATTACATTACATTACATTACATTACATAATGGATTATGTGATGATTTCAATATAATCTCATGCAGTTTCTAAAATAAATATAAAATTATTTTTGATAGACATATTTAAACAAAAAGGTATAGCCAAATAGAAATTATCGTAAAGAAAACGAAGTTTTATTATTATATGTAATCCAGTTGTGTTGGGTTACATTTTTCAGCATTGTTCCAGCATTTTTCTGGCAAAATGTAGGCGAGATTATTATTGCCACTGGAAGTCTTTTGAATTCAAAATTATAATTATTTTTTTATTAAACTCCGCCTATATAATGGAGTCAATATAATAAAATATATTTTATCACCAAGAAAAGCGCAAATTTCGTTTGATTTTATCATAAACCTATGTAAGGTGCGTTTCAGATAATTAAATAATTAAACACAAGCAATAGCTGTTTTCTTGAGTACTAATATAAAATGGATTATGTGATGATTTCAATATAATCTCATGCAGTTTCTAAAATAAATATAAAATTATTTTTGATAGACATATTTAAACAAAAAGGTATAGCCAAATAGAAATTATCGTAAAGAAAACGAAGTTTTATTATTATATGTAATCCAGTTGTGTTGGGTTACATTTTTCAGCATTGTTCCAGCATTTTTCTGGCAAAATGTAGGCGAGATTATTATTGCCACTGGAAGTCTTTTGAATTCAAAATTATAATTATTTTTTTATTAAACTCCGCCTATATAATGGAGTCAATATAATAAAATATATTTTATCACCAAGAAAAGCGCAAATTTCGTTTGATTTTATCATAAACCTATGTAAGGTGCGTTTCAGATAATTAAATAATTAAACACAAGCAATAGCTGTTTTCTTGAGTACTAATATAAAATGGATTATGTGATGATTTCAATATAATCTCATGCAGTTTCCACTTGGCCACAGGGGCAGTTGAAAGGTATGGGATAATTGTTGACTTTATGATGAAAATTCCGAAAAATTGTGAAAAATCAAAAACATGGTAGTGGACTCGAACCGTTGAGAGTGGAAGCGAGGAGCTTAACCACTTGGCCACAGGGTGAGTTCAAAGGAATGGGATAATTGTTAACTAAATGGTGAAAAATTTTCCCCTTTGCTTCTCATTTTATAATAAATATTAATTCCTTAATTATATTCGTTTTTATATATTAATTTTCTAATATGAAAAAGAATATTTTCAAATGAAAAAATGCATTTTAAAATTACTTTAAGTAAAATGTATTAAATCACTTTATTACGCTACTTTATATTCATTTTTATTTAATTCAGATTTTAGACCTAATCCTGATCATTTTTGTAGAGTTCGAACAATGTTCGACTTTTCGACCTTTTGTTCGAACTCGTTATTTTCAGCAATCCAGAGCTGTCAATCAATTTACATGTCCTTAAACTCTTTTCTGAGGTCTTACAAGTGCTATGTGAGCGAAAATAACAAATGAAATTTGTTCGAACTC
This sequence comes from Heterodera glycines, assembly GCA_004148225.2. Lineage (NCBI taxonomy): Eukaryota > Metazoa > Nematoda > Chromadorea > Rhabditida > Heteroderidae > Heterodera > Heterodera glycines. The sequence continues at coordinate 9,479,198 of CP049709.1, forward strand.
CAAAAGTGGGTCTAAACGTCGTTTTGGAGCAAAAATAACAACATTTCGACCCCCTTGGAGTAACCCCTGTCTGGAAATGTCTTCCTGATCATTTTTGTTGAGTTCGAACAATGTTCGACTTTTCGACATTTTGTTCGAACTCGTTATTTTGGTCTGAATAGGGCTCTAATCCATTGCGCAAGTATTTTTGACGCTTTATTTTAATTTGTAATTAAAAAAAATATATAGTTAATTTTTTAAATAGGTGCATGCAGTCTTGAGGATGAGCATCGATTGGTCAACACTGTTCGCTCGTTGATTCGCATTAAAAATTCGAATGATTTGCTTTGCTAAGAATACGACTCCGCCTTTTGGCTTTTTAGTTTCTTTTTTCCGCCTCCATTTTTTTTTTTGCTATTTAACCAGTTTTTTAAATAAAAATCATTCGTGTTCCATTTTTTAAAAAATTCCATCCTCCTTCGTTTTTTCCGATCTTCCTGCAATGAATTCTCTTAAACGCTTTCAACTCCCGGAGCAAGGAACACGCCAGCAAGAAGAGTTGGATTCCGTTGAACCGAAAAACATCAGCGATGTGGTCAACTTCAATTCGGCCGGCGTTTTTTATGTTTTGGGAAAAGTGACAAATATGCAGTACCGTGTTTACAAAGTCCAAATTAATTAATTAATTAAATTATTAATTTTTCTGTTTTTAGGCATGCCCATTCCGTTCCAAGGGGCTCATTTGTCGCCGAAAATTGTCCGATGATAACATGTGTGAGGCTTGCGGCCAAAAAGCGATTGCCCCCATCCACACGGTGTTTGTCCGTCTTCTGCTGCAGGATGTTGAACAAGCAGACATTGCTCAACGTGTCACCATGTTTTCGAGTGTTGCCGAAGAGTTTTTGGGAATGAAAGCTGCTGAATTGCTCGCCAAGGAGAAGGAGCCGGAGAGCCTTGCGAAACATTTGGACGATTTGATTGCTGTGAAGATAATTGCGAAAGTCAACATTAAGGTTGTTTTTTTTTTGCAATTTATTACATATTTGACAAACCACAACATAGGCGAACAGTCAGACTTACACTGGATTTGATTGGATTGTCAATTTGTTCAAGAAGTGCCCTGGAAAAAATGACAGTGATGTGCCAAAAGAAAAAGATGATGATGATGATGACGTTGATGAGATTGCTACCAAAAAAACAAAGAAAAATTGAGAGAGAGAGAGAGAGAGATAACGGATTCATTTTGTTGTGAGCTTCAAAAAAAAAAGGATTTAATGTGTCCTTTACTTTTTTAAAAATCCATTAAAAATGCATTTTATTGTTGAAGATGATGAGACACAAACTCCAAAATGGTCTTGATGTGATTGCAATTTTGTTTTTTCTTCGTGAATTCACCATGAGACAGGATTGCACGTTGACAATTTTTCGTAATGAGCACAGAGAGATTAAATAATTTCATATATTTTTTTTTATTTGAGTTTTTCAGAAATTAATTTCATTTAAATCTAAATAAATTTAAATTATTATAAGCTTCAAAGTTTTTTTTAATAATAAAAGGATGCATTTATTTTACAATTTTTAAAAATTATTAATGCATTTAAAGAATTTCAGCTATTATTTTAAACATTTAATTGTAAAATTTTTTTCATTTCAATTTAAATAACTATTCAATTATTATACATTTCATATTTGTTTTTCATTAATAAAAAGTGTATTATATTTTAAAAAATGAAAAATATAACACATCGATTTTTTATCTATTTTGAATAAAAACAATTCCTTAATTACCGTAAATTTGAATGCCCACTTTCTAATCACTGTTTCACCTCTTCTACGGCCTTTTTGGACCCCGTCATGACGGATTACGGCTTACGGATTTTTGGGATTTTTCCGTAATTTTGATCCGTAATTGGGTTTTTGGATTATTTTTCGAGACGGTTTCCTGCAAGATTATTTTTTTATATTCTTGGTAATTTGTAGTATTATTAAGGCTACATCCTAATTTGAGTTTTCGCCTAAAAAGTAGGGGTTGCTTTTGCCATTTTTAAAAAAATTCATTTTAGCTTTTAAAAAATTCTTAATAATATTGAAATACTATATAAACCAACCATAATGATTAATGATGCAATTTTATTCTCTAAAAAAAGACAAAAAGGGTAGGTTTTATGTCCTAAAAAACCAAAAATAGTCACTAAAAATGGAAAATTTTCACTAAAAACCCTAAAATTTAGGGTATAAAAGCGTAAAATTTTACCCACAAAGCAACAAAATGAAGTCAAACCAGTATTGGGACACATATTTTTTAAACTTTGTCAATTGGAATATGAATGTCCTTTCTCGACACTCTCGACGGGATTTGTCCTCTCCCTCCCTCTTGATCAACTAATAATCACTTGGATTGGATGTACTGACCCATCCGATGTTTCTTCGCCTGTCACTGTCGTGCTTTGTGTCAATGGGCCGCTGAGCGAAGTTGGCGACATGGCTGTCCTCAGCGAACTTCCGTTCAGATTGTCGCTGTTTCCTTCTACGCCGCTGTTCGCGCGGCTTCGATCACTTGAACAGAGGCCAAAGTTCAAGCTGTTCAGCCGAAGTCGCGACATCGACTGGGCGGTCGGCAAAGCGCCGCGGGTGTAAATGTGGGCGAGGGCGGCACGGAGCTAAGCGAAGGGGAGAAAATGAAGGGAGGGGAGAGAGGATGATCAAAGAATGAGTGTTTGATCAGAAAGGATCATGAGAATGAGAGGGAAGACGGAAGGATTAACAACGAAGGACTGATCAGAAAAGTAAAAAAAGTGATCAGTGGGCTAAGAACGGAAAAATCGATCGGAAAAACAAGCTGATTGGAGAAAAAGACAAATTAACTGTGAATGCGTTTCAAACATTTCGGTTTCCGTACCTCGCGCAATGCGACGACGCCTACGAGACGGCCTCTGTTGGTGACATAAGCTGAACAAAAAGGCGAAATGAAAAACAGAGAGAGAGGGGAGGGGGGAAGGGGAAGACAGGTATAAAATGCCAACAAAATGCGCCAAATTCACCGTGGTTGAGGCCGAGCAACGCGAAAAGTGTGTGAACTCGATACAGCGAAGTGCCGATGACCAATTGGAAGGGCGCCGCGTCGATGGCCACCTCGTCCAAGTCGATGGGCTTGCGCAGTTGGGCGGCCCTGTCGCGCACAGAAGTGGAATTTTATAATTTGCCGGCACCGCAGTCGTGGCCAATGTGTTATTCGGCGTGGAATTGCGATGGAAAGTGGAGAGACAGAGAGCATGGGGTGATCAATGGATACAGTAAATCTGTGATCTGGTTATCCCATACATTAACTCCCCCCCTTCTGCTTCCGCCAGCTATTAGCTGCCTTTCCACTTTCAAGCAACCGTTTTTCGAGCTCTATCGACTGGTGACATTTTTAGAAAATTTTCGATTTTTTTCCGGAAATAGAAAAAATTTTTGGCCTGAGCGGGACATTTGAGTCCCGGGCCCATAACTCGTCGGGGGTTGGTTTTAGCGAAAAATTGCCTTTGCATTTTTTTTTGCCTTTTAAAATGTATAATTTAGAATGTTTTTTTCGGCATTTTTTATTTTCCTTATTTTTTTCGTTTTTTTCGTTGCACTGGTCTACGCCGTATGCTGCAAACCGAATGCTCGCCCGCCGTGCCGATGCGATTCGGATGATGAGGAGGACCCGGAGCCCGTCGGTTCAGTGTCATCCCACCCGCTTGATTGGATGCCGAATTGGAATTTTCAGCAGTGCCAATTTGGTAATGAGTTTTTTTTTATCTGACAATTTATCTCAAATATTTAAATGCATATTTGACTATTTTTTTTTTTACGGGGTTTTTTTTGGCAACGATATTTTTTTTGGCAATTTAATGATGCATTTTGCGTTAGCCTAATTAATTACTTTGAATTTACGTGAAATAATAGGCTGATTTTTTTAAACACTGGGTTCCAAATGGCCCCAACAAAAAAAATAATTCCCAAAAAAATTGGTTAATTTCGAATGACTGTTTAATGGGTCTTTCTATTTTATAAATTTTATTTCATATTTTTAACACTTTTTCGAAAAAAGTTATAAAATTAAAGTGATTTCGGAATTTGCGACCAAAGGGGGGAGTACATGGTTTTTGAGTGGAAAAATTTTTTCACCAAAAATCTTCAAAAACATGTCCTAAGGGGTATTTTATGACTCTGATTACGAATCTGAAATCAGATTTCAGTTTGACACGTTAAGACCTCAGAATCCCCGTGTGATTGGGGATTCTGGGCATCATTTTGAGGGGGGGGGGGGGTGCGGGTTCGGACCCGGACGGTGTAAATTACTTTTCTTTTTTTTTATAATTTTTTCATTGTTTTAATACATTTAAATTATTAACAAAAAAAAATTATTATTTTAAATAAATTATTTTTCTGTGTGAAAGTCATTCCGCTTTCCCCTCCTTCTCCGCTTCACCCTCCTTCTCCGCCTTCGTCGCTTTCCCCTCCTTCTCCGCCTTCGCCGGTTCCCGCTCATTCTCCGCCTTCGCCGCTTTTCCCTCCTTCTCCGCCTTATCCGATGCCCGCGTCACTTTCTCCACTTCGCCCCCTTTGGGTTAAAATTTGAAAATTCATAACTCAAAATAGAATTGGTCATTTTATATGCAATAAAACAACAAAAATTGAGAAAAATAAGATGAAGTTAATGCTTTTTATGTTTATTATATGTTACATGTTACTTCAACTGTCCCCTCAATATAAATAACCCACAAATTTTTATTTATTGTTTATTTATTTTCTAATTTAATATGTTACATGTTACATGTTATGTTACATCTAAGGTTGCAACAACCACCGCTTCCTCCCAATAATTACTCTACCACTTTTTTTTTAAATTTCAATTATTTTAATATTTAAATGTGTTATATGTTAAACTTAAGGAATTTTTACGTATTATTTTCCGCAGTTTTTTTCTCTATTTTATAAATTGCATTTTTATTAATAAAGAAAAGCATAAAGAAGGAGAGCGGGTGAATGAATAATGAGGAGGGATGAGAAGAAAGGAGGAGTGAGGAGGTGAAAGTGGATGAGAGAGGAGGATTAGCGGAAGGATGAGGGAGGAGCATCAGGGAGGAGTGAAGAGATGGAGGAGGAGGGATGAGTGAAAAGGGGGGGATGAAGGAACGGGGACGAGGAGGATGAGGGAGGCGGGTGGAGGATGAGAAGGGAGGAAGAGGAAGAGGCAAAGTGAGACAGATGAGGGAGGCTGTTGAGGAGGAGGAGGATTGGGAGGGAGGAGGAGGCTGAGGATGAGGGGAAAGAGGAGGAAAATGAGGGAGGCGTGCTGAGGGGGAGGCGGATGAGGTTTAAGGAGGATGAGGAGGGAGGATGAGTGAGGAGTAGGAGTGATGAGGAAGAGGAGTGAGGAGCGGAAAGAGGATGAGGGAGGAGTGAGGAGGGGGAGGAGGATGAGGGAGGCGTGAGGAGGTGGAGGAGGATGAGGGTGAAGGAGAAAGAGGAGTGAGGAGCGGAAGGAGGATGAGGGAGGAGTGAGGAGGGGGAGGAGGATGAGGGAGGCGTGAGGAGGTGGAGGAGGATGAGGGTGAAGGAGAAAGAGGAGTGAGGGTAGTAGATAATATTCCCAATCAAATTATCGATTGATTTTTGGTTTCAATAATTTTGATTGGGTTCTACTTTTTTTTTCTCTGACATCCCCTTCCACAAACCCAAACCTATTGGATGGTCTCCTCGAGAGAGAGAGAGAGAGAGAGAGTACATTCTATGATTTCTCTGACTAATGAAATCGACTTTAATTTAATTTGTTTTTTAAAATTTATTAATCGATAATTTTATTTGACCCCCCCCCCATACCTATTGGATGATCTTTGATCCCTTCAACCGAAACCTATTGGATGGACTTGTGCGCGAGAATTTAATTAATTTAAATTTTAATTAATTAATTTAAACGAGCGAGAGCTGCGCGACTATTTCCGATAAATTGTGGAAAATCAAAAACATGGTCGCGGTCTCGAACCGTTGAGAGTGGAAGCGAGGAGCTTAACCACTTGGCCACAGGGGCAGTTGAAAGGTATGGGATAATTGTTGACTTTATGATGAAAATTCCGAAAAATTGTGAAAAATCAAAAACATGGTAGTGGACTCGAACCGTTGAGAGTGGAAGCGAGGAGCTTAACCACTTGGCCACAGGGTGAGTTCAAAGGAATGGGATAATTGTTAACTAAATGGTGAAAAATTTTCCCCTTTGCTTCTCATTTTATAATAAATATTAATTCCTTAATTATATTCGTTTTTATATATTAATTTTCTAATATGAAAAAGAATATTTTCAAATGAAAAAATGCATTTTAAAATTACTTTAAGTAAAATGTATTAAATCACTTTATTACGCTACTTTATATTCATTTTTATTTAATTCAGATTTTAGACCTAATCCTGATCATTTTTGTAGAGTTCGAACAATGTTCGACTTTTCGACCTTTTGTTCGAACTCGTTATTTTCAGCAATCCAGAGCTGTCAATCAACTTACAAGTCTTTAAACTCTTTTCTGAGGTCTTACAAGTGCTCTGTGAGCGAAAATAACGAGTTCGAACAATGTTCGACTTTTCGACCTTTTGTTCGAACTCGTTATTTTCAGCAATCCAGAGCTGTCAATCAACTTACAAGTCTTTAAACTCTTTTCTGAGGTCTTAGAAATGTTCTGTGACCGGAAATGGTTAATGAAATTTGTTCGAACTCCTAAAAGTGGGTCTAAACGTCGTTTTGGAGCAAAAATAACAACATTTTGACCCCCCTTGGAGCAACCCCCTGTCTGGAAATGTCTTCCTTCTCATTTTTGTAGAGTTCGAACAATGTTCGACTTTTCGACCTTTTGTTCGAACTCGTTATTTTCAGCAATCCAGAGCTGTCAATCAACTTACAAGTCTTTAAACTCTTTTCTGAGGTCTTACAAGTGATCTGTGAGCGAAAATAACGAGTTCGAACAATGTTCGACTTTTCGACCTTTTGTTCGAACTCGTTATTTTCAGCAATCCAGAGCTGTCAATCAATTTACAAGTCTTTAAACTCTTTTCTG
>CP049709.1:9486349-9533575 GCA_004148225.2 Heterodera glycines
TGACCCCCCTTGGAGGAACCCCTGTCTGGAAATGTCTTCCTGATCATTTTTGAAGAGTTCGAACAATGTTCGACTTTTCGACATTTTGTTCGAACTTTTTATTTTCAATAACCCAGGGCTCCCAGTCACTGTACAAACATTTAAAGTCTCTTTTGAGGTCTTACAAGTGCTCTGTGAGCGAAAATAACGAGTTCGAACAATGTTCGACTTTTCGACCTTTTGTTCGAACTCGTTATTTTCAGCAATCCAGAGCTGTCAATCAATTTACAAGTCTTTAAACTCTTTTCTGAGGTCTTACAAGTGCAGTGTGACCGGAAATGGTTAATGAAATTTGTTCGAACTCCTAAAAGTGGGTCTAAACGTCGTTTTGGAGCAAAAATAACAACATTTGACCCCCCTTGGAGGAACCCCTGTCTGGAAATGTCTTCCTGATCATTTTTGAAGAGTTCGAACAATGTTCGACTTTTCGACATTTTGTTCGAACTCGTTATTTTGGTCTGAATAGGGCTCTAATCCATTGCGCAAGTATTTTTGACGCTTTATTTTAATTTGTAATTAAAAAAAATATATATTTAAATTAATTTTTGAATATAAATATTAGAAATAATAATTAGCGAATGGGAGCGCCGTAGCATAGTGGTTAACGCTTTTGATTAAATGCTTTGGGGTTCTAGTCTGCACGGCGCTCCCATTAGGTAGGAATTAACATCATTTCATTTCATTTCATTTCATTTCATTTCATTTCATTTCATTTCATTTCATTTCATTTCATTTCATTACATTACATTACATTACATTACATTACATTACATTACATTACATTACATTACATTACATTACATCATTTGGAAGTTCAGTTCACTTGATTCGGGTTATCCTGTTTTATTTATTTGTCATTTTGAATTTGATGAGTTTAAGGGACCGACAGTAGCATTTAATCCATTAACTCTTCGAAGTCTGAGCGACCGGGTTCCTCAATTTGTTTGTCCAAAAACTAAATAAAATTAAATAGTCGATGGTCAAAAAAATTCCCTACCCCTCAACATCAGCAGCACAGTGGAACGATTTCGCACAATGATCGTCCATATAATCAGCAACCAATGCAAGGTAGAGACACAATGCCGACACTTCAAGCTGAGCAACATCCGCCACCACTGTCGCCACAAACAAACAATGTACAGCAGCAACAACCAACTGTACCGAGTCCGCTGAACGAGCGCCAACAGAGTGTACAACCAACGCAGGGTGAACATCCACAAATCCGGGCAAACGCCACCTTGCAACCAAACGTGGTTCAAGCGCAGCAGCAGCAGCAGCAGCAAAGTCATCAGTTTTTGGCACTTGACCACGACAATGACGATCAGCTTTTGAACCAAGTTTTAAAATTTCGAAATTTTTGAAAAATTTTCAAGCTAGGCCTAAAAAACGGTTTTTTGGTTTTTGAATTTTAGGAATTTTTAACGAATTTTTCAGGAAAAACGGAGACCACTTCCAAAACATCATTTTTTGAGCTCTATCGACTGGTAATTTTTTTGGAAAAATTTCGATTTTTTTCCGGAAATAGAAAAAATTTTTGGCCTGAGCGGGACATTTGAGTCCCGGGCCCATAACTCGTCAGGGGTTGGTTTTAGCCAAAAATGGCCTTAGAGCAAAATTGTAGAGCTTTTTAAGCTAGATTAAAAAAAAACATTTTGTGAATTATTATTATTTGTTTATTTTTAAATAAAGAATGCTCGTCAACAGCCCCAAAGCGAACGAATTCAGTCGTCCCAACCCCAAACGGTCCAAATACTTTCTCCATCAGTGGTTCAACATGGCCAAGGTTTAACACGTGAACAATGCGATAGTATACTTCCCAATCTGAATATTTTTAATTTTTTTGGTCCTTGGAAATTTGGGTTAAAATTTGAAAATTCATAACTCAATGGAGGACTGGTCAATTTAAGTGAATTAAAGCTTTAAAAATAGCAAAAATCGGGAGAATTTTATGAGATTTATTTGGTTTTATAATGTTCAAAAGAAAAAAAGTTATTCCAGAATTTCTGGAAATTTTCGATTTTTCAGAAAAAAATTCATAACTCGGTTCTGAAAAGTCATTAGAGAAGAGTAAAATACTACAAAAATCCGCAATTTTTTGCTCTATTATATAAATTTTATTAAACCTTTTTATCATTTTTTTAAAAAAAGATACAAAAATAAAAGTGATTTTGGGCTTCGGGACCAAAGGGGGGAGCACATGGTTTTTAAGTGAAAAAAAATTTTCACCAAAAATCTTCCAAAAACATGTCTTTAGGCGTTATTTGGGCCGCTGATCACGAATACGTGATCAGATTTTACTTTTGACATCGTCAAGACCTCAGAATCCCTGTGTGATTGGGGATTCTGGGACATGTTCTGAGGGGGGGGGCAGCAGGTTCGAATCCGGACGGTGTAAAATTATTTTTCTTTGTATTTTTGGCTTATTTTACAATGTTTTTAATTAATTTTAAGATTTCTTTTAAATTATTTAAATTTATTTTTTTTAAATTAAAGAATTTCATTATTTATTTTTGAATTTGTAAAAAAAATTCATTTAATTTCAAATTAAATAAATATTCAATTAATAATTTCCAAGGTTGTTTTTAATTAATAAAAGAGTATTTTATTATTAAAAAATTTTTAAATTAAAATGCACTCGATTTTTAACCTTTAATAAAAACGTTTCCTTATTTATTTAATTTTAAACAATATTGTACCTCTCCTAACAATGTTGTACCACTTCTAATCACAGTTGTACCTCTTCTGCTATGAGCTACCATACCATGCGCTACCATACTCTACCATGCGCTTACCATACCATGCGATACCATACCATGCGCTACCATACCATACCATGTGCTACCATACCATACCATACCATGCGCTACCATACCATACCATGCGCTACCATACCCCCCCCCCCATTTTTTTGTTTCAAAATTAACCGTATGAGTTCAACGGATTTAAAAAATGGGCGCGAAGCGCCCGTTCAAGGTCAACAAAAATTGAAAAACGGGCGTGAAGCGCCCGTCTGAGGCCGCGAAGCAGCCTTAATAGCCCAACAAATTTAGAAACGGGCGCGAAGCGCCCGTCTGAGGCCTCGAAGCTGCCTTAATAGCCCAACAAATTTAGAAACGGGCGCGAAGCGCCCGTATAAGCCCAACAAAATTTAAAAAACGTGCGCGAAGCGCCCGTTCGAGGCCGCGAAGCGGCCTAAAAGTCCCAGATAATTTTTAAAAAAATTCCAAATCTCCACAACAAGAGCTAACTTCTAATCACTGTTGTACCTCTTTTAATCACTTTTGACGTCTTTTAATCACTGTTGTACTTCTTTTAATCACTTTTTACCTCTTTTAATCACTGTTGTATCTCTTCTAATCTCTGTAAGGCCAACAAAATTTGAATAACGGGCGCGAAGCGCCCGTCCAAGGCCTTTTTATTTTCTTTTCATATTTTCTTTTGCTGTATAGGCGCATGCAGCCTTGAGGAAGAGCACCGATTGGTGAACACTGTTCGCTCGTTGATCCGCATTAAGAATCCGAATGATCGACTCTGTTTGGCCAGAGCTGTGTTGCTAGGTCTTCACGATTGGCGTTCACGGTCACCAGGCGGAGGCGGACCGACAGCATTCAAAAGTTTCGCAAATCGCCAGCACACCCACGGGCCTGAGGCACGTAACTTATTGAGACGTGCCGCAATTCCCCGCAACAAACACATGTACACAATTGATGACGTCCAAAAAGTACAAGATTGGATTGATCAACGATACGGGCCAGGAGAAATTCGAATTGCAGTTTTTGAGAAGGAACGTGAGTACCGAATTGTGTTCAAGGCAGCATCCGGCGAGGCAGCCAAGTTCAACTTGTGTCTTTTGTTCGAAAATCAACACTTCAACTACATTGGTCGAATTGAGCAACTGTTTCGTGTGCAAGGATATTGTATTGATTGTGAACGTCGCGTGACACGCTGGTACCACCCGCAGGAATGCAAAGTCGTCTGCCGTCTGTGTTTACGTTTTGGCGCAGGGTATCCATGTAAACAACAACAACAACAGCAATCCCGAGCAGATGGGTCAACTGGCAATCGTCTTTGCCGTGATTGTCAATTCGTTTTTCCAAATGACGACTGCTTCGCCTATCATCTGAGCAATCAGGCACCCGCAAGCATGTATAATCAGGGAGGACGCACTTTTCGCCCAATATGTGAATGGAGAAGAGCATGCCGACAATGTGGAGCCATAACCTATGCGAATTATCCACATAAATGTCCAGCCCAAATTGGCCAAACGGAATGGGTGCGCTGTGCACGATGCTCTGGACCCCATCAAAGTGGAGACCCTTGTTTTATTCAGCCTCTCAAAGATGAACCAATGAGGAGGAGAAGGAGAAGAAGAGGGCAACAACAACAACAAAATAATAATAACGATGACGAAGACGATGATGATGATGGTAACGAGGAGGGAGACGACGATCACGGTCATGATGCTGATAATGAGGAAGAAGCTTCTAATCTCTGTTGTACCTCTTTTAATCACTTTTGTACCTCTTCTAATCACTGTTCTTCCTCTTTTAATCACTATTGTACCTCTTTTAATCACAGTTGTACCTCTTCTAATCACAGTTGTACCTCTTCTAATCACTGTTGTACCTCTTTTAATTCACTTTTGTACCTCTTTTAATCATAATCACTGTTGTACCTCTTATAATCACTCTCTTCTAATCACTGTTGTACCTCTTATAATCACTCTCTTCTAATCTCTGTTGTACCTCTTTTAATCACTTTTGTACCTCTTCTAATCACTGTTCTTCCTCTTTTAATCACTATTGTACCTCTTTTAATCACAGTTGTACCTCTTCTAATCACAGTTGTACCTCTTCTAATCACTGTTGGTCCACATGGTGTGAAAACAATTTGTTTATCACACAATGGCGGAAAATACGCTCTTATAATCACTCTCTTCGCACTTCACCGGCGCAATTTGCCACCAAAGCGTATTCTCTCAACGGGACTGTTGTACCTCTTTTAATCACTGTTGTGCGCGAAGCGCCCGTCTTGAGCCTCGATGTGGACTAAAAACCCCTTTTTCTGTGAATTGGATGCACTGCCACGCACATTTGGATTGAACGCTGAAGTTGCAACAGACAGCCTAGGTAGCGAAGCTCAAGAAGCGCGAAGCGCTTTATCTCTGTGCCAGATCCGACGGTTCACGCACCCGCTAGTTGGAATTATATATATGTTATATTGACAAGGGGTTTCGTTTCAAAAACTAATTTGAGCAGAACGGGAATAGATACGGGTCTGAAAGTTATACATTGTATAACCAACTTTTGACGGCGCATCTGGGAAAAATAAGCAGAAAAAATCTCGGTGGCCGACTGAGTCCCAGCGGCGCTAAAACTGACTTTGCTGACAGTCTCAGTGTTACGAAAATTTTTGCATTTGCCTTTAAGGCTTAGTGAACCCCAAAAGATCAATGCCCACACTATGGGCTACAACTTTGCCAGCAAACTTTTTTTGATCAGATCAAACCCCTGACCTGTAGGTTAGGCAACGTAAGAACTACTTTTTTTGGACACTTCAGTACCAGCTGAATGCCGCGCCAGGGTTTGCTCGGAGCGGGTAGTCGCCAGCGGACTTTTTGTAGAGCTTTCAAAGGGCTATCGAACCATGTTTAAAAATTTCGAAAATTTTCAAAAATTTTCGAGCTAGGCCTAAAAAACGATTTTTTGGTTTTTGAATTTTATGATTTTTTAACGAATTTTCCCAGAAAAACGGAGACCACTTTCAAGCAACCGTTTTTCGAGCTCTATCGACTGGTGACATTTTTAGAAAATTTTCGATTTTTTTCCGGAAATAGAAAAAATTTTTGGCCTGAGCGGGACATTTGAGTCCCGGGCCCATAACTCGTCGGGGGTTGGTTTTAGCGAAAAATTGCCTTAGAGCAAAATTGTAGAGCTTTCAAAATGCTATCGATTCGTTCCAAGACCGCTTGATCCAAGAGAGGATGCACTACGAGGTGGACGCACTGAACCGTTTATTCCTTCAGTACACTTGCAGTCCAGACGAAGAGATAATTCTCATTGACATTGTAAAAAAAGTTAGGAGAAACAAAAAATATTTTTTCTTGTTAAAGGTGAGCTTATATCCATATGTGATGAAGGCATTCTCGTTTCCGGTTGGTAACCCACGCGTTCTCACGCGAGAGACACTTCTATGCGCACCGACATCACCGCTTCCCTGGTGTTCTGTCGACGCGAACACATTCAAAGGGCTGTTGTTTGTTCGTGTTCTGCCCCCAGATCCCGCTGTACACCGCTAAAAGTTCCTTTGCTTCCCTATCGAACTACCGACGGGCGCCTAACTTTTCCGCTTTGTGCACGCTGTGCTGACAACCGACAACAACGGGCATGCAAACACATTGATGCGTCAAGGGCATGGGTTTCCGCGTAATTTTGTGAAATTAATCCATGTCAATTTACTTTTTTTGTCCCGGTGTTTAGATACACCCATGTTGAATTGAACAAAGCACTGGAGCTTGGCTATAAAGTTATTGATTTATTTGAGGTAAAAATAACGTATCGTTTATTGACTAAACTTTAAAAAAAAGGTATGGCATTATGAAGAATGGGATAACCAACTGTTTCGTGACTATATGAACACCTTTGTGGGTCTTAAAGTTCAAGCAAGCGGTTGGCCATCCGGTTGTGATACCGATGAACAGCGCAGAGCCTATGTAGATGAATTTAGGCGGGTTGAAGGCATTCAGTTGGACCACAACAAAATTTCAAACAACCCTGGACTTCGGATGGTTGCGGTAAAAAAAAATACAGAATTACAATTTTTAAACTTAAAAAAAACACACAGAAAATTCTTGCAAACTCCCTCTGGGGAAAACTTGCGCAACGAGTCGGTGGAACGGAAGTTCGTTATACCCGAACTCCAGCTGAGTTTCATGCACTGCTCGAATTTTGCAAAAATTTGCAATTTTTTGCCCTTGGGAATTTGGGTTAAAATTTGAAAATTCATAACTCAAAATAGAATTGGTCATTTTATATGCAATAAAACAACAAAAATTGAGAAAAATAAGATGAAGTTAATGCTTTTTATGTTTATTATATGTTACATGTTACTTCAACTGTCCCCTCAATATAAATAACCCACAAATTTTTATTTATTGTTTATTTATTTTCTAATTTAATATGTTACATGTTACATGTTATGTTACATCTAAGGTTGCAACAACCACCGAGCGGTAGACAGCAGGTGCCTGAAGGTGAAGCGCTGGGACAGATGAAGAGGGAACATTGCTCGAGGCGAATATAAAACTTAAGGAATTTTTACGTATTATTTTCCGCAGTTTTTTTCTCTATTTTATAAATTTTATTTGGCATTTTTATAATTTATTAGAAAAAAGTTATAAAAATAAAAGTGATTTTGGGATTCCAGACCAAAGGGGGGTGGTGCACATGATTTTTGAGTGAAAATTTTTTTTCATTAAAAATCTTTCAAAAACATGTCATTAGGGCTTATTTGGGCCGTTGATCACGAATACGTGATCAGTCCACAGAGATGATGTGCTGGACATGGAAGGTGTTCATGTTGTCCCGGGAAGCAACGCGTCGATAAGAATCGAATTTCCACAAATTGGCCGAACTCCATGTTCGGATCTGTACACCTACGATTTGCTTATTTTTACATGTTTAAAAAATTACAGTTAATAATAAAAAATTATTATCTTTTAAAATAAAAAACTTTTTGAAGAATTAATTTTTCAAAATTCCTTTAAATTTTCAATATGATGAAACATATTTCACTATATGTTACATGCTAAGAGAGGAAATTCATAAACTCCCACCCGTTTTCATGTAACATGTAACATATTTTGAAGAGGGCGCGAAGCACCGAGGCCACGAAGTGTTCTTACTAGCTCCACAAATTTAGAAATGGGCGCGAAGCGCCCATCTTAGGGCGTAAAGCTGCCTACAACCCCTTAATAACTTTTCAAAAATTCATTGCTTTCATTATGTTAATACATGTTACATGTTACATGCTAAGAGAGGAAATTCATAAACTCCCACCCGTTTTCATGTAACATGTAACATATTTTGAAGAGGGCGCGAAGCACCGAGGCCACGAAGTGTTCTTACTAGCTCCACAAATTTAGAAATGGGCGCGAAGCGCCCATCTTAGGGCGTAATCATGGAGTTCTAACTGAGAGCCCAAAGCATGCTGCACCCTTCTTCTGATTTTTTGCGCCTCGCGTACCGCTCTGTTTGGACAAGGGACACCCGTTAACACCGCACGGGCTGATCGAAATAGAAGACACGCAAGAGTGCGTTGAAGCGCCGAGGCCACGAAGTGTTCTTACGAGCCCCACAAATTTAGATCGGGGCGCGAATTGAATCCGTTTTGAGCAATTTTCAAAAACTCTGTGTTTGTGAAGGGCGCCCGCTGTAGTTGAAATCATTATGTTAATACATGTTACATGTTACATGCTAAGAGAGGAAATTCATGAACTCCCTCCGTTTTCATGTAACATAAGGTTGCAACAACCACCGCTTCCTCCCAATAATTACTCTACCACTTTTTTTTAAATTTCAATTATTTTAATATTTAAATGTGTTATATGTTAAACTTAAGGAATTTTTACGTATTATTTTCCGCAGTTTTTTTCTCTATTTTATAAATTTTATTTGGCATTTTTATAATTTATTAGAAAAAAGTTATAAAAATAAAAGTGATTTTGGGATTCCAGACCAAAGGGGGGTGGTGCACATGATTTTTGAGTGAAAATTTTTTTTCATTAAAAATCTTTCAAAAACATGTCATTAGGGCTTATTTGGGCCGTTGATCACGAATACGTGATCAGGTTTTACTTTAGACATCGTTAAGGCCTCAGAATCCCTGTGTGCTTGGTGATTCTGAGCCATCATTTTTGTCTGCAGCAGAACGTGAAGCTCATTCATTGAACATTTGTAGTGTTTGCAGAGAAAATCAATCAACGGCACACTCTTCTGCTTTTCATTGCAACTGCACTTGGTTTGTGGTTGCGGGTGCTTTGGCAACTCAATGTTGTCTAAATTTAAAAAACTGTTTTTAATGTCTAAAAATAACTAAATAAACCTTTCACTTGTTCCAGTTCCATTTGATCATTTTGCAATTCCCTCGCCCGCTCCTCCTCCTCACATATTTTGAAGAGGGCGCGAAGCACTCAGGCCACGAAGTGTTCTTACTAGCTCCACAAATTTAGAAATGGGCGCGAAGCGCCCATCTTAGGGCGTAAAGCTGCCTACAACCCCTTAATAACTTTTCTCCTGTTGTCATCTTTTGTTCCGGGTACGCATTGTGGAGCCAATCGGTCGCAAGAATCGCGTCCATTTGTTTAATAGTTAAGAGATTATTATTATTATTATTTCTGTAAAGCTTTATTGTGTATATATAATATTTTTTAAACATGGATAATATAAGATAAACCGTTTTGCAAAAAAAAAAAATGGCAGACAATTTTCAAAAATTTGATGAAAAACACTTACAACTCAGACACCCGTTTACGCTGACAATCTCAGGGAGCACGGGGAGTGGAAAATCGGAATGGGTGCTACGAATTAAATGTACATTTCTTACCCGGTTTCAGCCTGTTTGGTATGATGGTTTGACATTTCCGTTGCCGGTACACCACCAACCATACCTGCCTTTTCCACCACGACCACCACCACCACCACCATTGCTGTTACCGTCGCAAGTGCCACAAATGCCATTTCTTCTTAACCCATTCATCAATCCAATGTCAATGCCGTCCCAATTCTTGCCTCTTCCATTGATGAATCAATTTGCGCATCCGCTTACAGGGCCATTTCCACATCCGGTTTTTGCTCAGACACCCATTCCTGCTGCTTTTTCCCCTCCGACAGGGATAACACTCACCCGTCGCCAACATTTTGAGCGCATTGCTACAGATTTTCATAGCCAGGGCGTCCCACAACAGCAACAACAAACTATACCAATGAACAATGAGGGAACGGGCCGGAATGCTGGTGTTCGACCATTTCTTGAGCAATTTTATCAGGATGGCACTACAACAAATGATTTTTTGGTCTTCGATTGGCAAATTGGATCATACATCCCGTAAACCCTTTCATTAAAGTCTGAGTACAAAGCTTTTTTTTTTGCTTAGTGGATTAACCCTTAAAGTGCTTGAGTTTGATTACGCGGAGAGAGTTCCTTTTCGCAATGGCACAACCGCGCCCGGCATAAATATTTTGTTGGAAAATGAACAACATTTACGTGTTCATATTTGTGCAAGAGAGGAAAGGGCTACCCTTCTTTCAAACACTCTTCTGGTTCGAGGCACTTACCGGTTCATGCATTTGAATGTGAGACCGAAGCGCGATTTTGGACAATCTGTGAACTACACTTTATCTTTCGCATTTGGAAGTTCAGTTCACTTGATTCGGGTTATCCTGTTTTATTTATTTGTCATTTTGAATTTGATGAGTTTAAGGGACCGACAGTAGCATTTAATCCATTAACTCTTCGAAGTCCGAGCGACCGGGTTCCTCAATTTGTTTGTCCAAAAACTAAGCCAAAAACTAATTGATAAATAGATAAAAAATAAATATATAAAAGCGAAACACTAAGAAGCACTCGTTTATTATTTAGAAGAGCGCAAAAAATGCGCAACCAATGCAAGGTAGAGACACAATGCCGACACTTCAAGCTGAGCAACATCCGCCACCACTGTCGCCACAAACAAACAATGTACAGCAGCAACAACCAACTGTACCGAGTCCGCTGAACGAGCGCCAACAGAGTGTACAACCAACGCAGGGTGAACATCCACAAATCCGGGCAAACGCCACCTTGCAACCAAACGTGGTTCAAGCGCAGCAGCAGCAGCAGCAGCAAAGTCATCAGTTTTTGGCACTTGACCACGACAATGACGATCAGCTTTTGAACCAAATTTTTTTGGTAGTAAAAATGTAAAAAAAAATAGACATATCAATTACAGGATCTCACCACTACAGCTGAAATGGAACCTATCGCTTTGGACAACAGCAACAACAACAACAACAACAACAATATGGTTGTTAACGATTTTTGGTTTTGTCTATTTGTTTAATATTGCATTTTGTTTAGAACCCACAAATTTCTTCATCTCGGCGCCGAAACAATGCCAATGCCAATGCCGGACGTGGCCGAGGAAGAGGAGGAGGAACCAGACGCAGAGCGGTGAGACGCATGAATGAATGAAGATTAAAAAAAAACATTTTGTGAATTATTATTATTTGTTTATTTTTAAATAAAGAATGCTCGTCAACAGCCCCAAAGCGAACGAATTCAGTCGTCCCAACCCCAAACGGTCCAAATACTTTCTCCATCAGTGGTTCAACATGGCCAAGGTTTAACACGTGAACAATGCGATAGTATACTTCCCAATCTGGAAGTGAACGAGGCAATGGTCCGAAATGATGAGCGATGTGTTATTTGCCAAATGGGATTTGACTTGGGGTCATTGAATGCTACCGAACTCCCATGTAAACATCTTTATCATTTGTCATGCGCTAGAGATTGGCTTATGCACCAAAATCGTTGTGCCATTTGTATGCGCCGTTTTGTGCTTGACTCTGATGCTTAAATCAATTTGTCTTATGCAAAAATAATAATAATTAGATAAAGGAGTGAACATATTTATTTAAAAAATTCATGTCAAAAATATTAATAATTCAATGACAAATCATTATTTGATGAGACTTTTTTGCAAAATAGTTTTGTGTTATATATGAAAAATAAGATGAGAGCGAATGGGAGCGCCGTAGCATAGTGGTTAACGCTTTTGATTAAATGCTTTGGGGTTCTAATCCGCACGGCGCTCCCATTAGGTAGGAATTAACAGTTATTAACAATACTAACGCTTTATTAATAAGCTTTAATAATAAATAATTGCTTTAATAATAAATAAACAAATAATTGCTTTAATATTAATTAACAAATAATACCATACCATACCATACCATACCATACCATACCATACCATACCATACCATCTCATACCATACCAACTCATACCATACCATACGAACGCTTGTTTAAACGCTCCAAATACATACCATGGACATTGTTGACCGACCAAGGGCTCGAATTCATCTCATACCATCTTCAGGAATATTTCAAAAATAAGAACGTCATACCATACCATACCATACCATACCATACCATACCATACCATACCATACCATCTCATACCATACCCATCCATAAACGCCCATACCATACCGTTCGCTACCATACCATACCATGCGCTACCATACCATACCATGCGCTACCATACCATGCGCTACCATACGATGCGATACCTTACCATGCTATGAGCTACCATACCATGCGCTACCATACTCTACCATGCGCTTACCATACCATGCGATACCATACCATGCGCTACCATACCATACCATGCGCTACCATACCATACCATACCATGCGCTACCATACCATACCATGCGCTACCATACCCCCCCCCCCATTTTTTTGTTTCAAAATTAAATTTATTTGTCATTTTTTATCCATTACTCTGCTCATCGATATAAATTATGTTTTTCAGGTCCAGAAATGTCTAATTTTAATCAGAATGACTTTGCCATTACATCGGTGCACCAAATGCGCAACCGACCTCGGAATACAATTGGTGAAATAGCGGAAGTGCGCTTTGCTCCCCTTGAAGAAGTGGAACGGCCCGATCGTGTGCTCGAGCGTCTTGTACAGCGGCTGTTTGACAGAGTGCTTGATGGACGTCCAGCACCGATGTTAATTGGTCTTCAACTGCATCCACCTACCTTTGAGAATCCATTTACGATTCCACTTCGTCCACCCGAGCAAAACAATCCGGCTGCTATCGCTGATCTGATCCAAAGACTCAATGATCAATCTGCTGCCGGAATTGATCTGACTGGCGGGACAACAGTCACAAAAGTGCTTGCAGTTTGGCCAATGCAATCGGACCACAGTGAATCAGGGAGAGCAGGTTGAAATTTATTTTTATTTTCTTTTCATATTTTCTTTTGCTGTATAGGCGCATGCAGCCTTGAGGAAGAGCACCGATTGGTGAACACTGTTCGCTCGTTGATCCGCATTAAGAATCCGAATGATCGACTCTGTTTGGCCAGAGCTGTGTTGCTAGGTCTTCACGATTGGCGTTCACGGTCACCAGGCGGAGGCGGACCGACAGCATTCAAAAGTTTCGCAAATCGCCAGCACACCCACGGGCCTGAGGCACGTAACTTATTGAGACGTGCCGCAATTCCCCGCAACAAACACATGTACACAATTGATGACGTCCAAAAAGTACAAGATTGGATTGATCAACGATACGGGCCAGGAGAAATTCGAATTGCAGTTTTTGAGAAGGAACGTGAGTACCGAATTGTGTTCAAGGCAGCATCCGGCGAGGCAGCCAAGTTCAACTTGTGTCTTTTGTTCGAAAATCAACACTTCAACTACATTGGTCGAATTGAGCAACTGTTTCGTGTGCAAGGATATTGTATTGATTGTGAACGTCGCGTGACACGCTGGTACCACCCGCAGGAATGCAAAGTCGTCTGCCGTCTGTGTTTACGTTTTGGCGCAGGGTATCCATGTAAACAACAACAACAGCAATCCCGAGCAGATGGGTCAACTGGCAATCGTCTTTGCCGTGATTGTCAATTCGTTTTTCCAAATGACGACTGCTTCGCCTATCATCTGAGCAATCAGGCACCCGCAAGCATGTATAATCAGGGAGGACGCACTTTTCGCCCAATATGTGAATGGAGAAGAGCATGCCGACAATGTGGAGCCATAACCTATGCGAATTATCCACATAAATGTCCAGCCCAAATTGGCCAAACGGAATGGGTGCGCTGTGCACGATGCTCTGGACCCCATCAAAGTGGAGACCCTTGTTTTATTCAGCCTCTCAAAGATGAACCAATGAGGAGGAGAAGGAGAAGAAGCATCGCGTACTAGTCAAAGAAATAAGTGAAATTTTCATCGAAATCAGAACATCCGGTGGTAACCTAATGCCATTTCAATACGGTACATGTACATTAACCTTACACTTTAGAAAAAGTTCCTACTTTTAAAAATGAACAGTGTTCAAATAAATAAAATTCTTGCTCGAAACCCAGTCACGCGTTCGACCTTTTTAGGGTGTTTTCCATCAGATCAAATTCCAGCAGTAGCACACACCAGCTCCTTATTCAATGGTGATTAACGTTGATCCGAGCGGTTCACCTGGTTCACATTGGGTTGCCGTGTATTGCGAGCAGCAAAATCGGGTGGAATACTACGATTCGACGGTGTTCTCCTCCGTTTCTGAATGCACCTGGGGATGACAGTGCTCTACCAGCCAATGTCCACTACAACCCACGAAGACTGTTTTTCCATAGTTTTGACGACGCTACCAACAATGACCCGGTGGACGATTTTATCAACTTTCTCACCGGAAGTGGTCCACATGGTGTGAAAACAATTTGTTTATCACACAATGGCGGAAAATACGACATTCATTTAATACTGGAGGCACTTCACCGGCGCAATTTGCCACCAAAGCGTATTTGCACAACGGGACTAAAAATTTTTTCGATGACTTTGAAAGGGAACCATCAACGACACGTGATCTTTAAAGACTCGCTGAACTACTTTTTCTGTGAATTGGATGCACTGCCACGCACATTTGGATTGAACGCTGAAGTTGCAACAGCAAAACCTTTCTTTCCTTATCTGTTCATTCGGCGTGAAAATTTACACCAAAGATTGCATGGTTTACCGGGCAAAGAATTTTATCAGCCTGATCACATGAAAGCGTCAAAGAGAGATTCCTTTATGAGTTGGTGGGAGGTCGAGAACCGTTCTGCACGCTTCCAATTGCGTGAACAACTCATCCTGTACTGTATGAATGATGTGGCAATTCTGCGCGAAAGTGTGCTTCAATTTCGCCAAATCATTGCTGAAAATACGAGAGGACTGGACCCGTTTAAAATCTCATCCACGGCAGCTGGTCTTGCGTTGGCCACCCTCCGCCGCTGCTTTCTTCCAATGAACAAGCTTGTTAATGCGCCAGAAGGTGGCTACCTAAGGGGGCGGCGAGCATCTGCTGAATCGGCACGATACATTCCTTCGTACCGATATACTTGGAACCTATTAATAAAACAACCCCCCAGAAGCACAATCAGAGGCTAACGTCGAAGACACTGGCTACCGCCTTGATGGATTAGTCACACGTGAACCCCCTCAACGCAACCTTGCCATTGAATACATGGGTTGCTTTTATCATGGTAAAAAAAAAGGTCGCCCTTTTCAACCGAACAAAAAAAAAATGCTTAAAGGTTGCCCCACGTGTTACGCTAACGACAGACAACAAAAATTGGCAGGTGGAAGGACAGCCGAAGACCTGTATGAACGAACCAAGAGGCGGCTATTTGAACTGCAGAATCAGCATGGCTTTGAGCTGGAAGTTGTCTGGGGATGCGAAATGAAGCAGCGTCTGCGTGCTGATCCAGAATTTCGCCGGGTGTACAATGACTCATTCGTTCCAAGACCGCTTGATCCAAGAGAGGATGCCGAACACACTTTCGTTTCCGATGAACGTCAAAAAAAGCTTCCTCGCTTCAACTGGTCACTATGCGACACGCACACACGACAGCGTCGCTGATGAGGGCTTTAAAGCTCGGTGTAAAATTTTTGAGGGTGGGAAGCGAGCCCAATTTCTTTCACGTCTGGACTTTGACCTGGGAAACCAAGAACTTTATTTGTTGAACAATTTGGATCTTTTATTTACAATTTACAAAGCTCGTGACACTTTCATCATGCAGACATTGAAAGCAAACGATACTACCAGATACCGTGTTAGAGTCCATGACGTAAAACTGTATGCTAAAATGATTGATGTTCAGTCATCTTTGAATTTAAGTATCTACAAAACGCTTGAAAAACAACCAGCCACATATGCAGTGCGAAAAACTGAAATCAAATCATGCTTTATAAGTGAAGGTAGGTTTGAAATTGACTACAATGTATTCAGTGCAACAATTCCTCGACGTATGACAATCGCACTTGTCGCAAACGGGGCATTTAACGGAAATTATGCTCTCTCTCCATTTAATTTTAAACCGTTTGACATTCGAGACATTGCAGTGTACGCTGGAGGCATGATTTACCCAATTGTTCCATACAAGCTTGACTTTGCCAAAGATATTTTTGTCCGTCCTTTTGTTGACATGTATGAGGCACTTGGCATGGCTAATTCAGAGCGTTCTTTCGACATCACAAAAGAGCAATTCAAATCTGGTTGGACCTTTTTTGTAATTCCACTCACATCGACGCTCGACGATAGCACAGGGTATGAACTCTTAAGAAGCGGGACAACTAGCATTCGCGCAACATTTAATAGTGCAATTCCTGAGGGCGGAGTTGAAATGATAGTGCTGGGTGAATTTGACCAAATGATAATGATAGACTACAACCGTCACATTGTTTCCGATTCAAAGCTTAGTTAATTAACTGTATAAATAAGATGCATAATGCGAAAAAATGCCACCATAAAAATGGCCTTCTTAAACACTACAGTCAACGCCAGTTTAAAGCCAGAGATACAAGTACTAACATTTGAAAACAAAAGCGTTCATCCTAACCTCCTCGTGCAACTTCTATTGCTTGCCCACTATCTCATTGCTTTTCCCGTTTTCATTTTATGCTGGTATTCTTTGATAAATTTTCTTAAGAGAAGAGGACATATTTCTCAGCGTGATGCCAATGAGATGATGGATGATTTGCGAAATTACCAATTACCAAAAAATTCATCAATTATTTTTCCAAGTTTATCAATAAAGAAATGATTAACGCACAAATATTCAATTTTTTTCACATGATCCCCTTTCAGCCTTGATGAAGATCAAAACTAAATTTAGGAGTGCTTTTCCTTCTTTTGAAAAATTAGGGTTACGTGACAAACGCATATGGGCCAAGCTTTTCCAACAACGTTAATTGGATTGTTATGAGGAGAGTTGACGATCCACCACTCGGATAGAGCCAACTGCAAATCTCTCTGTGCTCATTACGAAAAATTGTCAACGTGCAATCCTGTCTCATGGTGAATTCACGAAGAAAAAACAAAATTGCAATCACATCAAGACCATTTTGGAGTTTGTGTCTCATCATCTTCAACAATAAAATGCATTTTTAATGGATTTTTAAAAAAGTAAAGGACACATTAAATCCTTTTTTTTTTGAAGCTCACAACAAAATGAATCCGTTATCTCTCTCTCTCTCTCTCAATTTTTCTTTGTTTTTTTGGTAGCAATCTCATCAACGTCATCATCATCATCATCTTTTTCTTTTGGCACATCACTGTCATTTTTTCCAGGGCACTTCTTGAACAAATTGACAATCCAATCAAATCCAGTGTAAGTCTGACTGTTCGCCTATGTTGTGGTTTGTCAAATATGTAATAAATTGCAAAAAAAAAACAACCTTAATGTTGACTTTCGCAATTATCTTCACAGCAATCAAATCGTCCAAATGTTTCGCAAGGCTCTCCGGCTCCTTCTCCTTGGCGAGCAATTCAGCAGCTTTCATTCCCAAAAACCAAAGCGTGATGATTGTCTACAACAATCTTACAACGCATAGCGGGAAAAATTGTGGGATCATATTGGATGTTACGAAATCTGTGTGGGTCCAGTGTTGGTATAAAATTCAACAGAGGCAAACGATGGGGTAATGTGAATGAACCAACTATGTTTGTCACACGTATCTCATGGAGTTCTAACTGAGAGCCCAAAGCATGCTGCACCCTTCTTCTGATTTTTTGCGCCTCGCGTACCGCTCTGTTTGGACAAGGGACACCCGTTAACACCGCACGGGCTGATCGAAATAGAAGACACGCAAGAGTGCGTTGTTGAGGCAGACGCAGTCGTATAATGATTGCATGGAATCGTTGGGGATCGTACTCCGAGTTGAATCCGTTTTGAGCAATTTTCAAAAACTCTGTGTTTGTGAAGGGCGCCCGCTGTAGTTGAAATGTCACTGTACAATTTTGAATAGTTAACATTTATTTTTTTTAATCTGACATTAAAAAAACGACAATATTTGAATTAAAAAAAAACACCCGTTCATCATGCATCATCATCATCATCATCACTAAATCATGGTTCTTTAACAACAACAACACTAAGACACTCAAGCGGGAACAGAGAGCTATGATCACCACCACCAAATTGAAGAACACATGGCAGTTGGGGGTAAGCCAGCTTTATACCATGCTTTACATAGTAGTAGACGCGCACCTAAAATGTATTGTGCACATAAATTGGTCGGAAGAAAATGGTTTTTTGCTAATTTACTTAAAGCTTACCGCGCATAGCATATGCAGTTTGAGCTGGATGAATTGTCAGTTCGTTGGTCCTTACAATAGGTTTTGCCTTTTTTTTTGGGGGGGGGGGGCTCAAATAAAATTATCGATTAATAAATTTTAACGGAATTTTCATCATAAAGTCAACAATTATCCCATACCTTTCAACATTCATTGAACATTTGTAGTGTTTGCAGAGAAAATCAATCAACGGCACACTCTTCTGCTTTTCATTGCAACTGCACTTGGTTTGTGGTTGCGGGTGCTTTGGCAACTCAATGTTGTCTAAATTTAAAAAACTGTTTTTAATGTCTAAAAATAACTAAATAAACCTTTCACTTGTTCCAGTTCCATTTGATCATTTTGCAATTCCCTCGCCCGCTCCTCCTCCTCCTCGATGATTTTAAGCCAACTCATTTGTCCTTCCTGAAAATTTATTTTATTTTTTTACTAATATAGTTTTATTAATAAACTTTTTTCATAAAAAAAAGTACCTGTGTTGCTTTATCTTCTTCTTCATTTCCTGTTGTCATCTTTTGTTCCGGGTACGCATTGTGGAGCCAATCGGTCGCAAGAATCGCGTCCATTTGTTTAATAGTTAAGAGATTATTATTATTATTATTTCTGTAAAGCTTTATTGTGTATATATAATATTTTTTAAACATGGATAATATAAGATAAACCGTTTTGCAAAAAAAAAAAATGGCAGACAATTTTCAAAAATTTGATGAAAAACACTTACAACTCAGACACCCGTTTACGCTGACAATCTCAGGGAGCACGGGGAGTGGAAAATCGGAATGGGTGCTACGAATGCTGAGGAATGTGAATGCGCTAGTTTCGGAACCCATCTCGGAGATTTTCTACTGTTATGGGGAGTTGAATCCAAATATAATACAGCTTCAGAAAAGTGGACACATCGGCGTGTGTAGGCATTAAAAACAAACTCATAAAAATATTTGCTGGAAACTTTGAGCCAAAATATAAATATTTAAATAATAAATAATTTACATTTAATATTTGCTATTCTATTTAAATATATAAATAACTGATTATATTAACATTTAAAAACAGCACATTTATTCTAATTATCTTGCAATAAATTACTATTTTTATTTATAAATATGCTTCATCATGTTGTGCAGCCTTAAAAAATTTTTAATGTAAAAAATTCAATTGGTAATTAATTGTGAAAACATTAAAATAACATTTTAAAATGAAAAAATAATAAAAACCAAAAAAGCTACACGATAATAGTTTTTCTACAGATCAAAATTTAATATAGCCAGATCCGACAAATAAACAACCAAAATCGTGGCTTTGAGTTTGGACGAGTCGGCACAGATTACCGCTCCGTTCCTCCTCCGACGTTTCGTGGTCCGTCTCGCTCATCTGTACTGCGCGAAAAAAGTTAAACAAAATCAAAATACAGATCGAGAATTTATTAAACAAATTCAAATTTAGATTGAATAAAGTTAAATAAAATATTTTAATAAATTTAAATGATAAAGTGAATAAAAAACATAACTCCAAAAAAATAATACCGATCACTGAAGAAAAATAAGAATTTGTAAATATAAAATTATGGCAAATTAATTGAAAAAATATTTTTGTTAGAGAAAGAGATAATTATTGATTAGTAGGGATGCGATTTTTAGGCACAAAAAATCGCGAAATAGGCACCTAAAAAGGCAGAAAAAAATCGCAAAATAGGCATTAAATAGGCACAAAAATAGGCAAATAAAATTTTTTATTAACGCTTTTTAGGTAGCGAAACACGTTAAAACTTTAAATATTTCAATTGTAAATGAAATTATTAAATGTTTTAAAGTTTTTTTTCGAATATGAACAAATTTTTAAACCAAAAAATTTTTATTAAGAAAAAAATATTAAATTTAGGGATAATTTTTTTGAAAAATTTTACAATTTTTGATTAGGTGTATGACTGACCTCAGCCATGCACCTCCCTCTCAGACGGTGCCGACGGCACACCAATTGGGCTTTTGCGCTCGCGCATCCAACAAATTGAGCGCAGCAGGGAGCTGAACGAAGAGCAGAAGGCCGCGCAATACCATCAGGAATTCAAACGGCTCAACAAACTGGTGCGCGAGCAGGAGGAGCAGCCGATCAATGTTCGACCAAAGATAAATTAATTTTATTTACATATTTTTTAACCCACGCCGCCGCCGCAAACGATCGATCATTCAACGCCAAAAAGATTGGAGAAAAACATTGTACCATCAGCGTTTGGGTTGAGGAGGCAAAGACACCACTACACACAAAAGGCTGGGGCATTATCAAATCGCAGACCTGCCCAAAAACAACAAAGAAAAGCAGCAGCAGCAGAAACACCAAACAGCAGTGGAAATGGAGAAACGGAAAAAGAAGAGGGGAATGAAATATTTTTCAGCGGGGTCAATAAGAGTTGTGCCAAGTTCAGAGGCGTCATAGCAGGGCAATGGTCGACCTGCCAAAGAAATGGAAATTTATAATTCAAAAAATAAAACAGTTAGCATTTTACATATTTAATTAACATAAATGAGAAACAACTACCAGATGACCAAAAATGCACTGATCACACATATTCGAAAAAAGGGGCACAGTCTGGGAGTCAGTGATCAGGGAAAGGTTTTGCGCGCAGATGGGTCCGAGTTTAAAACGAGCAACGTGGAGGCAATTGTCAGCCATTTGTTGAACAGGGACAAGCGAAGCGAATTCAAAAGGCCGCCTGTGGGCTATAAGGAATTTGCTGATAAGGCTAGAGAGGATCCGTTGCTAAAAAAGTATTTGTTTCCGGAACAGCCTCTACAATTTGGCAAAGGCCTGACTGACTTTAGGCATGGAAAAAGACATAAAAAGAAGTGCGAAGGGGGAGGAGGGAAAAGTGTCTTCAGGTTCAAACCGACACTATGGTGATAGACCGAAAGAAAGAACAGCTGTTGGACCAACTGTACAAAGATGTTAACTCATCGGTCAGCTTTACCAGCGTTGAGCCGCTTTTGCGCGAGGCGAAAAAGGTGAACAATCAAATGAGTAGAAAGGATGTAGTGGACTATTTGGCCACCCAACGCACATACACCATTCCCTCACGCTGGCCGTAAATGATAAATTTATAAAAAAAAATTTAAATCAAAAAATAATAATATTATAAGAAACATTTTTTACAAAGAAAGCATTAAAAAATTTAAATATGATGAATTGTGAATTATGATTTAGAATAAATTAAGTAAAAAACACAAATTTAATTTCCATTCTTTAAGAATAAATCAGCAATTTATTTAATGATTTTTTAATATTACAATAATATTTATTAAAATGTACTAAGAAAGGTTAAGGAAAAAAGCAAAAAAATGCCAACTATTCAAATAAATCAGAATTCCATTATAAAGGGTAAACCATTTTCATTATAAATGATTAAAAGAATTTGAAGCAACTTTCATTAAGAATAATTATAAGTCGTCCAAAACCGAGGAGACCTCATATGTGAAGAATACCAAGAAATTTATTTAAATTGGTTCATTGAT
The DNA here is from genome assembly GCA_004148225.2 of Heterodera glycines. Classification (NCBI taxonomy): domain Eukaryota; kingdom Metazoa; phylum Nematoda; class Chromadorea; order Rhabditida; family Heteroderidae; genus Heterodera; species Heterodera glycines. The sequence goes on from CP049709.1 coordinate 9,508,271, forward strand.
AATTATTATTTATTTATTTTATTAACTAATATAATAATTAAACAATCATTTAAAATATACATGTTGTAATTATTTATAAAAAATGAAAATTAATATATAGAGCTTTTCATAAGAATTAATAATAAATTTTGTCTGCTTTAGCCAGAGTTTTATTCGGAAACAACCACAACCACGTTTCCAGGTGGGTGACCGTGTGCGCATTGAGAAGTACAAACACGTGTTCCAAAAGGGCTACACCGGACGCTTCACCAACGAAGTGTTCACTGTTGCCGAAGTGCACACTGACCGTTTTCCGGTCACGTACCGAATACGTGATGACGACGGTTCCCTGATCAAGGGCCGTTTCTATGCCAACGATCTCTGTCGTGTGCTAGTGCGCAAAAATGATGATGATGATGATGATGATACCCTATATGACATTGAAAAGGTCGTCCGAAAGAGGAAAAAGCAAGGTGTTGAATACGTTTTGGTGAAATGGAAAGGCTACAGTCAACGGCACAACAGCTGGATTCCTGCAAGCTCCATGACATGGAAAAATATATAAAGGGGCTCTTTTTTTTTTAAATTTCAAATGAGAATGCCTTCATCAAACTCATTCTATGTGATCGTTCCTTCCAACACAAATGTTGAAGGAAATCGCACAAACTCTTTTCGAGTTCGACTACCAAGAAAACTTCAATTTAATTCGGAATGGGATGTGGGCTTAGGTGTGATCATATACCCCCATTCGTGGCCCTCACTCGGCACATCAGAGGACCAATTTGTTCAAATTGAATGGAAAATTGGAGAGAATGTTCAAATACCAATTCCATCCTCTAACGTGACAAACCCCGTTGAGCTTTGGAAAAGTCTTTACAAAATGCTTGAAGAAGGCAACAAACCGTTCGCAGTTAAAGTGGAAGGCGTACAGAAAAAATTCACTGAAGCGGCCAATACAGCACGTCAATTGGGCAGAGCCGAGTACATCAATAAACAACAACAACAACAAATAATTATTTTTTCTTAACAAAATGAATTTATATTTACTTTGTTTATGATAAATTAAATCTACAAATTTAAAATAAAACCCAAAAAAATAACTTTTAAATTATAAGTATTTAATGTTAATTATGCAATATTTAAACAAAATAATTAATTAACACCAGTCCCCCTGCGGAATTGGGATGACACTGAAGAGGAATACCAGAAAAAGCTTGATAAGTATTTTTTGCGTCTACGTGGCCGTAATTTAGAACACTTAGAGGGACTGATAACAGAAAAGTTGAATGCGGAAATTGCACTGATGGATGACGAAGAAAGGACAATTCTCGATCAAACCAAAGAATTAGGCATGACAGCATGGATAAAAGTTTTCCAATCAGCGTACTCTGCATGTTTCCTACATTTTGACAGTGCAACGAACAGATTTTCGTTGAAACTGGACGATCGTTATGTGCAAAAAATAAAAATTTCAGACCAATTGGCCTACATTTTGGGTTTTAACTCAACCGAATTCACTGAAAAAGAAACGATTGCAAAATTTATTCCAGACATGAGTGGAGGAGTTGCTTCTTTTCATGTTTATGCACCTGATCTAATTGAACCAATGATGATTGGTATGACTATGACTAGGGCTGGGATTTTTATGTGCTAAAAATCCTGAAATATGTAATAAAATATGTGCTAAAAACCAAAAAAAGGCCTAAATATGTGTTAAAAAATGCAAAAATATGTGCTAAATTTGGAAAAACCAATGGTATTTTTGCATAAAAATTCAAAAAACTCATTCTTTATCATTTTCGCCCGCACAATTGCAAATAAAAAACATTTGGAGGTGTTTGGGGGTAAAATTAGTCCTTTTTGATAAATTGTTTTTAAAGATAATTTTTCCATCAGTTGAGTAAGTGCCAGCAAGAAACTTCGATATCCAGTAACGAATTAATGGAGAATCCGATTTTCGGTACACGAAATAAATAAAGAAAATTTGAAAGAGCCTATAAAAATGGCAAGAAAGTTGATTTTTAGGGGTGCATTTTTGAATTTTTTGTGTTTTTCTTAGATATTTTTTTCAAAAATGCCAAAATATGTGCAAAATATGTGCCAAAACCCCGAAATATGTGCGATATGTTTTTATGTGCGAAAACGCCAAAATATGTGTTTTTATGTTTTTATAAGTCGCTCTAAATCAAAAATTGTGATGCACTTTGAAGCAATTTTGCAACTGCTAAAACGCGCAAAAATATCACCAGATTTTTTTGTGAACAAATTTATGCAAAAAAATGTGTTTAAACAAATATAAATAACTAGAAAACTCAATTTAAAAAGCGCAAAAAAAAAAGAAAGAAAAATGCACGTTGATTTTGATCCTTTTAAAGTTGAATGGTCAGCATTAACCCAAATTTCTCCAGAAGTAGTCGTCCAATACGGTGGTTATAATGTGTTCAGAGGGGTTCCATACCAGCGCGGTAGTGGTATCGGGTCTGTTTTTAGGAGTCTATTGCGTTACCTAATACCAATCGGGAAAGAAATCGGGACAGCCATTGGGCGCCAAGGACTTGAATCTGGAAATCGAGTTCTATCCAATGTATTAGAGGGTAGGGACCTCAAAGAGTCACTTGTCAGTGAGGGAAAAACGGGGCTCAAAAATTTGCTAGAGAAAGCAGCCAACAACATAAATGCCCAAAAAGGTCAAGGGTTCGACTTTAAACGATACACAAAGAGAAATGATGCAAGAGAAGGTGGTGCAATTGGTAAAGCGAAAAAAGGTATAAATAAACTACAATCAAGGTTGGGACCACACGATTTCCTACCAGCAAACACCCCAGCAGGTCGGAAGAAAAAACACACTAAACAGAAATCGGTCAAACGCCTTCGTACCGATATACTTGGTTTTCAAGTAGAAACAAATAAAGTTATTATGTAAATGTAAAAGAAATATGCATTATTATTATTATTTTATTATTAATAATATACCATTTAAAAAGTAACAATACGATTAACAACTCTATGTACAGAAAACCGACAAAATCATAAGAAGAAAAGAAGAAAATAAAAGATAATGAATAACATCGATTAAAAAGAGAAACAACATTATTATTTGTGTATGTAAATGTAAAGCTTAATAAATGAGACTTGAATAATTATCATAACGAAAATATTTTATATTGAGAGAACATTAAAATTGGTCATCACCGACTTTGTTTGTCTCTTACATGTTTTTGCCCACTGTCGTGTGAATTTTTTGAATATTATGTATGAATCAAACGGTAGAATAAAAAAATAATGGGAAAAAATAAATAACTAACATCTTACATACAGTAAGAAGAAATCATTAAAAGTGTAAAAATAATGCCAGTTTTAAAGGTTTAGTATTTTATAAAAATTATTTAAATAAAATTTTAAAAAGTTGATTATATAAATTAGCATTTCATTATTGTTATGATTAGATCTCAAAATCGAAAAATTAAAATCTTTAAATAAAGTTTTAGAATAAATTTACCATGTTTTAAAGCATATAAGCAAATCATAATTCTATCGAATTTTGCAAGTAATTTTTTTAAATTATTAATTACTATAAAGATTAAAAAATAATTGCAATAAAAATTAAAACCAAAAAGTTGAAACCTCTTTTATAGTCACATATTTTAAGCAAGAGAATAATGGAAATAAATTTAAGTTTACAAATATTGCACTGAATTAATAACAAACGAATCAAAAGAATCCCGAAAAGCTTGAGCCTAAGAAATCCTTCAAAGTACATTATATTAAAAGAGCAAAAAGAGATAATAAATACAAAATAAACTTATTTAGAAAAATAAATAAATGAAAAAAAGAAATGATTATTAAAATAATAAATATACCATAAAATTAAAAATTAATGCAATAAAATAATTTCTTTCAGTTTAAAAAGAAATAAAAAATAGAAGATTAATCGCTTTTATATTAAATGTTTATTTAAAATTATTTGCGAACTTTTAGATTCAAAATCAAATAAAGAAGAAACATAAGTTTTTTTAAAAATTAATATGTAAATTAACTCAATCAATTATTGAAAACATTCTTTTTAAATTGTTATTCAAAATTATTTTATAATTTAGCTTGATTAATTTTCCATCTTCTTTTATTAAAATCAAAAAATAATTAATATATGATAATTGTTTTGTATTTTTTAATAATTGTTCAAAAATGAAAATATTTTTCATACTTACTATAATAAACAAAAATAAACCCGCTACGGAAAATAATTTTAAAAATCACCCATGAGCGAAGCTCATAAACTACGCCATACTTACCCAAGAAAAATGTCCGTGAATTTTAAAATAAATTACGTACAATAATCTATAAATGAAAAATGCTATTTTATTATTGACAAAAACGAGTGTCCGTCCGAAAGGTTAGAAGATCGACAACGTCTTGAATATAAATAATTTAGAAAACCACAATGTTGAAAAAAAATTATTTTTACAAAATTTGCTTGCTTCTGAAGACAACATGACTTTAATGATATAAAAACTAAAATCAATTAATACAGAATAATCAAATTAAAGAAAATCTTCAATAAGAGATATCAAATAGTTTATCAATAAAGAAATGATTAACGCACAAATATTCAAATTTTTTCACATGATCCCCTTTCAGCCTTGATGAAGATCAAAACTAAATTTAGGAGTGCTTTTCCTTCTTTTGAAAAATTAGGGTTACGTGACAAACGCATATGGGCCAAGCTTTTCCAACAACGTTAATTGGATTGTTATGAGGAGAGTTGACGATCCACCACTCGGATAGAGCCAACTGCAAATCTCTCTGTGCTCATTACGAAAAATTGTCAACGTGCAATCCTGTCTCATGGTGAATTCACGAAGAAAAAACAAAATTGCAATCACATCAAGACCATTTTGGAGTTTGTGTCTCATCATCTTCAACAATAAAATGCATTTTTAATGGATTTTTAAAAAAGTAAAGGACACATTAAATCCTTTTTTTTTTGAAGCTCACAACAAAATGAATCCGTTATCTCTCTCTCTCTCTCTCAATTTTTCTTTGTTTTTTTGGTAGCAATCTCATCAACGTCATCATCATCATCATCTTTTTCTTTTGGCACATCACTGTCATTTTTTCCAGGGCACTTCTTGAACAAATTGACAATCCAATCAAATCCAGTGTAAGTCTGACTGTTCGCCTATGTTGTGGTTTGTCAAATATGTAATAAATTGCAAAAAAAAAACAACCTTAATATTATTCAATTCTTACCTATAGGTTAAAAAAATTATTCTTGCTTTTTGCGGTTGTGCGCCGTATTCTCAAAAGTAATGGCCTACGAGAGGATCGATCAGAAAAAGTAAAAAGTTTACTAGCATCAAGACTCGTAAAACCCTTCATAATTTTAAAAGCGATAGTTAAGTCAGCAATATTTCTTCGTTTGGCTAATTCTATGATGGGGGCAATCGCTTTTTGGCCGCAAGCCTCACACATGTTATCATCGGACAATTTTCGGCGACAAATGAGCCCCTTGGAACGGAATGGGCATGCCTAAAAACAGAAAAATTAATAATTTAATTAATTAATTAATTTGGACTTTGTAAACACGGTACTGCATATTTGTCACTTTTCCCAAAACATAAAAAACGCCGGCCGAATTGAAGTTGACCACATCGCTGATGTTTTTCGGTTCAACGGAATCCAACTCTTCTTGCTGGCGTGTTCCTTGCTCCGGGAGTTGAAAGCGTTTAAGAGAATTCATTGCAGGAAGATCGGAAAAAACGAAGGAGGATGGAATTTTTTAAAAAAATGGAACACGAATGATTTTTATTTAGAAAAACTGTGGTTAAATAGCAAAAAAAAATGGAGGCGGAAAAAAGAAACTAAAAAGCCAAAAGGCGGAGTCGTAATCTTAGCAAAGCAAAACAAAAACCAATGGGCGTGACCAACAAGAAAAGGGGCGGAGTATTTTTTACTTTCCATGATGACGTCATTTTTTTACAATTTAATGAATTGGATTTTGCTTTCCCAGTGGCATAAAATGGCCAATTGGTTAGCACAGTAAGTTGGTATGGGTTCGAGCCCAGCCGGAAGAAAAGGGTTTTTTGCTAATTTACTTAAAGCTTCGGATATGATATATGCAATAGGCTTGGGTTTATTGATTATTTGTGTACAGTCCTTACAATAGGTTTTGCCTTTTTTTTTGGGGGGGGGGGGCTCAAATAAAATTATCGATTAATAAATTTTAACGGAATTTTCATCATAAAGTCAACAATTATCCCATACCTTTCAACTGCCCCTGTGGCCAAGTGGTTAAGCTCCTCGCTTCCACTCTCAACGGTTCGAGACCGCGACCATGTTTTTGATTTTCCACAATTTATCGGAAATAGTCGCGCAGCTCTCGCTCGTTTAAATTAATTAATTAAAATTAAATTAATTAAATTCTCGCGCACAAGTCCATCCAATAGGTTTCGGTTGAAGGGATCAAAGATCATCCAATAGGTATGGGGGGGGGGGGTCAAATAAAATTATCGATTAATAAATTTAAAAAAACAAATTAAATTAAAGTCGATTTCATTAGTCAGAGAAATCATAGAATGTACTCTCTCTCTCTCTCTCGAGGAGACCATCCAATAGGTTTGGGTTTGTGGAAGGGGATGTCAGAGAAAAAAAGTAGACACACTCAAATTATCGATCGAAAATCAATCGATAATTTGATTGGGAATATTATCTACTGATGCCCAAAATTTAATGTTACCATTTTATAAGACAAATACTAACATTGTTCAAAAAAAATCATTGAATAATTACTAAACAGTTCAACTTTCTTACGTAAATTAAAATAAAGCAAATATGGCTTCTCAGCCGAGACCAGAAAAGCCGGACCTCGGCCAACTGGGGTTTGAATTTTCAAATAAACCATTATTCTCAAATAATTCATTTTTTATCTGCTCCGCAAATGTCGCATGATTTAGTTTAAATAAGTATGTCTACATAATGAAATACTAACTACTATTTGATTATAAGAACAAAAATTCATAATTAAAATGACATGCCATTAAAAACAAACTCATAAAAATATTTGCTGGAAACTTTGAGCCAAAATATAAATATTTAAATAATAAATAATTTACATTTAATATTTGCTATTCTATTTAAATATATAAATAACTGATTATATTAACATTTAAAAACAGCACATTTATTCTAATTATCTTGCAATAAATTACTATTTTTATTTATAAATATGCTTCATCATGTTGTGCAGCCTTAAAAAATTTTTAATGTAAAAAATTCAATTGGTAATTAATTGTGAAAAACATTAAAATAACATTTTAAAATGAAAAAATAATAAAAACCAAAAAAGCTACACGATAATAGTTTTTCTACAGATCAAAATTTAATATAGCCAGATCCGACAAATAAACAACCAAAATCGTGGCTTTGAGTTTGGACGAGTCGGCACAGATTACCGCTCCGTTCCTCCTCCGACGTTTCGTGGTCCGTCTCGCTCATCTGTACTGCGCGAAAAAAGTTAAACAAAATCAAAATACAGATCGAGAATTTATTAAACAAATTCAAATTTAGATTGAATAAAGTTAAATAAAATATTTTAATAAATTTAAATGATAAAGTGAATAAAAAACATAACTCCAAAAAAATAATACCGATCACTGAAGAAAAATAAGAATTTGTAAATATAAAATTATGGCAAATTAATTGAAAAAATATTTTTGTTAGAGAAAGAGATAATTATTGATTAGTAGGGATGCGATTTTTAGGCACAAAAAATCGCGAAATAGGCACCTAAAAAGGCAGAAAAAAATCGCAAAATAGGCATTAAATAGGCACAAAAATAGGCAAATAAAATTTTTTATTAACGCTTTTTAGGTAGCGAAACACGTTAAAACTTTAAATATTTCAATTGTAAATGAAATTATTAAATGTTTTAAAGTTTTTTTTCGAATATGAACAAATTTTTAAACCAAAAAATTTTTATTAAGAAAAAAATATTAAATTTAGGGATAATTTTTTTGAAAAATTTTACAATTTTTGATTAGGTGTATGACTGACCTCAGCCATGCACCTCCCTCTCTTTAAAAAAAAAATTAATATTACCTTTAATGATAGCAACACAAAATTTTTTGAATTTTTCACTTTCAGCGCTTATCAAAGACGCCGGAGTTAAAAATTCTCAATTTCATAAAATTCTTTAGCAAACTAATAAAGCTAAAGAAATATAATACAAAAATAAATAAAATTCAATTATAAATTAATTTTATTTACATATTTTTTAACACATAAAAAAAGTTAAAGCAACTGATAATTTCATTCAACTTTTCTCTACTAAATAAAAAAAACTATTAAATAAAAGTCAAAATCGAAAATGCCAACAGTTAGATGCATTTATTTTTTAAAAAATTGCAAAATAAATTTTAGCTTTAAAAAGGAATAAAAAAAGATTGGCCGACATTTGCGGCTTGAAATTTCGGTGTTACATTTGTCGCGCCCAGCAAAACGAAATATTTTTCAGCGGGGTCAATAAGAGTTGTGCCAAGTTCAGAATTTTTGTAGCAGGGCAATGGTCGACCTGCCAAAGAAATGGAAATTTATAATTCAAAAAATAAAACAGTTAGCATTTTACATATTTAATTAACATAAATGAGAAATCTATAGGACAGACATTTGCCGAATGCTTGTAACAAGAGCATAGGTACATTGGATTACAAGAAAAAAGAGTTAAAGACAATAATTAAATTTATTTAACAATTATTTAATTAATAAATAGCGCAATAAATTAAATTCCGGAAAATTTTCGGGTCTCATTCCCATTGTTTTTTAAAAAAATTTTGAAAGAAATAGAAGCACTTTTTAATAAATCACAGAGGATTTTACCGAATAAATAAGCCAAATACTTTTTTAACTCTTCTTCATTTATTATATATTTTTTACTAGCAGCTCTGAGGGCATGCGTGCCGAGTGGAGTCTTCTGGGCCTAGCAGTTCGGGGGGGAACCGGTAAACCGCCACGGTGTAGACCGTCGCGGCTGTAAGTGCAGTAGCAGCTACCAGAAGATGCGTGGAATCGCGAGTAATTTATTTGAAAAATATTATTGAATTTAAAAAGACTTAATAAAAAACAATTTTTTTTCTTGCTGGGTGTTTGGATGGGGGGGGGGCTGCCGACCCCGCCCCCAACCCCCCACCCCCCCTCACGCTGGCCGTAAATGATAAATTTATAAAAAAAAATTTCAAATCAAAAAATAATAATATTATAAGAAACATTTTTTACAAAGAACAGCATTAAAAAATGTTAAATATGATGAATTGTGAATATGATTTAGAATAAATTAAGTAAAAAACACAAATTTAATTTCCATTCTTTAAGAATAAATCAGCAATTTATTTAATGATTTTTTAATATTACAATAATATTTATTAAAATGTACTAAGAAAGGTTAAGGAAAAAAGCAAAAAAATGCCAACTATTCAAATAAATCAGAATTCCATTATAAAGGGTAAACCATTTTCATTATAAATGATTAAAAGAATTTGAAGCAACTTTCATTAAGAATAATTATAAGTCGTCCAAAACCGAGGAGACCTCATATGTGAAGAATACAAGAAATTTATTTAAATTGGTTCATTGATAATTATTATTATTTTATTTTATTAACTAATATAATAATTAAACAATCATTTAAAATATACATGTTGTAATTATTTATAAAAAATGAAAATTAATATATAGAGCTTTTCATAAGAATTAATAATAAATTTTGTCTGCTTTAGCCAGAGTTTTATTTATTTTTTGATTTTCTGGGATCTCCGCACCCAATCCCGGCCGGGAAGGATGATAAACATTCACACCTAAAGATGGTCTTGACGATCAAACATGAAGCAACTTTTCAAGAACTAAAATTTAATAATTGCACCAAAAAATCTTAAACGCGTTAAAATAAGTAAACCACGGTTAAGAAATTTACCCGCAATTCTCGTCTTCCCTTTTTTAACCATGGTTAACGCTTAACCACGGTTTATTTAACCGCGGTTAACGCCTCTAAACCACGTATTTTCATTTTTTGGTATTCTCGTTTTCCCTTAGTTAACCGCGGTTTAATTTTTCCCTTGTAATTTTAACCACAACTCGTAGCAGAGTTAAGCTCTTGGTTAAGAGAAAAACTAAATAATTTTCAAAAAATATGCCCTAGTAAAATGGAAAATTTTTCAAAAAATTTTCCCCGAATATTAATTTTTTCTTTAAAAAACTTTATTTTATTTTTTATTTTTATTCTTTTCTTGAGAACTTATTTTTGAAAACGAATTTTTCGTCTAAAATAGAATGAAAAAATAGTTAATAAAAAAATTTATTTACAGATTTTTGATACCTATTATTTGCTGCGTAATTAGTTTATATATTTTTTTAAATTTTAATCAATGAAAATAATTCTTACGAATTTTAGAATAAAAATTAATAGGATTTACAAAAACAAAATTCATTTTAAACAACGACAAATTCAAATTTTCATAAATTAATATTTTTTATTCAAACAATTCTGGATGGTAGAGAAATTTATTAATTAAATACAAATTGAATAACCGCAAAATATTATTTATTTATCTAGCAAAATGAATAATTATTTTTTCTTAACAAAATGAATTTATATTTACTTTGTTTATGATAAATTAAATCTACAAATTTAAAATTAAAACCCAAACAAATAACTTTTAAATTATAAGTATTTAATGTTAATTATGCAATATTTAAACAAAATAATTAATTAACACCAAGAAAAACACAATTCTTTTTAAAAAATATTTGCAGCCGGAGCACATTATTATTGAGCATTCATCCCCATTTAAAAGTATAAAATTCAGTTTAATATACTAAATAACTGCTCTTATTTTTATATCCGTCATACAAATTCGAAATTTATATTTTTTATATTTCAAAAGCAAAAACAAATTCATCAATTTTCTGGTAAATAATTAAAAACATAAAATAAGATTTCGTATAATATTTAATTAACTAATTCATAAACGTCAACCACATGCTGAAAATTAGCCTTCCTTCGCATGAGTTTAAAGAGCAAAAAAATAATAAAATTAAACTTATTTTTACAATTATTAAATAAGTGAAATGAATTAAATAAATTATTATTATTATTGTTTGTTTATAGAGAAAACAGTTAAACTGTTAACTCAATAAAGAAAAAATTCAAAAAAATATTGTAGGCGTCCGATGACTATGACTAGGGCTGGGATTTTTATGTGCTAAAAATCCTGAAATATGTAATAAAATATGTGCTAAAAACCAAAAAAAGGCCTAAATATGTGTTAAAAAATGCAAAAATATGTGCTAAATTTGGAAAAACCAATGGTATTTTTGCATAAAAATTCAAAAAACTCATTCTTTATCATTTTCGCCCGCACAATTGCAAATAAAAAACATTTGGAGGTGTTTGGGGGTAAAATTAGTCCTTTTTGATAAATTGTTTTTAAAGATAATTTTTCCATCAGTTGAGTAAGTGCCAGCAAGAAACTTCGATATCCAGTAACGAATTAATGGAGAATCCGATTTTCGGTACACGAAATAAATAAAGAAAATTTGAAAGAGCCTATAAAAATGGCAAGAAAGTTGATTTTTAGGGGTGCATTTTTGAATTTTTTGTGTTTTTCTTAGATATTTTTTTCAAAAATGCCAAAATATGTGCAAAATATGTGCCAAAACCCCGAAATATGTGCGATATGTTTTTATGTGCGAAAACGCCAAAATATGTGTTTTTATGTTTTTATAAGTCGCTCTAAATCAAAAATTGTTCGGAGAAAACGCTATTTTTGGGCTTCTCTCGCCATAACTAAGCCGCAAAAAAAATATGTTAAAACATAAAAATCCCAGCCCTAACTATGACGATTGTGGATTCATTACACCAAGAAAAAAAAATATTTTCTAATTTAGTTTTTAATGCATATATGGAGCCAAACTTTAAAATGTAACAAATGTTGAAATGTAAAAAAAAACAAATTTTAATAAAATTATATTAAATATTCAGCAACAGTGATCCTTAAATATAAATATAGGAATTGGAAAAAAACATCTCATCAACAATAATTTTACCCAAATATAAAAATAAACAAAATAATAGAGTTATTTATAAACGCTCATTTTAATGGGTTTTGACTAATGACACGGCACCGAAAAAAAGCTCCGCAAAAAATGGAGTTGAACAACAAAATATTTTCGCTTTTTATCGTATTATTTGTTTATTGAATATTATCTAGATTAATTTAAATTTACACAAAAGTGGAAAAATAATCTTGAAAAATTTGCAAAATATTTTCAATTTTTTATCATTTTTTTCGTGTTTTGATTTTAAATTTTTTGAAAGTAAATTAATTCCAAATTCAATAAATTTATAAATAGTAAAGTTTATAATTTCATAAAGTATCAATATAATTTTTAAAAAACCTTTTACTAATGAATAATTTATAAATTTATTGAAAACTATTTTCAAGTAGAAACAAATAAAGTTATTATGTAAATGTAAAAGAAATATGCATTATTATTATTTTATTATTAATAATATACCATTTAAAAAGTAACAATACGATTAACAACTCTATGTACAGAAAACCGACAAAATCATAAGAAGAAAAGAAGAAAATAAAAGATAATGAATAACATCGATTAAAAAAAGAAACAACATTATTATTTGTGTATGTAAATGTAAAGCTTAATAAATGAGACTTGAATAATTATCATAACGAAAATATTTTATATTGAGAGAACATTAAAATTGGTCATCACCGACTTTGTTTGTCTCTTACATGTTTTTGCCCACTGTCGTGTGAATTTTTTGAATATTATGTATGAATCAAACGGTAGAATAAAAAAATAATGGGAAAAAATAAATAACTAACATCTTACATACAGTAAGAAGAAATCATTAAAAGTGTAAAAATAATGCCAGTTTTAAAGGTTTAGTATTTTATAAAAATTATTTAAATAAAATTTTAAAAAGTTGATTATATAAATTAGCATTTCATTATTGTTATGATTAGATCTCAAAATCGAAAAATTAAAATCTTTAAATAAAGTTTTAGAATAAATTTACCATGTTTTAAAGCATATAAGCAAATCATAATTCTATCGAATTTTGCAAGTAATTTTTTTAAATTATTAATTACTATAAAGATTAAAAAATAATTGCAATAAAAATTAAAACCAAAAAGTTGAAACCTCTTTTATAGTCACATATTTTAAGCAAGAGAATAATGGAAATAAATTTAAGTTTACAAATATTGCACTGAATTAATAACAAACGAATCAAAAGAATCCCGAAAAGCTTGAGCCTAAGAAATCCTTCAAAGTACATTATATTAAAAGAGCAAAAAGAGATAATAAATACAAAATAAACTTATTTAGAAAAATAAATAAATGAAAAAAAGAAATGATTATTAAAATAATAAATATACCATAAAATTAAAAATTAATGCAATAAAATAATTTCTTTCAGTTTAAAAAGAAATAAAAAATAGAAGATTAATCGCTTTTATATTAAATGTTTATTTAAAATTATTTGCGAACTTTTAGATTCAAAATCAAATAAAGAAGAAACATAAGTTTTTTTAAAATTAATGTGTAATTTAAATCAATTAATTATTGAAAACATTCTTTTTAAATTGTTATTCAAAATTATTTTATAATTTAGCTTGATTAATTTTCCATCTTCTTTTATTAAAATCAAAAAATAATTAATATATGATAATTGTTTTGTATTTTTTAATAATTGTTCAAAAATGAAAATATTTTTCATACTTACTATAATAAACAAAAATAAACCCGCTACGGAAAATAATTTTAAAAATCACCCATGAGCGAAGCTCATAAACTACGCCATACTTACCCAAGAAAAATGTCCGTGAATTTTAAAATAAATTACGTACAATAATCTATAAATGAAAAATGCTATTTTATTATTGACAAAAACGAGTGTCCGTCCGAAAGGTTAGAAGATCGACAACGTCTTGAATATAAATAATTTAGAAAACCACAATGTTGAAAAAAAATTATTTTTACAAAATTTGCTTGCTTCTGAAGACAACATGACTTTAATATAAAAACTAAAATCAATTAATACAGAATAATCAAATTAAAGAAAATCTTCAATAAGAGATATCAAATGAATAAAATTTAAAACTTAAATCCCACGTCATTGGCAATTGCATTTAACATGAAAATAAATTTATTGATCAATAAACGAAAATTTCTAGCAAAATGGCCGATGAAAATTCAATTATCGAAAACCAAAAAATAATAATAGAGGAAAACAAAGCTTTAATTTATTTTTATTTATCTTTAATTTATTTTTATTTATAAGTGTTTATTTAAATAAAAGTCTATATTAAATGTACGAAACAAAACAGTAGTCTGCTCTGAGACGAACCATCGATACAGATTAAGACATGAGATAAAAATAGTAAAACAAAAATTTAAAAACGATAAAAACAAAATATAAGTTATCAGTTGAAATAAATATATAAAAATACATTATTTCTATAGTTAAAAAATAAAATTTAATTCAGAAAAACTTAAATCCCACGTCATTGGCAATTGCATTTAACATGAAAATAAATTTATTGATCAATAAACGAAAATTTCTAGCAAAATGGCCGATGCAATCAGCAGGAGAATAGTTGTCAAAAAATTATTTATTAATTTTCATTAAATGTGTGAATTTTTTCAGTGCCCTGTAACAGGGATGTGACTTGTCTCAGAAAAGACGAGAGCGAGAGTTTTGGCGAGAGGCGAGAGTCACAACTGTCTGAATTGGAACAATTGGTAAATTATTCAAATTCTTACCTATAGGTTAAAAAAATTATTCTTGCTTTTTGCGGTTGTGCGCCGTATTCTCAAAAGTAATGGCCTACGAGAGGATCGATCAGAAAAAGTAAAAAGTTTACTAGCATCAAGACTCGTAAAACCCTTCATAATTTTAAAAGCGATAGTTAAGTCAGCAATATTTCTTCGTTTGGCTAATTCTATAAGCTGACAGATTTCAAGTCTTTCTGAATATGATCTATGTAAAAGTCCGCACTTTTTAAAGGCTTTTCTCGTGAAAAATTTCTGGACTTTTTCTATTCGTTCTATATCTTTTTTTAAGTTAGGGTTCCAAATTTCAACAGCATACTCTAATTGAGGTCTGACGTAAGTCTTATACATTCTAATAACCGTTTTTAGCTCTCTTGTCTTCATTATTCTCAAAATATGATATGCCTTTGACTTTTTCTAAGCTTGGAATAATTTTCCCATTAAGGAAATATTCTTTTTTTATATTATTTTTGCCAATATACAATGTATGACTCTTTTCTACCGAATTTCAAGGCCGTTAGATTTGGCCCATTTTTCAAGAATTTTTATGATGAGATTCATGCTTTCGCGTTTTTGGTTTTTTTAAAGTTCCGAGATGTTTATTATATTTTATTAGCTCGAATTAATTGAAACTAATTTATGTTTTATTGATATTTAATTTAGTTTTAAAACCTCTTGAGAAAAATATTTATTTTAAGCAATTAATTATTCTGAAAATTTTTTCAAAAATATATTTATTAATTTAAAAATATAATAATTATTAATTTTAACATAATCTCTTATATAGTCAACTCACTTGTTCTTCATAGCTGATGGATTACCTCACTATTAAGGGTGCTATGTTTTATTTCAAAATTAGCATTAATAAATCAGTTTACTTCACATTTCTTTTTTAGACATAAAAAATGTTAATCGTACAATTATATAATTTCTCTGAAATGGAAAGATCATTTAATATTTTTGGGCTTGACAATCGCTGTATTTAAAAGAAAAATATTTGACTTGATTTTTATATTCACTATTATTTTAACTTTCATTTTAAAATTATTTTAATGTTATAAATAATACTTTTATTTGATAGTCTGTTATTTTTTTATTAATCTTGCGCTGATCGAGCTAATACGTATGCTTCATGTTTAGCTTGATATTATTGTAAATTTTTATAATTTAATTTTTGGAGGTTTTTTATTATTATTTTGATTATTAAGAACTAAAAAGAATATTTTTAATCAAGATGTATGCATTAATATTACATAAATTATTTTATTACTTAATATAGTTTTATATCAATTATTAACATTTTTCAGTAATTAATTCCAATAATTCTTTCTTATTACTCGTTGGGTGACATTGCAATGAAATCGATCATGACGTATATTTGTTTTTCGTTTTATTAAATAATAAAAACCCATTTTTTCGAAATAAAAGTAAATGTTTTTGATTTAATGAAAAGAAGATTTTTAATTGGTTGCTTTGTTAAATTAATATTATTTCATTTTTTATTTGAAATAATTAATTTTTTATCTATTATTATGTTACTCTTTCCATATCATATTCTCGCACATAACTGTCGCAGAGTCTATCTTCTTGCTCCGTAGATTTAATGTATTTTTTGTAATTAATATTTTATATATATATAAATATAACTTTCTTTATTATTATTCTTCATTTTATTGCTTGGTTACATTTTTTTAAACTAATTTTTCTTTTTGGTTGCTAGCAGTAAAAATCTTTTGTAAATTAGGATTATGTAATTTCTTTTTTTTTTCATTTTTGTTTTTTTTTACTATTGGATGCACATTATGAATATAAATGTAAAAAACTTAATTTATTTTTTTAAATAAATTTTATTAAAACGATATTTTAATTTTTCTCCGTTAGTTATGTTGCTTTATTTATCCAATGTCTTCGTACACTGCTCGCAAACCCCAGCTTCATGTTCCGTACATTTAATATATTTTTGTAAAATATTTTTTTAAATATAAAAATGTTTTTACGTTTTTAGGTTATTTTTATTATTCATATTATTGATTTGGTTATATTTAAATTTATTTAATTTTCCTTTTCGCTATGCAATTCGTAAACTAAAAATCTATGCATCAATTGTTATATAAACTATTTATAATCTATATTTGTTTATTTAAATTGAAATTTCATCTTAATAATCACTCATCATTTTTTTTAATTTAAGTCTTGTAAGAATTTTATTTTTTATTAATAATTTTTGATTGCAATATAAAATTTAATATTTTTTAATAAAAATTTACAATTGAAAATTGAATACATTGTATTTTAGTGAGTGCAGTTTGTTGATAAATGACGTAAAGATGTTCTCTCGCCCTTTCATGTATTTTGTTTAACAATAAAAATTGCCTTTTTAAATTTATTTTTATATCGATTAGTATTATGTATTAGTATAAAGAAGAAATTATTTGAGTTAACTTAATAAAAAACATTTTTCTGTTTGGTTCTTCTTATGAATTGACATGAAACAAAAAATATTGCATTAATTTTTAATTATTGTTTTAATCACTAAAAACGATTTTGATTTTTGAAATTTTTCGCCTTATACAAATTTTATAAATACTTGTTTTAAATTTATCAAAATTTTAAATTTTATTTTATTTTGCTTGTTAAAATTTTTTGTCTCTACCATTTATTAAAAAACATAATATGTTTTCGTATGAAAAATAATAAAATAATTAATTGTCTTGTTTTTTTAAACTGTTTTATATTTTTAATGATAGGCTTTAATTACTTAACATTCCTTTTTATAATTTTTTTTATTAAATGTTTTATTTATGATTTATCTTTTAAAAGAAATAAATTTTTATTTCAGTTTCAAAACATAGGTGGAAGTGCTTCCTGTAGCAGCTATTTTAAAATGTTTTAATGATTTTTTAAAAAATAAAAATTAAAGTTATTATTAATAATTTCCTAATAAATAAAAACATTATTAAACAAAATCATTTTATTTATTTTTTATTAATAAAAATGAATCAGCTTGTTTTAAAGAAAATTGAACTATTACACTAAAAATTAAGCAAAAAAAAAATAATATATTAATGTAATTCATAATAAATACATATAAATTTCATAAAACAAAAATAAATATAATTAAAAAAAAGAATTTAATTATTTAGTAAATTTAAACTTGCATATTTTGTGATTTTTTCTGAATTATATCATTTTATGTTTTTTTCAATTCTTTTTGGTAGCAATTTTTGCAATTTAAATAAAAAATCGTAAAAGTTGTCAAAAGTAATGCGATGGTGAATCAAAAAATTGATCAAATAAATGATAAATTTCATTTTATACATATTTAATAGATTTAAAAATCAAATTAATTTCTTTATATTTATAAAAGAATTTAAAAAAACTATTATTTTAAATTGGGAATAAATCAATGCTTACTCTGAAAAATTTTATGAAAAAAATAATAATTTAAAAAAGTTTTTACTTACTTCTAGAAACAAAAATAAAAGTTAATTTAAAAAGGAAACATAAGCAATAATTTTGTAGAATAATATCGTAAAATTTTATTTATATTTCAAAAAAATATTAATTAAAAATATTAAAATGCACAAAGCACCCAAGTGGAAATGAGAACAGCGTGTACAAAACATGAGATAAGTAAAGCAATATTAATAACGGATACAAAATTAATTGTTTTGCAGTTATTACATAAAATAAAATGAAATTAAAAATAATTAAATTTTAAAATAAATCATATTTTACGAAAATATAAATTTATATGAAGTCATAAGAAAATACCAAAGAAACAATAATTTTTGCAGCTAAAAATTATTTCCGAAAACCTAAAATGTGTAATTGAAGCGTGAAAGGATTACCAACTTAAAAAGCGTAGAGATCTAAAGTAATTTAGTTTTATACTGTTTGACATAAATAATGAAATTAATAATAATAAAAATTAAATTATCCTTAATATAAATTGCTTTTATGTTTCGTATTGAAATTTAAATTTTTTATTTAAGGCGGAAGTGGCTCATCAAACCCAAATTTTATTAATTAATAAAAAAAATAAAATATTCGTTAATAAAAACAATCGATGTTAATATGAATAAATAAAAAATAAAACTATTTATGAAATAAATTAGAATTTTTGTTAATTTATAAAAGTTAAAAGTTTGTTTCATATTTTATTAATTAAATGTATAATATTAAAATGAAACACATAAATATTATTAATCTAAACTTGACTTCATAAATAATTAATATGGGGACAACAAAAAGAAAACCTTAACAAGTTGCAAGCATTTGAAATAATATTTGTTTTTTAATAATTAATTAAATAAATAACAATATTAAAACATTTTATACTAATAAGAATATGTTGAAAAAGAGAAAAGTTTATAATTTTGCAAAAAAGATACTGAATATAAAAATAAAGAAAAAAGATGTTAGACCTAAAAGACCAAAAACAAAGTTTTATTAAGTTTTAAGTCTCCATTCCATATTTTCATATTTTTTAGAAATTTATGAAAGATATAAGGAAATGAAACATAATAAAACAAAATATTTCTATTTACTTACCTTCATTATAAACAATAACTAATAAAAAATAAATATCCTTTAAACTTATAGTACTTTATTAAATAAAACGAATATAAAAACTCCAATAAAACATAGAAAATTATTTAAATTTATCCACATATTCGAACTTTCATTTAAATCTCAAAGTCTTTGTAATTACAATTTTTAAAATATGATTTATAATGCATTCATTATACAATAAAAATTGACCCGCCTAAAGCGCAATGTGGAGAAGGTTTCATGGTCGTGATATTAAAGAGCAAAAAAAAAGATAAAAGATACGAAATAAACTTATTTTAAACTTAATTAAATAAAAAAGAATTAATAAATGATCACTACAATTAAAAATATTAATAAATTATTTTTACAATAAAACTGTGAAGGATTAAAGAACTATTTTATTTTGGATTATAACGGATAAAATTACATAGATAAAACATGTGAATTTGCAACAAAATTTAATTTTAATTCTTTTTTAATATTGAAAACCCCTTTATAGTCATATTTAAACAAGAGAATAAATAAAAAATATATTTACATTCATGAATAAGAATAAAAAAGAAATTTAAAAGTTAAATAATCAAAAAATTTAAATCATTTTACAATTTACATTACAAAATAAAAATTACATAAAAGAAAGAAATTAATTTAAAAGTAAAACAAAATTAAAAATGTTAGCATCCGTTTTTTTGTGCCAAGAATGTAATATAATTTAAAAATCTCACCAACAAATTTTAAATTCCGCTTTCAATCCAGCAAAATAATAAATGATTAAATAGTCCAAAATAAAATTTTTAAAGAAATATTTATTAAAAAATTACTATTTTATTCATTTATTATTAATAGACAAATCGCGAAATTTGACAGGAAAATAGTTTTGTAAAAATGAAATAAGAAAAAATATTTTAAATAAAAAAAATTTTCTTTTCAAATTGTGGGTACAAAAGAAGGAAAATTAAATTTTAAATTATCCTAAATAAATAAACGAGGATTGAAATAATAAATATGGTTATTTTATTTGTATTTTCCTAAAAGCAGAAATAAACAAAACGGAAAAATATTGTAAAACACCAAAATTCAAGAACAATATTTTTCCCTGTGGTGCCGACGGCACCGCCGGACCTCAAGAAATCCTTATTCTCTTAAAAATTGACCAAAGTTGCAAATTTTAACATTTTTGGACCAAAAGCCGTAATAAAATGCACTCAAATTTTCGAAATTTTTTACAGGCGTTGCCTATCGGCATCGCAGGAGAAATAGATATCTTATTATTATTATTATTATTATTATTATTAATAATTTGTCTGTTTGCACAATGAAAACAGAAAGAAGCATCCTAGAATTAAAAAATATGTCAATAATAGAAAATAAAATATATGCATATTATCAATTAATTATAAAAATAGAGGTAAATAGAAAATTTACATTGAATAAGTAAACCTTTTTAATTAAATTAAAAAATAAAATTTATCATAAGTTTTGTTGTTATATTTAAAATTAAATAATTAAGATAAAAATAAATATAATGATTATATTTCGTTTTATAACATAATAAATAAATTACAAACTATAAACCACACCAAAAATTTAAAATGTTTTTAAAATAAAATATTTATTCGGGTTTTGATTACATATCAAATTATTACCGTATTGGAGGAGCTGAACAATTAATGACCAAGCAAAGAAAGACGGTCAATAGAGAAATGGAGTTCATTGGATAATTAATTAATTATTAGAATTTAATATTAATACTATTTAATTTATTTACTATTAAAAATGATTTTATTTATTTTATGAATAAAATATTTAGTTCCCAAATGATCAAATGAAATGAATGAAAGTGGTAGGATGGAATTGGTTGGTGCAGTGAATTCCGTCGTTGGACCAATCACTGAATTTTCTGTGTCGACGTGTAAAAAAGTGGGGGAAAAGCAACCAGCAAAGAAGAAAAAGCTGACAAACGATTTGCAGCAGAGATTGCGAACACAGATAAATGACATTTATTCATTTATTTTTATTTTTTTTTAATATTTTGGCCAAATCATCACAAAATCATCCGACAAAATTTACACCACTTTTTCATTGGACATTTTGGCGTAAAATGTGAAAGAATGCATAATTAACTATTTATTATAGAATTAATAATTTTACAAATTTGTGAGTAAAAAATGATAAAATTGAATAAAGCCGAGCTGATGGAGGTAATTGAGCACTGTTGTCTGATGGACCCCGAACTCTGCTGCAAGTTGGCGCGAACTAGAACACGGATGCTGCTGAACGTGCTGCTCCAAGTCATCCGAATCGAGAGCAGGTGGTCGTCCGGAGCGGGGTTCATCTTCGAGCTGCTCATTGCCTTCACGAAATTTTGTGAACCATCGCTTAACTGTAGAAAGAGAGAGTGCATCATTGCCCTCACTTTCACAAATATTTCGAAGAGCTTGGGTTGGGGTAGAATTTTTTCGGAATTCGTAAAGTAACAGTTGTCTTAGGCGAATTTTGTCCATTTTTTGAAAATCGTTCGATTTTGCAAAAGTAATGGCTATACAACAAATGCAAATGGCCAAAAGATGGCCAACCGTCCGCTAATTCATCCCAATTGCCTGCCTCCCTTTTTCAATCTCTTTAGAATTAAATATCATTTTTTGCATAATTTGTTTTTTCAGAGGGTCAGAACTTTTTCATCAACCCAATAAATATAATCTCAGTGTGGGGGAACCGAAAATAGTCTCAGTGTCAATAAAAATATTTAAATTTAATTATACAATTCAATTCGGTCTCGAAAAATAATAAATTTAATTAGATAATTATTTTAAAAAATAAATAAATAAGAATACTATAAAAGCATTCCATCTCCGACCAAAAAATTACATTGAACGAAATTTTATTAATTGATGGGCATGTAAGTTTACTAGAGTATTTTTAATTTTTAGAAAAAAAACAAATCTACTAATTTTCTGCTGAAATTTCACCCAATATTTTCGTAATTTAAGTTCTTCATTCGTTTCCTCATAAATTCCATGCATTTTTTCTCATAAATTTTCAGTATCCCTATTCTTTTCCTCTAATGTTACAATTCAAAAATTATTCTGCTTTTATTAATGGTACGAAAACCAGCATTTATTTAGTGAACAATATTTGAAGAAAAAACATTGAAGAAAAGTTGAAGCTCTAAATTACATTATTGATATTTGAAAATTTTTTATTATTAATATTCATTTTAACTGTATTCGAGAAAAATGGTAAGAAAATGAAAATTTGGAAGAAAAAAAAATAGTAATAATTATCAAATTCAATGAAATAAAAGAAAATATAAAGAGAAAATGAAGAAATTTTTCAGCAAAAGAATGGGATAAAATTAATTCGAAAATAGCACTAAAAGTTGGGCACAAGTCATAATTATATTAAAAAATGGATTAAAGAATTTGGTCTTCTAAATTCAAATCATACAAATCAAAATAAAAATAGCAAAAAATGATTAAAAGACAACGAACAAATTTCGGCCAGTTATTGGAACTAGAAGACGACATATATTAAAATAATAAGTTTTCAAACAAAAATTGCAAAAAATAAAAAAATAAATAATTTTATATAAATATAAATAAACATTCATTTTATTTTATTTTCGGCAATATTAATTAAATCTGAAAAAAATATAATAAATATAAAAAAATTTGTGATAAATTAATGAGCAATTTTACTTAAAATACTTAAAAAATTTTAATTTTGAAACATTAATATAATTTCGAAAATCTAATGAAAAAATTTGCTTATTCAAATTCATAATACCATTATATCTATCCAAATTTGATAATATCAATTTTACTAAAAAAAATTGAAATAATAAGCATATCAATTAACACCAGAATTAAATAAAAATATTGATAAAATTTCTGTAAAATTAATAATGCAAATATTATCAAAATAATTTATGAGTTGGAAAAAGGAAAAATAAAAATTAAATTAATGTTATTTATTTATTAAAAATTCTTTCTGAAAGTTTTGGATTGTTTGATATCTGATTGGGTGGACAGCTGCTCATGATTTGACATGAAAAAAGCACGCAATTTGTCAGTATTCAAACGCAAAAAATAATTTTAAATGAGAAAAAAGAAAAATTAATTAATTAATTAATTAAAATAATTCACTTTCAAATGGCTGAGTCAATTGTTCGATCAGAAGGAAACGATCACATTGTTGGCTGAAATTACAAAATTGATGAAATGAATTTTAAAAAAAAATTGTTGATGCATTTTTTTGAAAATTTATGAGTCTAGCATTAAAATGAGCCAGCCACTTTAATATACAGTGTGTCCAATAATTATAAAGGCACCCAAAATTTTCAATGTTTTCCATGATACCATCCTACATATTCGGTCCAATTCATTCGGTTTTTTGTTATTTTATTCTTATAATACATCGTTATGCAAAAATTGAACCGAATATGTGTAGATCAAGGAAAAGATTTTATGTCGTTATTTAAAACCATCAAATATTAACTTTCAAAAGTTATGGCCAAAAATGTTCGAAAAACAGGGTTTTTGAGTTACTCTAGCCATAACTTTTTTGAAATTTTGTAGACTTATAGAGAACACTTAGGGTAATGATGTCAATAATTAAAAATTTGGTTGATTTTGTGCAAAATTATAAACAATTATTCATTAAAATTTTTATATTGATGGTGGCTAAGACAACGGATCCACGTAAGGGGCCCCGAGCGGCGGTTCAAATCCGGCCTTCCACCCCAATTTTTCGCCTAAATAATAGATGGTTTTTAAATAATGACTCCGCCAAATGGAAAACATTTTTCAAGCCACCTAAATAATAGATGGTTTTTAAATAATGACTCCGCCAAATGGAAAACATTTTTCAAGCCATTTTTGACTTTCCTGATCACCATGAAGGAGTGATCTGATCAAGTTGTTGTAAAAGCCTTTTTTGATCAATATCAAAAGTTATATAAATAGGAATTTTTTCAGATTTTTGGGTAAACTATTAAATAGTTTTTCAAGTTTGAGTCAAGACTTTTTTCCGCCCCTTTTTTGAGCTAAGACTGATCAGTTGGCTTTTTCTCATGAATGAATCGATCGATTGAAAATGTTTTGTGGTGTATGTACGGCCCATATATTGTGGTATATAAATATATATTAACGAAAATAATCAGTTCGCTTTTACAAGAGAAAATTGAAAATGTTCAAATTTTATCATCTTGAGTCAAGACTTTTTTCCGCCACTGTAAAAAGGAATTTCAAAAAATGAACGTTGATTTAAGAACAATCTATTTTATGCTAATTTTAAAAATAAAAATTTTATAAGCAATTTACAATTAATCGAATTGAAATATATCAACGTTAACAATAATAATGTTTTCTGCGCTGACCCACAAAATGTCCAGCCCACGAAATGTCCAAGTCTCGAATTTGAGTTTTTTATTATTCAGATGGGCCTATGGTTAGGCAAGGGGTAATATAAAGGGTATATTCGTATTCAGCGACCCCGAAAACCCTAAAAATCCTAAATTAGACTCATTTTGTTTTTATAAATTTTGAAAAATTTTGGACATTTCGTGGGTTTTTACTCTTTTGGACATTTCGTGGCTTGGACACTTTGTGGGGGCGCCGTTTTTTGATATGAAAAATTTCTGTTTATGCTAAAAAAATGTGAAAAAATCGGACCGGGTCAGTTTAGTACGGCCGTTTTAGTACGGCCGGTTTAGTACGGCCGGTTTAGTATGAGGGGTCGGTTTAGTACGAGGGTCAGTTTAGTACGGCAAGCTGTTTTTGTCCAAATAGATTCTACTGAGTTTTTCCGAAAAAATTTTAAAATTAATAACATAACATATTTATCAATGTGTTAACAACAACAAAAAAAATAACAAGCATTGAAAAATTAAGGGCGCATTTCATAATTGCGAGAAACACCAAC